>JAVJIF010029717.1:797500-1320008 GCA_038442645.1 Agave tequilana
CCCTTTCTTCTTTTTCACGTATTTATGCATTCATTCATACATTGAGGACAATGCATGAGATAGGTGTGGGGGAGGGTTCCAACATAACATAGGTTTTTTATTTAAAAATTAAAAATTAACATTTTCTTTGTCTTTAAAAACTTTTGAAAAGAGGAACAATATTTTGACTTTTTTTTGTAAGAAATTAAGTCAATTTTAAGGAATAGGAGAATCATAATTAGGATTTCTTATACTTGGTGAAAATAAGATTATTTGTTTGATTTCTATAGTCAGGAAGAAAATTTGAAAAAGTAATTTAGTCTTGATTTTTACCTTGATGAAATATGCATACTTTATACACTTACACACTTAGGGTTCAAAAATAAAGATTCTTATGCCTTATATAAAAAAAGAAAAAAGAAAAAAGAAAAAATATGTATTTATATCAAAAATCCTCTGATTAAGCTGGGTATTTGTGTCTCATAAAGCATAAGTATTCACGCCTAAAAGTGGTCCATATAATAAAATCCTTTGTTTTATGGCCTTGTTTGCTCGAGTCCTTAAGTTCTTGGGGGTGTTTTCTCATCCGGTGCCCTAAGACCATCCGATTTGGGAGTCACCAATTAAAGGCTCATGGGCGGATTAGAAAGCCTAATAGAACTAAGGAATAATAGCACCAAAAATATAAAAAAATAAATAAATAAAATAAGACATAAGAGTTAGAGTGAAAGAATCCTTAATCAAAATTTCACAGTCACGAAGATACATATGACTTAGGATAAAATAATAGACTAGATGAGAAATACAATTTGACTCCTTAACTTGATTGATAACAAATTTTCGAATAGAGACTAAGTTTAGGAATGAAAAATTCGATTTTCCTATAACTTATAGATTACTTGAACTATTACAATAATACTTCAAATATTTTCTCTCTTTTTCAAAATAATTTTCGAAAATACTAACACTTTGTTTCTTTATTTTTTTGATTTTGTGGGTACAATTCACTAAAAATCCTCACGAGACAAAACTCGTCCTCTAGGGGTAACCTAGAGGCTTAACGGCTTGTTACACATGCTCAGTGCAATCGCGTGACCTCCGAAAATGGTCTAATAAATTTTTAGGTTTAGTTTTGATGTTTTGCTCGAGGACAAGCAAAAGATAGGTGTGGGAGTGTGATCACACACGCGTGTAGCATGTTTTCATATCATATGTATCATACTTTTGTATTTTTATTTAAATAAAACTCTGCTATTAATGTATTTTCATGTATAATGGCGTGTAGGGTAATTAAGGAAGAAAAAATAGAGATAGACAGATTTATCCAATTAAATTCAAAAGTTCAAAAGAAAGGGGATCGATTCAAATCCAGAGGTTCTAAAGGTCATCTTTTCTGAAGACTAGGTATATCATATGAGATAATATCATTCAAATTCAAATAAAAAATGGATTAGAAGAAGACCCTTTTGGTTTCACTGAGGATAAAGAGATAGATCGTCAAATCTAAAGCTGAAATTCAAAATCCAAAGGGATAAATGGATAAAGAGAAGATCAACGGATGAGATGAAGCAATTTAGACTCGGATTCAGACTGTATACATTTTAGTATTTGAATCATAACTTTCGCTACTGAAACCCAAATTTAATGATTCAAGATGATCTAAGAAGAAGACCTAAAGGGCTACAACACTTATATTGATCACTAATTCTAATCTATCATTTAATAAGTTATATTCAGCAATCAACATGCCAATAAGCTGCAGATCAAAATTGAATATCCACATCAAATCAAGTTTGGAGATAAGAGAAGGATTCAAATTCAGAAATAGCCTACTCTCCCTATCTTTCGACTCATTTTCTTTTTTATTTCTATCCTATAAATACCCCACACATCGGAGGCAGAGGGACGATCAAGCAGAGAATAGAATAGATTTCTATATAGGTTTAACTTAGGTTTTTCTTTCTCTTTTAAATGTAAATTTTTATTTTTTTTATGTAACTGAGATCGAAGAACAGTTTCATGAGAGAACAAGAGTGATGCTTGTACTGAAAGTGACACTGGTGTAAGTATTCTTCCTTTCTTTTATTATAATTAAATTCAATTAAAGTTTTTTCTACTCTTGTTTTTGTTACTTCTCTCTTCTGTGTTTGTGAATCCAAACGACTCCAAAAGCTTCAAAGTTGCCTCACCCTTGTAAATGCCGTTGATTGCTTATGGTGATGAACAACTATTTCTATGGTAATATAGCTTGCACCTTCATTTAGTAGTATAGATCGGGAATGGGAAAGATTTCATCTGTCATGCTTCGCACGCCTTCAGGCAAAGGTGCACCGTTGACAAGGATTTCAGGTAAGTCATCAACCAGAAGAGGTAGGTAAGTTCCGTAGTTTTCTTTTTCTTTTTTTTAATCCTAAGTTTAGATCACCAACATCACTATCTCTCAACTCTATTCGTTATTTTTCACTTTCTTTGTATAAAATCATTTTTTTATTTTTCTCCACCTTCTCAATCTACCACATTTTCTTAACTTAACTAAATTTTTTTTCATTTTCTTTTCAAGAACTAAAAGAAAAACTTTAACCATTTCAAGTGAACTATAGAGAACTTACTAAAAGCTTCTATCGCTAGTCCTCCTTGTGGATCACGACCTGCATAGCCACTCGCTGTAGCGATAGTATTGAGAACCTTGCATTCTATTTCTAAAATTCTATATTTTCTGTGTGCAATCTAAACTCAATCACCAACCCATTTCATCACACTACCATTTCCAAAAAAACCATACAAAATTTGAAGCACCCAGACCCCAAATTCACCCACATTCTCTGTTGACAGCTATGGATAAGCAATTAATCACTCTAGCGTATCACAATAACGAAAACGTAAGATTTTTCTGGTTTAAATCGCAATTTTTAATGCTTTTATCGAGGTGGGTTCGCCTCTTGTTTGGTCATCATTTGCCGAACATTTTTATGTTTGTTCGGTTGCTACAACTGAACATAAACAAAATGTTTGGCCATAAGCGGCAGAACAGAAATCAAATGTTCGACCATAAGTGGCTGAACATTTTCTTAAAGTTCGATCAAAACATATCGAACAAAACATATTTGTTTAGTAATTGATGACCGAACAGTGAGTTACATTTTGACACTGTTTGGTCGAAATACTTGCATATAAATTTAATCATGTATCTTTTCGGATGGAGTATCTGCAGGAGCAGTCTTCTACTCAAAGTAGAAATATTAGTGCAGAGTTTATGATTGACTACAGTGAAGACTTTGACTACAGTGGAGACTTCACTACACATGAGATATTTCAAAGTCGAGAGGCATTGATCACGTAGGCTCGAGAAGTTGGCAAGTTACAAAATTTTTTTATCGTTATCAAGAAATCCGATGCCAAGAGAAACGAAAAAAATGGAAGGATACTTCTAAGTTGTGATAGAGAGGGAACATATAGAAATAGAAATGTAAAGAAAAATCAGAGCAACAAGGGATCGAAAACTACCGGTAGCAAAAATGTGGTTGTCCATTCCTATTGAAGGGCAAGGAGTTGTCCCACGATGAAGAGTGGGTGCTTTTGGTTGCATGTGATATTCATAACCATTTGGTGGCAAAAATTTTGGGAGGACATTCTTTTACCGGTAGATTGTCAGAAGAAAAGGAGAAATTTACTGTAGATATATTGAAGACTCTTGTTCATCTAAAAAATATTCTCTATCAAAAATAAAGCAAGTGTACCTGTGGGCACTGTTCGGACGCATAGTGCTGAACTGTGCGCCTCTGTTCGATAGTTTGTGACTAAATAAAAAAAACATTGTTCGGTCGACATTGACCGAATAGATAACCTGTTTGGACCTGTCATCGCTCGAACAAAGGGAAATGAGCTTTAAGTTATTAAAACAAACTAACTATGTTCGGTCATGTACGTCCGAACAAAAAAAAATATGTTCAGATGTGTACATCCGAACATAACGCTTCTGTTCGGTCGACAACGGCCGAACATAATCTCTCTGTTTGGCCATGTACGTATGAACAAAGAGATTATACTCGGTTGTTTATTGTCGAACAGTGTGCTCAATTTTATGAATATGCCTATCAGACTGATAATATGCATGGTTTCTAAAGAAAGAAACTAACATCTTAACATATTTCATTATCTAGACAAACATATGAAACATATTTAGTACAAAAAAAACATAGTGTCACATACAATTTTTTAGACAAATAGATACTCATTTCTAAATTTACTCCTACATTCTCGATGACAATAAATCTACTCGTCTGGAGTAGCGGCAGATGTCTCGGACGGGCCAGTTTCAATGTCATCTAGTCCATCTATTGTTAGGATTTGTTCAAACAAATAGTCCCACATTGGCTAGACAAGGGGATGATCTTGGGTATATAAGGATTTGGGCTACTCCACCTAGAAGACTAATCTTTTGGGATGGTGTTCCGAGTCCTTACAAATGGTATCGAGCCATGCCCCAAACTTAGCCATGTGTGTAGGATCCCCCAAGAGTGGATAGCGTAATCCCAGGCGCAGACACCGGTAGAGGTGCAGTGAAAGGCACAATGCAGCGCAGCGAAAAAGCGCAGGCACAGGCACATGTGCAGTGAAAGACACAGTACAATACAGTACAACAAAAAAGGGCACAGGTGCAAGCGCGGCACAGGTGCAAGTGGAAAAGCACAATGCAGTGCAGCGCAGCACAGCGATTAAGGCGCAAGTCCGGACTCTTTATTTGAGGGGGAATTGTTAAGATTTGTGCAAATAAATAAATAGTCCCACATTGGTTAGACAAGGGGATGGTCTTGGGTATATAAGGACTTGGGCTACTTCACCTAGAAGGCTAGTCTCTTGGGATGTGTAACCCTCGGTTCCTAATATACGTATGTCAATACTGGTATCTGATATCGATTTAATCATCTTGATAGTTGGATTGAGGCAATTTCAACTCAAGATACTATTTTTCATTATTTATAATTTTTCTAGAATTTTGGAATTTTTTTGGGAATTATTGGAGAAGAATCTCAATTCGGGGTCGATCGATGTCACAGACTGACTCCGGGATTTTTAATTAACAATCGGGGATTAATTTTGGAAATCTGACTTCATAACGATGTTCAGGATGACATCTTCTATTTTTGAGAATTTTTGAGGATTTTCTTGAATTAATAGAGTTTAATCCAATAAAATAATATTTAAATATTATTCAAAAATATAAAAAATGAAATTAAAATAAAATAGAATAAAATAAGAAAACCCGCATGTGTATAGTAGCAGGTTTCGAACCCAAGCCCAATGCTATATAGGATTAATGCTCTAACCACCTAGCCACTTAGGCATTTTTTCTAGTATGTAGCCATTCTATTTGAATATTTTATCGTTACCTTTCTATTCTTCCAAATTACAACAAAAACCAAACTTTTTTTTATTGTTCGTTCCAACCCTCGAACCAGTGACCTGGTTTCCCAGGTTCACGGCTCACACCACTTGGTCGCTTTTATTTGCTGCTAGATTCAGCACGTCAAACCTATAAGCATCAGCTATTTCATCTCCTTCTACCCCAACGAACACACGTTCTCCACCTGCAGCGTTCTCTGATCACGTTATCCCAGTCTCTCTTCTCTGTCGCCCTCTCATGCACGTCTCCATCTCCCCTATTCCCGTACACTTTCTCTCCCTATCCCTATATAAATGCTCCATGGTTTCCCTTCCTTTTCTACTCCTTGCTCTAGGCCGTGCCCTCCTCCTCACCTGGCCGAGCACCCCACAAGCCGCAGCCGCACCAAGTCTACGCCAGCAACCCACTCCCCTTGCTGTGCTCTCTCTAACTGAGCTCGCATACCTTCACAACCATGCACCTCAGCGCCTCAACACCCCTGTAACTTCTCCCACCTCCACGGCAAGCCCGACAGCAACCAGCAGCTCCCCCGGGCTGAGCTGCACCCTCCTCTGGCTCGACAGCACCAAGCTGTCGTAGACCAGGCTGCCTCTCTCCCTTGCTTTCCTCTCCTGCGAGCCTCCGTCGTCGTCCGCGAGATCCGCCGTCGACGGCAGCGCATGACCCCATGGCGGATCACACACCTTGCGTGAGCATGCGTACCTTCTCTCCCAAGACTCTAAGATGCTAGAAGAAGTTTCAGACTGAAGAGAAGCGTTTCGGGTAAGTTACTTTGCGTTGTCGTCGATTTTAATTATTGTTGGCATTTCGTCGAACACGTAGTAAGCATTACTAAATCACTAATTTCATCACGAAAAACTTCTTTTAAAATTCTAATAAAAATATATGGGGACACCCAATACCTGTCTCCTAATTGTCATAATTTTTAATGGATTTTAGAAATTTAGTTTAATCAAAAAAAGGAACCCTGCTGTGCTCTCGGCCTCTTGCCGAGAGCAGCTGCTGCTGCTCTAGGCCAGGACTAGGCCGAGAGAGGCCAGGCCCTGGCCTGGCCGAGCCAGACCAGGCCTGGTCTGGCCAGCCGAGCCAGACCTGGCCCAGGCCAAGTCTGGTTAGCCAGGCTAGCGGGTCTGGCCCACAGACCCGGGTTCGGGTCTGTTTTACAGACCCGACCCGGCCTCATTTGAAAGGAAAAAGAAAAAAAAAAGGAAAGAAAGAAAAAGAAATAAATAAATAAAAATAGGTAGAAAATTACAGTAGTGATATTACTGTAGCAAATCAGACTCAAACCCATTACTGTAGCAACAGACCCGTTACTGTAGCAACAGACCCGTTAAGCTTTTTAATTATTTTTAGGTTTATTTTAATTCAAAAAAATTTCAAAAAATTCACAGAAAATTCCAAAAAATTCACAAACTAAATTTGAAACTCTATAAAATTATTTTGATGTAATATCACTTAGAATAACATGAAATTAAATATTTTTGTAATTACTATTCAATGATATTTTATTTAAAAATGACCAATAAATTAATAAATAGCACAAAAAAAATTGAAATTCATAATTTAGTAATATGTAAATATTATACATCAATTTATTATTTTATTCATATATTTTATCATGAAAATATATGTTTAAATAGTTGCTATAAATTCAGAAATTAAATTATTTGGAAAATTAATCAACCAAAATTATAATAAATAGTAAAAATTACTTTCTTATTTAACTTATCACTGAATAAGAATATGTCAAGTCTCTAATTAATTCACGCAATATTTAGGCCGCGAATTTTACCCAGAGCCGGTTGCAGTTACGGGAATTCAGACTCTAATGACATCAGGCAAGTGTACACATTTCTCTCCTCGTTGACTTTCGTGTCGATTTTAACTCTGTCTCTTAACTATAATTTCTAGATATCATATTCATGACTGTCTATATCATTATGTGATCACGTTTATATCATTATCTTGTTCTTAAATCCAAATATATTATTAATCTTTGTATTTCTTGATATTATCACCCATTCTATCTCGTGATCATTACCTTATTTATCGTGTTTGCATCTCATTCTTGTACTTGCATACATCCAACTAAAATTAACATGATTACTTGTATGTAATAGACTAATGTATTAGCAATGAAATCTACACTGATCATGATAAATACTTTGATCTAGATCTTGAGGTTAACTGGATAATAATGAAGAAAGATTGATGGACAAAGACTACATATCGACTGATATTGTGATCCTGATACTACAAGAAATTAAATCGAGAAAATTGACCATTATATTCTGAGTAATTATTCGAGGTTATCTTATTGGATTATGGACACATGATTATGACCGTTTTACTTTGAATTTAGATTACATGTTACTGATATTACTTGCACTATTTTGCATGCATCTGGTATCATTTGCACAACTATATATTTGTCACTTGATATTGTTACTGTCTACATCGTCCCGTGATTTTGATACACATTGTGTTCACTATCTAATGTTGATATTCTTGATACCGATTCATGATCCTGTAACTGAGTAACACACCGTTTGCATTTGCATTTGATTAATAAAATTAATCAAGCTGGGGTTATTGGGGGACACTGTAGCAGGGGAAATCCAGGGAGGTGTGCTTCGAAGGGCGACCCCTTGTGGGTTTGGATGCCACACGTGATCTTGTTATTTATGTGCGCTCCTGTTATTACATGTTACATGATACCTGAGTATAGTGAACTGTTTCTCCCTGCTATCAGGATCCACTAACGTATCACTTGTTTGATATGCAGTTGTCCTGTGGGATGGGGCACAGGATAGTTGCATTAGTTAGGATAATAAAACATGATAGACATATGCACTTGCATTATATCCTGCATTATCTTAGTGATCTATTTCCTAACACGTATTTTCAAGATACTGACACTCGAGACTTATGTGATATGCATTGTCTTGACTACATGACATTCCTGGACATACCATGTTATTTTATCTTGTGATCTCGAGTTCTTGTGATCTTGTGATTATGTTACACAATAATTGCTTGTCCAGGACGTCTCATGTTCATTATATACATGTCACACCATGCATGCATGATCCTTGTACATGATCTATCTTCCTAATTAATCCTATTATTGTTATTACTTTCAATTCTCGATACTGCCTACGTCCTACTTATTGTTACTTCATTTTCATATTCTCTTTTATTGTTCTTTTCCTTCGTGTACTCTTGCTATTCCGCTTCTGACGGACCTTTATATTATTTTTCAGTATTTAGATCAGGAAGCTGGTATAGAGAGTTATTCGTAGATCATATTCTGGTTTCGCTGTTCTCCGGTGAGTTCAGTTTTCTTCTTGACTTGTTTTATTCAGATATAATATGATATTGTTTATGATTCAGTTTTTCATATATGTGATTTTATCCCTGTGCTTGGTTGTATGTGCATATATGTGTGCTATCCTGCTTATTATTGACAGCCTAAGGTACTCATGGAAGAGATTTCACTCTTCGTGAGTATCTGTTGGCCATCGTCACGTACGTGTATTCCTTATTTTGGGAAGCGAGGCGTGACAGGATGGTACACCGAGTCCTCACAAAAATTGTTAGGATTATGACGTGAATACGTCGTGAAGGTTGATTAATGTCAGATTTGACAGTTCTTTTTTTGGATCTTTTTTGAGTCCAAGTTGGATTCAAGTTTCATTTATTCTGATTGAAGGTGCTTTGAGTCCGAGTTGGATTCAAGTTTTCTTTATTCTGATTGAAGGTATTTGTTTAGGACTAGGAGAGTTCTATGGTCTATAAATAACCCCTTAGGGGTGGCCTTCAATGTATTTCAAGAGAATCCTATGAATTTATAATTCCTAAGGGTGTAATTCATCGAAGTGAGAAATTCGTGAGAGAAGCTTAGCCACAAGGGTTCGCTGTTCTTGGCGGCTATCAAAGGCTTATAACTTCTCAGCATGAGGTGTAAGTAATTCTTATTATACTCCCCAAAATTTTAATAAAGTTTCTCCTCCTTCTCCTGTGAACGTACAAACGATCTGATTAATCGATGGAACCACGTTATATTGTGTGTCGGCTTTCTATCTACTTTGGAATATCTTCTTCTTCTCTTTTTCAAGTTGCCTTATTAGATCATGTTCGTATCCGCTGCGCCGCCCCAGTCGATCCGATTGTGGGGGTCCTCTCCTGAAATCACAACAATTAGTATCAGAGCAAACAGATTGTTTCCCAACAATTGGTATCAGAGCAAGATAACTTGAAGATATCTGCGATCAAGTTTGATATTCAGAAGTTCGATGATGTCATCACTTTCAGCAGGTGACAGATTAGAATGAACACCATCCTTACCAAGAGCGGGTTAAAGAAAGCATTACTCGGAAGGGAGAAAAAGCCTCAAGACATGAAGGAAGAAACTTGGCAGAAGTTGGATGAGAAAGCCTTGACAGCTATTCAGCTTTGCTTGGCGGACGAAGTGTTGGATGAATTTTCTACGGAGAAAACATCGTCCTCGTTGTGGGAGCGACTTCAGGATCACTATCTAAAGAAGTCGTTGGCGAATCGGTTGATTCTGAAGCAGCATCTCTTTCTTCTTCGCATGCATGAAGGTACACCGATCAAGTCTCACATTACAGAATTTTTCTCAATTATCAATGATCTAGATAAGATAGAGGTTAAGATGAAAGATGTGGATCAAGCACTTCAATTACTGTGTTCTTTACCTTCTTCATATAAGAGCTTTAGGGAAGCTATCATCTATGGAGGCAAGTCAACAATCAAGGTCAATGAGGTCAATGAGCATCTACTCATTAAGGACAAAACTGACACCCAGTTGATGGGGAAGTCTCATCATAATGATTCCGGGCAAGTCATTATTCAAGGGAGAAGTGTAATAATGAAAGTTTCACGAGTATTCAAAACACAAGAATTTGACGTGCAACTACTGTCACAAAAAGGGGCACATTAGATCTGAGTGTTAGCTTCGAAAGAAGAAACAAGCAGATGCTAATGTCACTGAACTGGTTGAAGGAGATGAAATCAGTGTGACGTTCTATCTGTTACAGACAAACCAGTTGGTAACAAAGATATATGGGTCATATATTCTGAATGTTCAGCATATCAGTTCCAATAGGAAGATATTCTCTTCATACACTTTGGTTCAAAGGGGAGAAGTCTTAATGGGGAATTTCGTTACAAGCAAGGTGATTAGCGAAGGAACAATCCAGTTTCGGTCTCATGATGGATGCATCACTACTCTTCAAGGCGTTCATTATGTTCCTGAATCAAGGTACAATCTCATCTCTCTTGGAGCCCTACATAGAGAAGGGTTCTATTTCAGTTCGAAAGGTGATCTTATGGAAGTTTCCAAAGAGGCCCATGTGATATTTCAAGCTGAACGTGTCGGCAATGTGTATATGTTGCGAAATTCGAAGGTTACAGTTGTGGATTTCAGTTATCTTCGGCTTCAAAAGAGGTGGTTGTGGAACAATCAACTTGAAGATATCTGCGATCAAGTTTGATATTCAGAAGTTTGATTATGTCATCACTTTCAGCAGGTGACAGATTAGAATGAACGCCATCCTTACCAAGAGCGGGTTAAAGAAAGCATTACTCGGAAGGGAGAAAAAGCCTCAAGACATGAAGGAAGAAACTTGGCAGAAGTTGGATGAGAAAGCCTTGACAGCTATTCAGCTTTGCTTGGCGGACGAAGTGTTGGATGAGTTTTCTACGGAGAAAACATCGTCCTCGTTGTGGGAGCGACTTCAGGATCACTATCTAAAGAAGTCGTTGGCGAATCGGTTGATTCTGAAGCAGCATCTCTTTCTTCTTCGCATGCATGAAGGTACACCTATCAAGTCTCACATTACAGAATTTTTCTCAATTATCAATGATCTAGATAAGATAGAGGTTAAGATGGAAGATGAGGATCAAACACTTCAATTACTGTGTTCTTTACCTTCTTCATATAAGAGCTTTAGGGAAGCTATCATCTATGGAGGCAAGTCAACAATCAAGGTCAATGAGGTCAATGAGCATCTACTCATTAAGGACAGAACTGACACCCAGTTGATGGGGAAGTCTCATCATAATGATTCCGGGCAAGTCATTATTCAAGGGAGAAGTGTAATAATGAAAGTTTCACGAGTAATTCAAAACACAAGAATTTGACGTGCAACTACTGTCACAAAAAGGGGCACATTAGATCTGAGTGTTAGCTTCGAAAGAAGAAACAAGCAGGTGCTAATGTCACTGAACTGGTTGAAGGAGATGAAATCAGTGCGACGTTCTATCTGTTACAGACAAACCAGTTGGTAACAAAGATAGATGGGTCATATATTCTGAATGTTCAGGATATCAGTTCCAATAGGAAGATATTCTCTTCATACACTTTGGTTCAAAGGGGAGAAGTCTTCATGGGGAATTTCGTTACAAGCAAGGTGATTAGCGAAGGAACAATCCAATTTCGGTCTCATGATGGATGCATCACTACTCTTCAAGGCGTTCATTATGTTCCTGGATCAAGGTACAATCTCATCTCTCTTGGAGCCCTACATAGAGAAGGGTTCTATTTCAGTTCGAAAGGTGATCTTATGAAAGTTTTCAAAGAGGCCCATGTGATATTTCAAGCCGAACGTGTCGGCAATGTGTATATGTTGCGAAATTCGAAGGTTACAGTTGTGGATTTCAGTTATCTTCGGCTTCAAAAGAGGTGGTTGTGGAACAATCGGAGACTATGATGGATTTGAGCTCGGATGTTCAATTGTACCCTAAAGAGAGATTGGGACTAGGTGGGCAGCAAGGTAGTCCATATCGTTACTCCTATGGTGGAGCAAATTCTCATAGATCTTGTGTAGATCAAGGAGATCATTAAGTAATAAAGTACAGCTTGAGCTTGAAGTTATTCAACCTAATCAAGATGTGAACCCCATGAGGGGGTTATAGAGAAGAGGGAGTGAGATGGAGATGAAGTCAAGTTTGTTCAATTGTGCGTGGATGCGAGCACATGGAGCATGGTGGCTATTCTTGACTTGGACGTATTCAAGTCAAGTGGTAGATTGTTAGGATTTTGACGTGAATACGTCATGAAGGTTGATTAATGTCAGATTTGACAGTTTTCTTTTTTGGATCTATTTTGAGTCCGAGTTAGATTCAAATTTTCTTTATTCTGATTGAAGGCTTTTTGAGTCCGAGTTGGATTCAAGTTTCCTTTATTCTGATTGAAGAAGTTTATTTAGGACTAGGAGAGTTTTATGGTCTATAAATAACCCCTTAGGGGTGTCCTTCAATGTATTCCAAGAGAATCCTATGAATTTATAATTCCTAAGCGTGTAATTCATCTAGTTGAGAAATTCATGAAGCTTAGCCACAAGGGTTCGCTGTTCTTAGCGGCCATCAAAAGCTTGTAACTTCTCAGCCTGAGGTGTAAGTAATTTTTATTGTACTCCCCCAAAATTTTAATAAAGTTTCTCCCCCTTCTCCTGTGGACGTACACACGATCTGTTTGATCAGTAGAACCACGTTATATTATGTGTTGGCTTTCTATCTACTTTGGAGTATCTTCTTCTTCTCTTCTTCAAGTTGCCTTATTAGATCCTGTGGCTCATATCCGTTGGCCGCCCCAGTCAATCCGGTCGTTGGGGTATCCTCTCCTGAAATCACAACAATTGGTATCAGAGCATACAGATTGTTTCCCAACATCTATCATTCTACGCAACGCATGGTGTAGATCAGGTTCAGTGTGTGGACCAGTTGGCCCTCTTCGAAATATAGGTTCGATAATTTGCTTAGCACGAGCTATTCACTGCAGTGAACATATACAATATGTTAAGAAAATAACATGCGAGTTAAAACAAAAGTTAACATATGCTACCTGAGCAAGCACAATGGCATCGACGTCCTCACCATGTGTATGACCAGGAGCCAAGGACCTATTAGATGGATTTTGAATGATTGGATGAGATATCCATTGATACCAATCTACAGCATCCCATTGGTACCTCACCGACATGTTCCTTTTCTTTCGCGATAGTACATGGGACTACCACCTCTCCCAAAAACTATTGCTCTATGTGTAGGACTTCTGGTATTTATTTACAATATACCCGCGCTTAACTTTTTTCGGACTAAGTGGCGAGGTCGGGACAATCTGAACCCTACTAAATTATCTAAGCGTCATTTCTGGATGGTAGGGTTTGACGACATCAATGACTTAAGACATCAGCTGAAATAGCAAATGAAACTTAGTGGATGACGATTTTTGGAATCTTGATATGGATTCCATACAACATAGAAATGAAAACAAGTATCGTTAATATAACCTCATTGAAAAAGTTTTGCAATTATGTATGAAAATAACTTACCTCATTCGCCCGCAAGCAATCAAGTGATTCACGTATAGCTTGTAGGTTTTCTACTGAGGCACTCGTCGATCCATGCCATAACCATATGCACGCTCGCTGTTACGCTCCGCTTCCCAAAATATGCTAGAGCAGGGACGCGATGAAAGTCAACGACATATATACTCGAGGAGAATATCCCACGTATACACGCTAAGCCTAAAGTGAACTCAGCAAGTTATATAAATCAATAATAAAGACAATAAAGTCACTGTAATAATACATATAATATTTTCACACATTATAATATCATTCTACGAATAAATCAATAGGATAAACATGAAGTTCAAGCTATAGAGAATCAATAAAAATCAACCGGATAAAATGAAGACATGAACTGCACCAAAGAGTCTGAGTGATTAAGTAAAAGAGACTCCTGACTCCTCAGATATACATGATCTCCTCAAATACCTGCTCAGTAAAATTACATATATACCTGGATGCGCAAATCCCAGGAGTTAGAACTCCCAATGAGCGTGTAAAAATGAGAGAATGGTGCACATGCATACATCGTGAGATCATTCTACGATACTATCATGAAGGTGTACTGGATAAGAAAATACCATGAATAATACGGTAATAAAGAGATAGAATGATACAACATTAATCAACATATCCCAAGTATTACAGTGACATACAATATAAAACTTTAAGAATAATGAGATTATAATATCATATGTTAGGTCATGAGTAACAGGTATGTATCCGGTTTAGTCTACCATGTGAATGTAAGATTCAGTTTTGTTATTAATTATGTCAGCGAAACCAATTGTCACCTGTAGTAGACGCATCCTATACTACGCCTACCACATGTGCCAATCGAGATCCTAAGTTATTAAAACTGATCGGTTGGAGACATTGTCTGTGTTTTAAGTGGGTCCCGTACATACCCGAGACCACGGTCCAAACTCCTGGCGCTGAACCAGGCCCTACCGCAAGGTAGTAAGGTAACATGTATAACATGTATAAACATGAACATGAATAGGACGGGGTGTCAGTCACCCTACGAGAACCCTGCAGTGGAACCCTCTTTCGACCGCGCAACTTATATCCTAGGTCCACCCAAAATACATATATTGTCTCCTCCATCAATTTCTCCAGTCCCGGTGTAAGTTGTTTAATAATTATATTGCTTAGATTATCAAGGTTACTTAATGTACGTGTTACCTAGATTTACTGGGATGATACAGTGTAGTGAACAGTAATAGTACATTGCCAATAATATAAGGGTGTAACAGTATGATATCACAATATTATCCCAGTAATTTCAGTAACGCAGTCTATAATCATTGATATGATTACTCATGCATAAGATGTCAAGTCATGCAATGGATGCCACTATATATGAATTCAAAGTTCATCGTTAAATTTTCTGAACTTTCACTAATTACCATCACTTTAAAATATTATCAAAATATCCAAGTTTTAATAATTCAACTCATTCAATTTCTAAAAATTAATAATTATTTTCAGTAATAATATTGATTTCATGCAAGTAGAGTTTGAATAATTAAGGGAAAATACTAACTATTCAATCTTAGATATAATGAATTTAGTAATTACTATAATTCTAGAAAGTTACTCATTGAAACCTATTTATTTTTCAAAAGTTAATAAATATATATATAAAATATTTATAATATTTATATGCATAGACGACATAGATATTATTATTGTACAATAAATTAAATCTTTGAAATCTTGATTTTCTAGACGTTAGGGAAATTAATTAAGTGACTTGATAATGAAACATTTAATAAATAACTTTGCAAGATATGTTCATGTATAACAAATATTAATTATTTAAAATTGCAGAATAAACACTAAGTCTTAATCAGATATTTAACCATTTGCATAATTTATTTGAAAGATACAATCTTTTTTAAACTTTATAGTTAAGAAGATTTATTAAACACAATGAAAATAATTTATTTAAATAGGTTTAATAAAGAAGAATACTCACTATAATATTCAGAGTTTAAAACATGATTTTCAGAAAATTTAAATTATTTATAATCATTTTTGAATATCTTTTCTGAAGAATAACTATTTGATATGATTAGAGATTAGCAATTTCATGAGATTAGAAATAGTTCATTTAAAGAAATATATTCCCTCCATCAATTGTAGGTACAAACTAATAAATCCAATTTATAATATTCTTACATGGCTAGATTATAAAATTTATAATTTTTAAATGTTTAGAAATTTCTGGAGATTTAATTGGTTGAGCATTAAATAAGTGATAAAATTATTTTAATAAGTAATTTTAAAAAATGAAAACACCCATAAAGCAATTCATTTATGGTGAATATGAGTGAAAATGAAAGTGATTTACATGCGTGATCACGATTAAACACGAACAATAATTTAAATACGAAATAACATTTAGAAGATTAAAACATTTAGATGAAGTGATGTAATAAAACACTCAAATAGAATAATCAAATAAAATAAACAATTTCTAATATAAATAGATAAAGACTCACATTATAGTTTAATTTGTTTTACATATATATAAACATGAACTATAATTAACATGCTTGAATAATAATTGGTCATAAAAATTATAATTTGATAAAAAGGCTTACTCACCTAGATTTTCATTGAACCGGATATTGAGTTACATAGTCAAGTTCAAAAAAACTAAAATCAATTTAGTTTAGTTTAGATAATTGTTAATATAATATCATAAATTTATATCATTTTAATTTATTTTGCTTCCAAAATAATTGTACAGGGTTAAAAATTCAGTTTGTGATTTTACACAATTTTTATGGATTTTTTGAATTTATTTCCAATTTTTCTGAATTTATATAAACCTAAAATCTAAATTCTTAATGGGTCTGTTTGCTATAATAACGGGTTTATTTGCTACAGTAACGGGTCTGGTCTGCTACAGTAATGGGTCTATTATTGCAGTGCGGGTTTAGGTTTGTTAAAGTGTCGGGTCTGGATCTGCTACAGTGCTATTACAGTAACATTTTCTAATTTTCATTGAATTTAATTTTTTCTTTTTTATGATAAAAAATTCTAAAAATCAAATAAAAATAATGATAATTAGGACGCACTTCTTGGGTGTTTTATATATTTTTATTCGATTTTTGGAATGGAGTTTTGGTAATGAAATATGTGAAACAATATAACATGCTCAAGGTGTTCGGCGAAATGCCCGAATGAAGAAAATCAAATAAATTAAATACACTCACCTGAATCGCTTTCCTTCAGTCTGAATTGTCCCTCCTCACGTCCAGCAAGCCTGTGCCTCGCCTAGTTGGGTTTGAGGAGAGAAATGGGAGAGGTGAGAGGAATGAAAGATTTATGTGAAAGGGATTTTAGGTTTTCTTCTTCTTCTTTTTCTTTTCTTTCTTTGGGGATGATGAACAATGAGATAGGGCTTAATTTATTAGATTAGAATTTAAATTCTGATTTTAGTTTGTAGGTTACAACTTATAGATTATATTGTTTAGAAGATTAATGAGGATCTTATAAGATTTTCAGTTGAAAATTAGAAATTTAGAATTGGCTTTAAATTTAGTTCAGATACATTGGATCACTATCATAATCACATGCCAATCTAACATCATAGTTTTGGTATTAGGATTTGATATAGATTGACTCGGGTTCGAGCCATGACTTTAACAATTTAAGTAATATTTTTTTTAAATTCATTATTTATCATTTTAATTATCAATTCGGGTATTATGAAAGGGGAATATTACAATCTACCCATCTTACAAAAATTTGTCCTCAAAATTTCAATCAGGCAGGAAAAATGATAAAAGAGAACTAGAGTTGATCAAAGTTGATAATGAATAGACATGAAACAAAATTAAATACTATAGGATAGAAATCAAGGAAAACATGATCGATCGCCATTGACATCTTCTCGTTCCACGCCATTTCTATGTGCATCACTAGCCAACCACGCTTCCACTGCACACTCTGACCTCTATCGTCGATTGGGTCCAAAGGCCAGATCCAAAAGTCAATATTGAGAAAGTGAAATTGAGAATCAAAAAGGAAATTTGGATAGCTCCAGAAGAAAAAGTTGAAATCAAGAATATCAAAAGATCAAAGAGACGGATTCCAAAGAAAAGAAGTTCGATTTTCAAGTTGACTCAATATCATTGTGTAAGTAATATATGTATATTGCAATACAACTATAACATTATTGTAAGAATTGTTCTTTTTTATTTTAAAAATCGAAAGTGGAACGTGGCTCTGATACCAAAAAAATCTGCCACGCCCCGCTTCTCAAAATACGCTGGAGCGGTGACACGACGAGAGTAGGCGACGTATATATACAAGGAAAATATCCACGTATACACGCTAAGCCTAAAGTGACATCAACAAGTTATATAAATCAACAATAAAGGCAATAAAGTCACTACAATAATATATTTAATGTTTCCATACATGATAATATCATTCTACAAATAAATCAATAGAATAAACATGGAGTCTAAGCTATAAAGAATCAATAAAAATCAACGGGATAAGAAGAAGACATGAACTGTACCAAAGAGTCCGAGTGATCAAGCAAAAGAGACTCTGTACTCCTCAGATACACATGATCTCTTCAAATACCTGCTCAGTAAAAGAAGTAACCATATACCTGGATGTGCAAATTCAGGGAGTCAGAACTCCCAATGAGTGTGTAAAAATGAGAAAATGGTGCAGATGCATACATCGTGAGATCATACTATGATACTATCATGAAGGTATACTAGATAAGGAAATAGCATGAATACTACGGTAATAAGGAGATAGTATGATACAACATCAATAAACATATCGCAAGTATTATAGTGACATACAATACATAACTTTAAGAATAATGAGATTATAATATCATATATCAGGTCATGAATACAGTCAAGTGTCTATCATAACATGTATATATCAGGTTCAGTCTACCATGTTAATGTAAGATTCAGTTTTGTTATTAATTATGTCAGCGAATACTAATTGTCACCTGCAGTAGACGCATCCTATACTATGCCTATCACATGTGCTAATCGAGGTTCTAAGTTATTGAAACTGATCGGTTGGAGACATTGTCTGTGTTTTAAGTGGGTCCCGTACATATCCGGGACCCCGACCCTGAATCCTGGCGATGAACCAGGCCCTTTCGCAAGGTAGTCATGTAACATCTATAACATGTATAAACAGGAACATGAACAGGACGGGGCGTCAGTCACCCCATGGGAACCCGCAGTGGAACCCTCTTTTGGCTGGGCAACCTATATTCTAGGTCCACCCAAAATACAGACGCTGTCTCCTCCATAATTTTTTTTCAATCCCGGTGTAAGTTGTTTAATGATCATGTTATTTAGATTATCAAGATTATTTTATATACGTGTTACTTAGATTTACTGGAATGATACAATGACAGTGAACAATACAAGTGAAATCACCTAGAGGGGGGTGAATAGGTGATATGGCTAATCTAGAAACTAAATGCGGAAGCTAAAACTAATTTGCAACACACTTAATACAACCAACGAGTGTAGCTGAATTCCCCGTGAAGGGCTCTGGACTAATTCCTCTTGATTCCCCTAGATAAGGGTTGAGGTGCTATATGAAGCTCTCGTGGTTAAGTACAAGTGAGGCACACACAAACAATCCAAGCATATAATGAATAAGCAATATGAATCAATGCAAGGACAACACAAGCAAATATGATATGACAAAATGAAAGATGCAATGCACAATACAAATAAAGAGAGAGGGTTAAGAGACAATGATCAAACACAAACACAAAGATATGTTTCGAGGTTCGAGCCCCTAGCTCTACGTCCCCACCCTCACTGAGAAGGATTTCTAATCCACTATCTTGTCCACCGAGGGAACCTCCACCGAGGAGGATTTATACAACAAGGGAGTACCGAACTCCTCTCTCAAACACCATCTCACAACCGAGGGGTAGGCCCGTAGCCAAACAACCACAAATACCTCTACCGAAGAGGGTTACAAACACCAACTCCACCTCTCACTAGAGGGAGCAAACCACAATCTCAACCTCTACCAAAGAGGGAGCAAACAACAACCCAATTCACCTCTACCAAAGAGGGATAAAAGAAATCAAGGGGTTTACAACAAGTGGTATATCTCAATCACAAACCACTTTCCTTTTTCCCACAAATAATGATCCTAATAGAATATGATAGAAGATAGCTCAAGTGTGAAAAAAACTAGAGTTTGGAAAATAAAAACTCAAAGAAAACACTTGGGAAAACTCTTTGTAAATGATAGAATTGAAGAACAAAACAAATCTCCCAAATTTCTATTTTCTTTGATTTTCCCAAACCCTAAAACACAAAACCAAATTGGAAGTTTAAAGCCCAAAAACACTTTTGAAAACTTGGAAATAAACTCTGGAGAAACACTATTTTTTCTTGCTTAAAAGTCTTGTCAAAATCTCCAAGAAATGGAGTATAAATACCCTCCTCCAAAAACTAGCCGTTTGGCTGTTTTTTCAGCCAGCACGCTTGGCGGTCGACCGCCTGGTCGACCGCCAGACGGTCGATTTTTTGACCGTTGGAGGAACCCGGTCGACCGCCCAAAAACAGAGAGCACTGCTCTCTGGTCCGGTCGACCGACCGGTCGACCGGCCCAATGGCTGGCCAGACATGCATAGACCTGTGCACGTCAGTCGACCGACCGGTCGACCGTCTCTGGACCACGGTCGACCGGCCTGGTCGACCGCCAGGGCCTGGCAGCCACTATTCTGGGTCAGAAAAACATGTTAAAAAATATTCTAATAAATCCAATAAATCTTCTAAAAATCCATAAAAATAGTTTTATCATTTTACATGGATAAACAAACATGTGATAAATATTTCAAGACAAATATCAAACATTTTGAATCATTTTTGTGTCTTGCAAATATTATCAAAAACCAAAAACTGTATTTTGTCAAACTAGGATTTTTCAATAGGAAATCTGATTTTTCCTAAAACTTATAGAAATACAAAAACATGATATTTGAACATTATTAGGCATGTTGCATATGGACATAGGTCCAATATACATGAAACAAATATATCATAGTTTTTGTCTTTAATTCCAAAAATATGTTTTGTTAAAAATACCAAAACATAAAATACATGAATAGGTATGTCAAACTAAGTTTGTATAAGTCATGAAGCATGTATGTATATAGAATACATCTAATATACATAAAAACAAAGTAAACTTGTTTTGATCTAACTATTCATGAAAACTAATATCAAAACATAAAATGTGTGTGTTGTGCACTTGAGCATATCACACTATCTAATCTTTACACATGGATCTAAACACACTAAACTATGGATACCTAAGTCTTCTTGACGATCTTCCAT
This sequence comes from Agave tequilana, assembly GCA_038442645.1. Classification (NCBI taxonomy): domain Eukaryota; kingdom Viridiplantae; phylum Streptophyta; class Magnoliopsida; order Asparagales; family Asparagaceae; genus Agave; species Agave tequilana. The sequence goes on from JAVJIF010029717.1 coordinate 818,629, forward strand.
CTTCAAGTCGACTCGATCCAAAACTCCGTGATCCACCGAGCTTGACTCCAACGAGTGTTATGTATGATCTTGATGCTCGGGTTCTGGAATCACCATGTGAAAGCTTCCAAACTCCTTTGTTGAAGCTAATCACCAACTAATATCTTGATTTATGATCTGAAACTAAAATCACAAGATTATTAATAAACATAACTACATGAGTTAATCATCATCAAAACTAGAGTGGAAGGCCTCTGGACCAACAATCTCCCCCTTTTGATGATGACAAAACTCATGGAGTTATATATGCATGGATTAAAGCTAAGCTTCAAAGAAGCTCCCCCTTAACTCATGCATAGGAAATAAATAAATAAATATGCAATGAAAGCTCATAAACATGAATGCAAATACAAGGAGATAAACATGCATAAACAAGCATGAAACACATCAAATACTTTTTCTCCTATTTGCAAAACAAAACATATATGCATAAACATAAATACTTTTTCCAAAAAACATGCATATATATCAAATACTTCTCTCCCTTTTTGTCAATCATCAACAAGGGGTCAAAGTAAAAACAAATCAATAAATTCTTCTCCCCCTTTTTGTTCGAAACAAAGAATTAACTAAGGGGTCAAACAAACAAATCAATAAATAGGTATATGCGATATACATTCATGAAGAGGAAGACGCTAAGTTAACTTCCCTACATATATGCATTACATGAAGAAGGGATGACAAGCCCTAATTCACATAACACATAATATGCAATGTATAAGAAGAGATGTGAAGCCCCCCCTACAAACGTGTATCGCATAAAGAAGAGCTGTCAAGCTCCTCAATATAGGATACACACAACATGAATCTATATGTAGAAGAGATGTTAAGCTCTCCTTGCATATAGGCAATATAAATCAAAACATTTTATGATACCAATTGAAATATGTCAATGTAGAACATCTTGATACCAATTGAAAGGAAACATAAAAACATTGATACCAATTTTAAGAAGCAAAAGCATCTTGATACCAATTAAAAACATTCAAATAAACATCTCGATATCAATAAAGAGTATTATTTTTTTAAGCATATGATACCAATTGAAATTATTATTTTCTATCATAAAGTAAGGGAGTGGAATACAAAACCAATGGTAAACCAAATACCAATTGAAAGATAAAATACGAGTTTTCTCCCCCTTTATGAAATACCAAATAAAACAATGTCTAAGCTTGTATTAGAATACCAATTGAAAACTAATCAATTGAAACATGATGATCATTAAAACTCAAGCTTAGCATAAACATATATATGTATGAAAAAATAGATACCAATCGAAATTGATACTATTTGAAGTCCAAGCATACATACATAAAAATATATATGAGTATACAAGAAATGTCAATATTGATACCAATTGAAAGAATCCAATGATACCAATTGAAACAACAATAATATCAAGAGTATATCTCATATTTCCTACCACCCAATCATGTTCAAGTTTAAAATGATTTTCACTATAAAGCATACATAAGCATGATCTCCCATCCAACCGCCCGTGGAAGGTAGAGGTTTTCAAAATAGGTTTGAAAATATTGAATGTTTGAAAAACTCTACCATAACGAAGAATCCGAACTAGTTAAATGAAAAAACTTCTAAACTAGTACGAAATCCTTCAAGTAAGGAATAAAACAAAAAAAATTTCATGAAACACATGTAAATCACATGGCACTAAAACACTCGAAGTCCATAAAGCCCATACATACTCATGAAAACATAATCATGAGAAACATTTAAAAGAAGTGAGTGTACAAGTGTTATGTAAATCATGGCATCATGAAAATATGCAATTAAGCTCAATATTCCTTAAAACATGGAAAATCATCAACAATTATTTAATCTTCAAGGTATATGTATGTCTTATATAAACTAAAGTATACATACATATCCAAACACAACGAGTCCACAAAGATATATGCATGAAGGCACGTGGCTCAAAGGATGTATATGTATAACAATAATTTGGATAAAATGGACATATACATGAAGTTAAACAAGAAATCATAAAACAAATTCAAAAATGGGAATACAAGTTTAAAATGCATGGATCATCAAAACTAGACTATACTAGCACATCTAATGGGTTCAAATAAGCATTCAAGCTCAAACATATAAAGATTTATTTGTGGCCCATTATATGTACAAGTATATACCAAGTTTTAATGAAAACTAACATCTAAACATGTAATCAACGCATGAAGCATAAAACAAGATATGAATAAACATGAAAAACATAAACATGATTATTATGTAAATTCACATGTTATTAGAGCTAAGATAAACATGATAGCTAAACAATGGTGAGAACACAAAAATAATAGTTCATATTAAACATGGGTGTCTCAAAAGGCTATACATGCATGTCAAGGGTCTAATAATCATGACATTAACATAATAATCTATAAACATCAAAGCATGCTATAAATAATGAACATGAAAGGCATGCAAAAATAAATAAGGAGTAAGAGACCGTTACCAAAACCTATGAGGCAACTCTCCATGACTCCAAAACAAGGTGGTCCTCCCACCAAATGTCCCTTGAAAGTGATGCATCCAAATAGTCTCCTTTAAGCTCGGAACGCATCCACCTCAAGGTACCGCTACTCTCACGTCATGCGAGAGCCCACACCTACATCAAATACAATAGGGGTGGTCTTTGGTACCCACAATTTTTTGGGTCCATGAGGGTTAGCATCTTTCCTAACCCAAACAAATTTATTTGCTAAATTAGAAACATGTATTCTATCATAACAAAATTTAGCAAGGTGGCCCTTACGTCCACAATGTGTACAAGTGTACACATAAGCATACAATGTGTGATGGTGGTGACCATGGGTAGCATGTGTATGCCGTGGATGGTGTGCATGCATAGATGAAACTTGTTTCTTTCGAACCAAGGATTCCAAACGTGTATGGTTCATGGCACAATGGCTCAAAGTGGAGCCCAAACAATCTACACTCTTCTTAATCATGGATATATCATTTTCAATTAAAGAAGAGGTATGACATGCAATGGGTGTGCTAGATGAAACTACCCTAGCATGGCAAACATGTGAATCTATTTTATTTTGTAAAGAATTATTTTTCTTTAAACAAACTTCTAAATCTTTTGAAATTGAAGCAATTTTTATTTTTAAAGAAACATTCTCTTTTACAACAAAATCAAGTTTAGAAGACATAACTTCATTTTTCTTCAAAACTTCATTACAATCATTTCTATTTTTCAAAAATTCATTTTCTTTTATGGCAAGATCAAGCTTAGTTTTTAAAGTATCTCTTTCATTTGAAATCACCACTTTATCTTGCAAAACCAAATCAAGTCTTAAACATAAATCCTTATTTTCTTTATTAAGATCAAAACTCTTCTTTTTCAAAATGTTATATTTTTCTATTAATTTTTCACAAACAATTGATAGTTCTTCATTTAAAGCATTAGGATCAACATAGTCATTGCATGAAGAACTAGCATCATTACAATCTAGTTGAGATTCCGAATATACCTCAAGGGAGTCATTCCCTTGGATCATATAGCATCGTTGATCGGATTTATCCTTACTAGATTCTTCCTCTTGTTGGATTGGCAATTGAAGCTTGGAGGTGGAGGTGGTCAACTTGTTCCACACTGCATAGGCGGAATCAAGGTTAGAAACATGCATAAGATAATCTTTTGAAAGCGTGCTTCTAATAGCCTCAAGGGCTTGTGCATTAGCCCCGATATGATTGCTATTACCAAGATAGCATTTCTTGGTAGCGGTAAGAAAAACATGCAAGCCTAGGGTTTTCAAATATATGGACATCCTATATTTCCATGTGTCAATGTTGGAGACATCGAACATGGGAGGTGAAAAGCAATCCATGGTGTGTGCAAACAAATATATGTGCAAATGCAAACTAGATTAGCAAACCAAGATCTCACTCCTAGGTGGTTAAATCAAATATCAGGAGCGGAGGCTCTGATACCAATTGAAATCACTTAGAGGGGGGTGAATAGGTGATATGGTTAATCTAGAAACTAAATGCGGAAGCTAAAACTAATTTGCAACACACTTAATACAACCAACGAGTGTAGCCGAATTCCCCGTGAAGGGCTCTGGACTAACTCCTCTTGATTCTCCTAGATAAGGGTTGAGGTGCTATATGAAGCTGTCGTGGTTAAGTACAAGTGAGGCACACACAAACAATCCAAGCATATAATGATAAGCAATATGAATCAATGCAAGGACAACACAAGCAAATATGATATGACAAAATGAAAGATGCAATGCACAACACAAATAAAGAGAGAGGGTTAAGAGACAATGGATCAAACGTAAACACAAAGATATGTTTCGAGGTTCGAGCCCCTAGCTCTACGTCCCCGCCTTCACCGAGAAGGATTTCTAATCCACTATCTTGTCCACCGAGGACTCCCACCGAGGGAACCTCCACTGAGGAGGATTTGTACAACAAGGGAGTACCGAACTCCTCTCTCAAACACCACCTCACAACCGAGGGGTAGGCCCGTAGCCAAACAACCACAAACACCTCTACCGAAGAGGGTTACAAATACCAACTCCACCTCTCACTAGAGGGAGCAAACCACAATCTCAACCTCTACCAAAGAGGGAGCAAACAACAACCCAATTCACCTCTACCAAAGAGGGATACAAGAAATCAAGGGGTTTACAACAAGTGGTATATCTCAACCACAAACCACTTTCCTTTTTCCCACAAATAATGATCCTAATAGTATAGGATAGAAGATAGCTCAAGTGTGAAAAAAACTAGAGTTTGGAAAATGATTATAGTTCATTTTTTTATCATCTTCCACCTCTATACTATGCATTATATCAATAAAAATTGGTTTTTTACTCTTTTTCTCTCTATTTTTGCAGGTCCATATTTTAATGGAGAGAGGCCCACAAATCCATGCAATTATCAAGAATAAAAGGGGATTAATTCAAAGCCCAAAAAGAAGCCCAAGAGTTGAGCCCAGGATCTGGAATCACCCACGCATCCAGTCAGTATTCTAGAAGATTCACGTGGCCAACAACCTGCAACAAACTCGCAACAGAAATCGTTGGCGCAACGGCCAAGATTCTGCCGCGGAAACGCTGCTCTGGCCGCGGATCCGCGGCAGTTATCTGGCCGTTGAGCCAGCGATTGATCCCCAGCTGTCTGATTCTGGAGCCTTCTTCTCCTGAGGCCTATAAATAGACCATCAGGGCCAGTGCAAAAGAAAAGGGGAGAATAGAGGAAAGAGCTTGTAATTTGTAGGTTTTTCTCTAGGTTTTAGTGCTCTTAGTCTTCTTCTTCCTCCTAGAAATTCTGCAAGAGAGAGATAGTGAGAGAGTGAAAGCTTGTAATCAAGGGGTGACAACTTGAAGCAAAGCAAGGATTAATCCAATCTACTTTCTCTTTTATTGCAATTTCTAGTGCTTTTCATTACTTGCTTTATTTCATTCAAGCTTTACTTTCATAGCATGATGTCTTGTTGTTTTCTCTTTATTGTAATGGATAGCTAACTTCTTCTAACATGACTAGCTAACAACTAATCTTGCTAACTTCTAACTCTTGGGTGAATGCTAATTCTTAATCTTGCAAATGTTGAGTCTTTTTCATCCCCGATGGGTTACTTTCATTCTTGGCAATCTCTTGTTGTAATTCTCCATATGATTCATGTGTGCCTCATTTAGAGCCTTGTCTTAGAACAAGTGCCTTGATGGAACATGGAGATGGAACACCAAACATATGCTATTTGTTGTACAACTTTCTTACTTCAATGCTAACTTGTTGTATGGTCTTGAATGTCTAATGAATTTTGTATCTTCTTCCTTAGCATCCCTTGAGTGACACTCCCCGATTCCACCATGAAATTCTATCTTGAGAGCCGATGAAATCAATGAGGCTACAAGACAAGTCCAAGATGATCACCCATCCATCAAAGGGGAAAGTAACTTGACTAACAAGCAAGACAAACACTTGCCGATGAATCAACATTAGGCATGCTTCACCCTAACGGAGATTAGTAAGTTAGCAAGTTAGTAAGGTTAGCTAGTCATGGCTTTTTCCATTCTAAAAGTCTTTTGCAAGTTTTCTCTACTTTAGTTTTCTTCCTAAAAGCAATTCTTGTTTTCAAATTCTTTTCATTCTCTTTTCATCGTTTTTACTTTCATGTACAAAATCACAACCAATTCTTTCACCTATTTTTCCATGTCTTTTTCATTCTTTTGAAACAAAGAAGAACTTTCATTTGTCTTTCTTCAACATTAAACCGTAAAGCTTCCATCGTGAGCTCTCTTTGTGGATTCGACCCGTATAGCTTATGCTACTACGGTGATTTGGAAAGGAGTACATTACACATTGTGAATACACTTCAGAGTGATTAAGCACCTAAGGTTGACTCTAAACCTTCTCTCTTTTGTTGAATATCTGTGCGAATTCTACTCCACTATTCCTTTTCTTATCAGAAAACAAAAACTCAAAGAAAACACTTGGAAAACTCTTTGTAAATGATAGAATTGAAGAACAAAACAAATCTCCCAAATTTCTATTTTCTTTGATTTTCCCAAACCCTAAAACACAAAACCAAATTGGAAGTTTAAAGCCCAAAAACACTTTTAAAAACTTGGAAATAAACTCTGGAGAAACACTATTTTTTCTTACTTAAAAGTCTTGTCAAAATCCCCAAGAAATGGGGTATAAATACCCTCCTCCAAAAACTAGCCGTTTGGCTGTTTTTTCAGCCAGCACGGCTGGCGGTCGACCGCCCGGTCGACCGCCAAGGGTCGATTTTTCGACCGTTGGAGGAACCCAGTCGACCGCCCAAAAACAGAGAGCACTGCTCTCTGGGCCGGTCGACCCAATGGCTGGCCAGACGTGAACAGACCTGTGCACGTCGGTCGACCGACCGGTCGACCGTCTCTGGACCACGATCGACCGTCCCGGTCGACCGCCAGGGACTGGCAGCCACTATTCTGGGTCAGAAAAACATGTTAAAAAATATTCTAATAAATCCAATAAATCTTCTAAAAATCCATAAAAATAGTTTTATCATTTTACATGGATAAACAAACATGTGATAAATATTTCAAGATAATTATCAAACATTTTGAATCATTTTTGTGTCTTGCAAATATTATCAAAAACCAAAAACTGTATTTTGTCAAACTAGGATTTTTCAATAGGAAATCTGATTTTTCCTAAAACTTATAGAAATACAAAAACATGATATTTGAACATTATTAGGCATGTTGCATATGGACATAGGTCCAATATACATGAAATAAATATATCATAGTTTTTTGTCTTTAATTCCAAAAATATGTTTCGTTAAAAATACCAAAACATAAAACACATGAATAGGTATGTCAAACTAAGTTTGTATAAGTCATGAAGCATGTATGTATATAGAATACATCTAATATACATAAAAATAAAGTAAACTTGTTTTGATCTAACTATTCATGAAAACCAATATCAAAACATAAAACGTATGTGTTGTGCACTTGAGCATATCACACTATCTAATCTTTACACATGGATCTAAACACACTAAACTATGGATACCTAAGTCTTCTTGACGATCTTCCATCTTCAAGTCGACTCGATCCAAAACTCCGTGATCCACCATGCTTGACTCCAACGAGTGCTATGTATGATCTTGATGCTCGGGCTCTGGAATCACTATGTGAAAGCTTCCAAACTCCTTTGTTGAAGCTAATCACCAACTAATATCTTGATTTATGATCTGAAACTAAAATCACAAGATTATTAGTAAACATAACTATATGAGTTAATCATCATCAAAACTAGAGTGGAAGGTCTCTGGGCCAAGAACAAGTACACTGAACAGTAACAGTACATTATCAACAATATAAGGGTGTAACAGTATGATATCACAGTATTGTCTTACTAATTTCAATAATGTAGCCTATAATCATTGATATGATTACTAATGCATTAGATGTCACGTCATGCAATAGATATCACAATATATGAATCCAAAGTTATCGTTCAGTTTTCTGAACTTTCACTAATTACCATCACTTTAAAATATTATCAAAATATTCAAGTATTAATAATTAAACTCATTCAATTTCTAAAAAATAATAATTATTTTCAATAATAATCATATTTATTTCATGCAAGTAGAGTATGAATAATTAAGGGAAAATACTAATTATTCTATTTAATCTTAAATATTATGAATTTGGTAATTACTATAATTCTAGAAAGTTACTAATTGAAACCTATTTAATTTTCAAAGGTTAATAAATATTTATTTAAAATATTTATAATATTTATATGCATGAACAAAATAGATATTATTATTGTACAATAAATTAAATCTTGAAAATTAGATTTTCTAGACATTAGGAAAATTAATTGACTTGATATTGAAACATTTAATGAATAACTTTGCAAGATATGTTCATGTATAACAAAATATTAATTATTTAAAAATATAGAATAAACACTAAGTTTTAATCGGATATTTTTACCATTTGCATAATTTATTTAAAAGATACAGTCTTTATTTTAACTTTATAGTTAACAAGATTTATTAAACAGAATGAAAATAATTTGTTTAAATAGATTTAATAAAGAAGAATACTCACTATAATATTAAGAGTTTAAAATATGATGTTTTAGAAAATTTAAATTATTTATAATTATGTTTAAATAACTTTTTTGAAGAACAATTATTTGATATGATTAGACATTAGCAATTTCATGAAGTTAGAAATCTTTCATTTAGAAAGGTATATTCCCTCCATCAAATGCTTGTACAAACTAATAAATCCAATTTACAATATTCTCACGTGGCTAGATTATGAAATTTATAATTTAGTAACATTTAGAAATTTCTGGAGAAATTTAATTGGTTGAATATTAAATTAGTGATAAAATTATTTTATTTTAATAAGTAATTTAAAAAAATAAAAACTCCCACAAAACAATTCATTTATGTTGAATATGAGCGAACATGAAAGTGATTTACATGCGTGATCACGATTAAACACGAACAATAATTTAAATATAAAATAACATTTAGAAGATTAAAATATTCACATGAAATGATGTAAAAAAACACACAAATAGAATAATCAAATAAAATAAACAATCACTATTGTAAATAGTAAAGACTCACATTTTTGTTTAATTTGTTTTTGATATATATATATATAAACATGAACTATAATTAAAATGCTTGAATAATAGTTGACCATAAAACATATAATTTGTTAAAAAGGCTTACTCACCTAAATTTTCATTGAACCGGATATTGAGTTACATAGTCAAGTTCAAAAAAACTAGAATCAATTTAGTTTAGTTTAGGTATTTGTTATATATATATATATATATATATATATATATATATATATATATATATATATATATATATATATATATATATATATATATATATATATATATATATAATTTCATAAATTTATATATTTTAATTTATTTCATTGTCAAATAGTTTTACAAAGTAAAAAATTTAGTTCGTGATTTTACACAATTTTTATGGATTTTTTGAATTTATTTTCAATATTTCTAAATTTATATAAGCCAAAAATCAATTAAAATTCTTAATGGGTCTGTTTGTTATAGTAACGAGTCTGATCTGCTACAGAGCAGGTCTGGGTCTGCTACAGTATTGGGTCTGAGTCTGCTACAGTGCTGCTACAGTAACATTTTCTAATTTTCATTGAATTTAATTTTTTATGATAAAAAATTCTAAAAATCAAATAAAAATAATTATAATTAGGAGGCACTTCTTGGGTTTCTTACATATTTTTATTCAATTTTTAGAGTGGAGTTTCGGTAATGAAATATGTGAAATAATACAAGATGCTCAAGCCTTTTGGTGAAATGTCCGAATGAAAAAAAAAATCAAATAAATTAAAATACACTAACCTGAATCGCTTCCTTTCAGTATGAATTGTTTCTCCCACGTCCAGCAAGCATGTGCCTCGCCTAGGTTAAGTTTGAGATGAGAAATGAGAGAGGTGAGAGGAATAAGAGATTTATGTGAAAGGGGTTTTTGGGTTTTCTTCTTCTTTTTTTCTTTTCTTTCTTTAGGGAAGATGAACAATGATATGTGGTTTAATTTATTAGATTAGGATTTAAATTCTGATTTTAGTTTGTAAGTTACAACTAATAGATTGTGTTGTTTAGAAGTTCAACGAGGATCTTATGAGATTTTCGGTTGAAAATTTAAAATTTGAAATTGGCTTTAAATTTAGTTCAAATACATTGGATCACTCTCATAATCACAAGCCAATGGCAACATGGTTTGGGCATTAGGATTTAATATAGATGGACTTTGGTTAAAGCCATAGCTTTAACAATTTAAGTAATATTTTTTAAATTCATTATTTATCATTTTATTTATCAATTCGGGTATTATGAAAGGGGAATATTACAATCTACCTACCTTACAAAAAATTTTATCCTCAAAATTTCAATCAGGCAGAGAAAATGTAAAAGCGAATAAGAGTTAATCAAAGTTCATGAATAGACTTGAAAAAAAAATTAAATACGATAGGATAGAAATTGTTAGGATTATGACGTGAATACATCATGAAGATTGGTTAATATCGGATTTGGCAGTTTTCTTTTTGGATCTGTTTGGAGTCCGAGTTGGATTCAAGTTTCCTTTATTCTGATTGAAGGTGTTTTGAGTCCGAGTTGGATTCAAATTTTTTTATTCTAATTGAAGGAGTTTGTTTAGAACTAGGAGAGTTTTATAGTGTATAAATAACCCCTTAGAGGTGACCTTCAATGTATTCCAAGAGAACCCTATGAGTTTGTAATCCCTAAGGGTGTAATTCATCTAGGTGAAAAATTCGTAAACGAAACATAACCACAAGGGTTCGCTGTTCTTGGCGGCCATCAAGGCCTTGTAACTTCTCAGAGTGAGCTGTAAGTAATTCTTATTGTACTCCCCCAAAGTTTTAATAAAGTTTCTCCCCCTTCTCCCGTGGACATATACACGATCTGTTTGATTGGTGGAATCACATTATATTGTGTGTTGGCTTTCTATTTACTTTAGAATATCTTCTTCTTCTCTTCTTCAAGTAGCCTTAGTAGATCATGTGGTTCGTATCCGCTGCGCCTCCCTAGTTGATCTGGTCGTGGGGGCGTGCTCCCTTGAAATCACAATAATTGGTATCAGAGCACACAGATTGTTTCCCAACAATTGGTATCAGAGCAAGGTAACTTGAAGATGTCTGCGATCAAGTTCGATATTCAGAAGTTTGATGGCGTCATCAATTTAGCAGGTGGCAGATTAGGATGAACGCCATCTTTACCCAGAGCGGGTTGAAGAAATAACTACTCGGGAGGGAGAAAAAGCCTCAAGACATGAAGAAAAAACTTGACAGGAGTTGGATGAGAAAGCCTTGACAGCTATTTAGCTTTACTTGGTGGACGAACTGTTAAATGAGTTTTCTACTGAGAAAATAGCGTCTTTGGTGTGGGAGCGACTTCAGGACTATCTGAAGAAGTCATTGGCGAATCGGTTGATTCTGAAGAAGCGTCTCTTTATTCTCCGCATGCATGAAGGTACACCTATTAAGTCTCATATTAAAGAATTTTTCTCTATTATCAATGGTCTAGATAAGATAAAGGTTAAGATAGAAGATGAGGATTAAGCACTTCTATTACTGTATTCTTTACCTTCTTCATATAAGAGCTTTAGGGAAGCTATTATCTATAGAGGCAAGTCAACAATCAAGGTCAATGAGGTCAAGGAGCATCTACTCAACAAGGACAAAATTGACACCTAGTTGACGGGTGAGTCTCATCATGATGATTCTGGTCAAGTTCATTATTCAAGGGAGAAGAGTAATAATAGAAGTTCCATGGGTAACTCAAAACACAAGAATTTGATATGCAACTATTGTCACAAGAAGGGGCACATTAGATATGAGTGTTGGCTTCGAAAGAAGAAATAACCAGATGCTAATATCACTGAAGGAGATGAAGAATAATGCGACGTCCTATCTGTTACAGACATACCAGTTAGTAACAAAAAATAGATGGGTCATAGATTCTGGATGTTCATAGCATATTAGTTCCAATAGGAAGATGTTCTCTTCATACACTTCAGTTCAAGGGAGAGAAGTCTTCATGGGAAATTTTGCTACAAACAAGGTGATTGGCATAGGAACAATCCAATTTTGATCTCATGATGGATGTATCACTACTCTTCAAGGCATTCGTCATGTTTCTAAATCAAGGTACAATCTCATCTCTCTTGGAGCCCTACAAGGGGAAGGGTTCTGTTTCAGTTCTAAAGGTGATCTTATAGAAGTTTCCAAAGTTACAGTTGGTGGATTACTGTTATCCTTGATTTCGAAAGCGGCGGTTGTGGAACAATCGGAGACTATGATGATTTTGAGCTGGGATGTTCAGTTTACCCCAAAGAGAGATTGGGACTAGGCGCGCAACAAGATAGTCCAGATCATTACTTCTATGGTGAGTAAATTATCATAGATCTTGTGGAGATCAAGGAGATCGTTGGGTAATAAAGTTCACGTTGGGCCTGAACTTATTTGACCTAATTAAGATGTGACCCCATGAGGGGGTTATGGAGAAGAGGGAGTGAGATGAAGATGAAGTAAAGTTTGTTCAATTGTGTTTGAACGCGAGCACATGGAGCATGGTGGCTATTCTCGGACTTAGACGTATTCAAGTCAAGGGGAAGATTGTTAGAATTATGACGTGAATACATCGTGAAGGTTGATTAATGTCGGATTTAGCAGTTTCCTTTTCTGGATCTGTTTTGAGTCCGAGGTAGATTCAAGTTTCCTTTATTCTAATTAAAGGTATTTTGAGTCCGAGTCAAGTTTTCTTTATTCTGATTGAAGGAGTTTGCTTAGAACTAGGAGAGTTCTTTGATCTACAAATAACCCTTCAGGGGTGGCCTTCAATGTATTCCAAGAGAATCCTATGAATTTAAAATTCCTAAGGGTGTAATTCATCAAGGTGAGAAATTCGTGAGAGAAGCTTAGCCAAAAGGGTTCGCTGTTCTTGGCGGCCATCAAGGGCTTGTAACTTTTCAGCGTGAGGTGTAAGTAATTCTTATTGTACTCCACTAAAGTTTTAATAAAGTTTCTCCCTCTTCTCTCATGGATGTACACATGATCTATTTGATCGGTGGAACCATGTTATATGTGTTGGCTTTCTATCTACTTTGGAGTATCTTCTTCTCTTCTTCAAGTTGCCTTAGTAGATCCTGTGGTTCATATCCGCTGCGCCACCCTAATCGATCCGGTCATGGGGGCATCCTCCCATGAAATCACAATAATTGGTTTTAGAGCATACAGATTGTTTCCCAACAAGAAATCAAGGAAAACATGATCGATCATGATTGACATCTTCTCATTCCACGCCATTTCTATGTGCATCACTAGCCAACCACGCTTCCGCTGCGGACTCTGATCTCTGTCGTCGATCGGATCCAAAGGCCAGATCCAAGAGTCGATATCAGGAAAGTGAAATTGAGAATCAAGAAGAAAATCTGGATAGCTCCGAAAGAAAACAGTTGAAATCAAGAATATCAAAAGATCAAAAAGACAGATTTCCAAAGAAAGGACGTTTGATTCCTAAGTGGACTCAATATCATTGTGTATGTAATATATGTATATTGCAATATAACTATAAGATGCTTCAGATCACTAGTAAGAATCAGTCCTTTTTAATTTCGAAAATCAAAAGTCGAACCTAGCTCTGATACAAAAAAACTTGTCATGCCCTGCTTCCCAAAATACGCTGGAGTGGAGACGCGACGAGAGTCCGCGATGTATATACGCGAGGAAAATACTTCACATATATGCGCTAACCCTAAAGTGACCTCAGCAAGTTATATAAATCAACAATAAAGGCAATAAAGTCACTGCAATAATACATATAATATTTTCACACATGATAATATCATTCTACGAATAAATCAATAGGACAAAAATGGAGTCCCATATATAGAGAATCAATAGAAATCAAAGGGATAAAAAAAAGATATGAACTATACCAAAGAGTTTGAGTGATCAAGCAATAGAGACTCCGTAGTTTTCAAATACACATGATCTTCTTAAATACCTGCTCAGTAAAAGAAGTACCCATATACATGTACGTACAAATTCAGGGAGTCAGAACTCCCAATGAGTGTGTAAAAATGAGGGAATAGTGCACATGCATACATCATGAGATCATGCTATGATAGTATCATGAATGTGTACTGGATAAGAAAATAGCATGAATAATACGGTAATAAGGAGATAGTATGATACATCATCAATCAACATATCCCAAGTATATGTGACATACATTATGTAACTTTACAAATAATGAGATTATAATATCATATGTCCGGTCATGAGTACTGTCAGGTGTCTATCATAACAGGTATGTATTAGGTTCAGGCTATCATGTCAATGTAAAATTCAGTTTTGTTATTAATTATGTCAGCGAACACCAATTGTCACCTGCAGTAGATGCATCCCATACTACGCCTATCACATGTGACAATCGAGGTTCTAAGTTATTGAAACTGATCGGTTGGAGATATTGTTTGTGTTTTAAGTGGGTCCCGTACATACCCTTGACGATGGCCCAAACTCCTAGTGCTGAACCAAGCCCTACCACAAGGTAGTCAGGTAACATGTATAACAAGTCAGGTAACATATATAACATGTATAAACAGGAATAGGAACAGGAACAGGAACAAGAATAGACGGGGTGTCAGTCACCCCACGGAAGCCCTGCAGTGGAACCCTCTTTCGGCTGCGCAACCTATATCTTAGGTCCACCCAAAATACAGACGTTGTCTCCTCCATCACTTTCCCCAGTCTCGGTGTGAATTGTTTAATGATCATGTTATTTAGATTATCAAGGTTATTTAATGTATGTGTTACCTAGATTTACTAGGATGATACAGTGACAATGAACAGTAACAATACATTTTCAACAATATAAGGGTGTAACAGTATGATATCACAGTATTATCTCAGTAATTTCAGTAACGTACCTATAATCATTGATATAATTACTAATGTATAAGATGTCAAGTCATACAATGGATTTTACTATATATGATTCTAAAGTTTATCGTTCAATTTTCTGAACTTTCACTAATTACCATCACTTTAAAATATTATCAAAATTTTCAAGTATTAATAATTAAACTCATTCAATTTCTAAAAATTAATAATTATTTTCAGTAATAATCATATTGGTTTCATGCAAGTAGAGTTTGAATAATTAAGGGAAAATGCTAATTAATCTATTCAATCTTAAATATTATGAATTTGGTAATTACTATAATTCTAGAAAGTTACTGATTGAAACCTATTTATTTTTCAAAAGTTAATAAATATTTATTTAAAATATTTTATAATATTTATATGCATGAGCAACATAGATATTATTATTATACAATAAATTAAATCTGGGAAATTATAATTTTCCAGACGTTAGGAAAATTAATTAAGTGACTTGATAATGAAACATTTAATGAATAACTTTGCAAGAAATGTTTTATGTATAACAAAATATTAATTATTTAAAAATACAGAATAAACACTAAGTCTTAATCAGGTATTTTACCATTTGCATAATTTATTTAAAAGATATAGTCTTTAATTTAACTTTAGAGTTAAGAAGATTTATTAAACACAATGAAAATAATTAAATAGATTTAATAAAGAAGAATACTCACTATAATATCCAAAGTTTAAAATATGAATTTTTTAGAAAATTTAAATTATTTATAATTATATTTAAATATCTTTTTCTGAAGAACAATTATTCGACATGATTAGAGATTAGCAATTTCATGAAGTTAGAAATCTTTCATTTAAAAGAAATATATTCTCTCCATCAAATGCAGGTAAAAACTAATAAATCCAATTTATAATGCTCTCACTTGGCTAAATTATGAAATTTATAATTTTGTAACGATTAGAAATTTTTGGAGCAATTTAATTGGTTGAGCATTAAATAAGTGATAAAATTATTTTAATAAGTATTTTAAAAAAATGAAAACACCCACAAAGTAATTCATTTATATTAAATATGAGTGAACATGAAAGTGATTTACATGCATGATCAGATTAAACACGTACAATAATTTAAATACAAAAAAACATTTAGAAGATTAAAACATTTACATTGAATGATGTGATAAAACACACAAATAGAATAATCAAATAAAATAAACAATTAATAATTTAAATATACAAAGACTCACATTATTGTTTAATTTGTTTTTGATGTATATATAAACATGAACTATAATTAACATGCTTGAATAATAATTGATCATAAAATATAATTTGTTAAAAAGGCTTATTCACCTAGATATTTATTGAACCAAATGTTGAGTTACATAGTCAAGTTAAAAAAAACTAGAATCAATTTAGCTCAGTTTAGGTAATTGTTATATAATAATATCATAAATTTATATTATTTTAATTTATTTAACAAACAAAATAATTTTACAGAGTTAAAAATGCAATTTGTCATTTTACACAATTTTTATGGATTTTTTGAAATTTATTTCCAATTTTTCTGAATTTATATAAGCCTAGAATCAATAAAATATTTAATGGGTCTGTTTGCTACAGTAATAGGTCTAGTCTGCTACAGTAACAGGTCTGTTACTACAGTGCGAGTCTGGGTTTGCTACAATATCGGGTCTGGTCTACTACAGTGTCGGGTATGGGTCTGCTATAGTAACATTTTCTAATTTTTATTGCATTTAATTTTTCTTTTTTTATGATAAAAAAATTTTAAAAATCAAATAAAAATAATGATAATTAGGAGGCACTTCTTGGGTGTTCTTACATATTTTTATTCAGTTTTTAGAGTGGAGTTTTGGTAATGAAATATGTGAAACAATATAACATGCTTAAGGTGCTCGGTGAAATGCCTGAATGAAAAATCATATAAATTAAAATACACTCACCTGAATCGCTTCTCTTCAGTCTGAATTGTTCCTCCTCACGTCCAACAAGCCTGTCCTTGTCTTGGTTAGGTTTGAGAAGATAAATGAGAGAGGTGAGAGGAATGAGAGATTTATGTGAAAGGGGTTTTAGGTTTTCTTCTTCTTTTTTTCCTTTTCTTTCTTTAGGGATGATGAACAATGAGATAGGTTTAATTTTTTAAAATATGATTTAAATTCTGATTTTAGTTTGTAGGTTATAACTAATAGATTATGTTGTTTAGAAGATCAATGAGAATCTTATAAGATTTTCGGTTAAAAATTTGAAATTTAGAATTGGCTTTAAACTTAGTTCAAATGCATTGAATCACCCATAATCACATGTTAATGTGGCATCATGGTTTGGGTATTCAAATTTGATATAGATGGACTCAGGTTCGAGCCATAGCTTTAACAATTTAAGTAATATTTTTTAAATTCATTATTTATCATTTTAATTATCAAAACGGGCATTATGAAAGGGGAATATTACAATCCACCCACCTTAAAAAAAATTTCATTCTTGAAATTTCAATCAGGCAGGGAAAATGATAAAAGTGAATCAAAGTTAATCAAAATTGATAATGAATAGACATGAAACAAAATTAAATGTGATAGGACAGAAATCACGGAAAACATGATCGATCGCCATTAACATCTTCTCCTTCCACCCCATTTCTATGTGCATCACTGGCCAATCACGTTTTCGCTGCGCACTCTGATCTTTGTCGTCGATCGGGTCCAAAGGCTAGATCCAAGAGTCAATATCGGTAAAGTGAAATTGAGAGTCGAGAAGGAAATCTGGATAGCTCTGGAAGAAAAGTTGAAATCAAGAATATCAAAAGATCAAAGAGACGGATTTCCAAAGAAAGGACATTCGATTCCTAAGTAAACTCAATATCATTGTGTCAGTAATATATGTATATTGCAGTGTAACTATAACATGCTTCAGGTCACTGGTAAGAATCAGTCTTTTTTTATTTTGAAAATTGAAAGTTGAAACATGTTCTGATACCAAAAAAATACTGTCACGCCCTGCTTCCCAAAATACATTGGAGATGAGATGCGACAAGAGTCGGCGACGTATATACGCGAGGAGAATACCCCACGTATAGGTAGGTCACCTAGAGGGGGTGAATGGGTGACTAGCTAATCTAATGCCAAATAATGTGAAATTAGAACTATTTTGCAAACTAAAACTACACACAACGTATAACCAAAAAGTGAAGCCGAATTCCTGATGAAGGGCTCTGAACTTCTCAAGATTCCTCTTAATTAAGAGCTGAGGTGCTACTATAGCTCTCTTGGTTGAATACTAGTGTGAGCACAATATCAAGTATGTAATGAATATATAAGGAACAAAAGCAATGCTAGATATTAAACAATCTCAAGCATGCATATATATATATATATATATATATATATATATATATATATATATATATATATATATATATATATATATATATATATATATATATAAATATGAGCACAAGTTATATCAAGCATATAAAGATGAGCACAATAAGAACATGCAAGATATAAACATCAATGAGTGAGAGAGGGATGAGTACATCACAAACAGAGGAGAATTATTTCGAGGTTTAGCCACTTGCTCTACGTTCCCGCCTTCCCTACTATAAAGGATTTTCACTATAATGATCCAGTAAGATCAGTCGGTGCCGCAACACCTACAACGAACTCCCTCAAGAACTCTTGAACTCACAAGTCCCTCACTTTTTCCCGCAAGAACAGCACATGATGCGAACCCGCAAGCTCGCTGAGGCCGTAACCTCTTCTACTCCTCAATACAAAGTGGAACACTTGGTGATCTCTTCACTTGATCACCAACAAACACTCTTACAACAAGGATCCCTATATGATGAATATAGTAATGAAAAGCTCAAGCTTTTGTGAGAAAACTAGAAAGATGTGGAGGTGAAAAACTAAAAAAAAAGCTTTTAAAAACTCAAGAGAAACACTCTTGAAAAACTCTATTTGGATATAGAAATGAAGCTCTGAAACTTAAAAAGAAACTCTATAAAAGCGCTCTTGAAAACACTCTAAAAATCTTACCCAAAATCTCGCCAAAACTCCCCTTTTATAGGCAGTCTAAAAACTAGCCGTTACAGCCAGATTGACTTGTCGGTCGACCAGCCGGTCAACTGGCCAAAGGTCATATTTCAGACTGTTGGGGTTGCCGGTCGATCGCACCAAGCCACTTTGCCTTGTTGGTCGACTGCCCGGTCGATCGACCAAACCCAAGAGTAGGTTTGATCCACTCGGTCGACTGTGCGGTCGACCGGCCCTAAAGTCAAGGGTTTGTGCACGTCGGTCGACCAACCGGTCGACCGAGCCCTGATTTGGTCGACCGCCAACAACCCAAATTAAGGTTTTAAAGATTTAAAACTTAGACTTGTAAAACCCTAAAAATTCTAATAAATTTCCATAAAATTCACAAAAATAAGATCTTATCAATACTTTGAAATACAAATACGTGTGATAAAAAATCAACACATATTACAAACAATTTGAACTATTTTTGAGGTATAATTTTAGGCTTAAACCGAAAATCGTATTTTTCAAAAAACAAACTTTTAAATGAAAACAATTGATTTTTCTAAAACTTATACAAATACAAAAATAAGATATTTAAATATTTTTGAAGCATAACGTGTATGGACATGATCCAATACACATAATAGATGAAATATACTTGTTTTTGATAATGGGCTCTAAAATAAGTTTTGATAAATACACAACTTTAAACAAATGAACTAAACTCATCAAAATAAGTTC
Organism: Agave tequilana; assembly: GCA_038442645.1. Classification (NCBI taxonomy): domain Eukaryota; kingdom Viridiplantae; phylum Streptophyta; class Magnoliopsida; order Asparagales; family Asparagaceae; genus Agave; species Agave tequilana. The sequence continues at coordinate 838,442 of JAVJIF010029717.1, forward strand.
TTAAATAATATGAAGCAATAATGTGTATTGTTTAAATTCAATACACATTTAAATCATGTAAACTTATTTTGATGAAATCCATTCATGAAACCAAAAGGTGTATTCTTTGAAGCTCAAAACCAAAACCAAAACTAAATTTTCCAAGGACTAAAACTATTTAACATGAAAGTCATATATAAATTTTGTGTGTGTATATATGAGCTTGAGTAATCCACAACTAATCTATCCTTTCTATTTTATCTAAATACAAAAATCTTAAACTTACAAACATAGGACTCAAGTCATCTTGAAAATCTTCTTCTCCATCTTGACTTGATCCAAACTTGATTCATGAGCTAGACTCTTCTTTGAGCACTTGATGTGATCTTGAAACGCAAGCTCTTGAATCAACACGTGCTAGCTTCAAAACTTGACTTCGAATCTTTTGTTGAAACTAAACACCGACTAAGATCTTGATCAATATCTGAAACTTAATAAACACAAGATCATTAGTACTATAACTACATGAGTTAATCATCATAAAAACTAAAGTGATGAGCTTTTGGGCCAACAATCTCTCCCCTTTTTGATGATGACAAAACTCATGGAGTTATATATGCATAGATTAAAGATAAGCTTCATAAAAGCTCCCCCTTAACTCATGCATAGCAATAAAAATAAAGATATTCAATAAAGCACATAAATTAAACAAACATATATGCATAAATAAAAATATTAAACATGCATATATAAACTCTCTCTATTTCTCTTCCCCTTTTTGTCAATTCATCAACAAAAGAGTAAAGAAAACAAGATAAATACATATGCGATATAAGTTCATGAAGAGGAGAGATGTTAACTCCCGCTGCATACATGCATTATATGGAGAAAGGATGATTAGACCCTAACTCATATAAGCATAATATTCAATGTATAGACGGATATGTTAAGCTCCCCCTACACACGTGTACCACATAAGGAAGAGAGGTCAAGCTCTACTATATATAAAATACACTCAACATGAATGTATATATTGAGGAGATGTTAAGCTCCCCTTGTATATGAGCAATACATATCAAACAAATTTTGAAAAAATTTTTGATACCACTTTAAAACAAAATTTGAAACTACTTGAAGTCAACAAAATAAATTTTGATAAAACAAATTGTAGTAGACAAAACAAATGTTGATACCACTTATAGATAAACAAAAATATTATCTTATAAACATTAACTTGAAATCATTTTTAATTTAAAGAAATTTTTCTCTCTTTTTGAAATAACAACAAAACACATACATAAGCTTATAAAAATACCAGTTAATATTTAGAATTAAATCAAGCTTAGCATAAACAGTTTGTGTTATAAAATATGTATGGACATTTTAAAGCAAACACAATCAAAATCATATATATATATGTGTGTATGAAAATAAAAATACCACTTGAGATTTGATGCGTATATATATAGAAAATAAGTATGAGTATACAAAAATATGAAATAACATGAAGATCATGTGTATAACTCATAACTATCCACCCTTTCATGCACAGGATTAAAGATATTAATTTTAGGCACACAAGGTATGGTCGCCCATCCAACCACCCTTTGAAGGTAGGGGTTTTCAAAGATAAGATTTGAAAATAATTATAAATTGAAAATACAACCAAGTGAAGAATAAGAACTAGTTTGAAATAGTTTTTAAAGAACTAGTTCAAGATTCTACAAAAATGAAACAAAACATGTATCTCATGAAAACATGCTAATTACACAAATATTGACACTCAAGATCTATAAAGCATAAAAACATGTGCTCATAAAATTAAAGTCATGATTAAACATAAAGGTGAGTGCACAATAATCATGTGAATAACATATTCATGAAAATAAAGAAATATAGCTCAAAAACAAAAACTCATTATGAAAATTTGTTTTCTCAAAAACAGGATATATCATATAATCATACAAGAATCCGTTTTCTATTGATTTTGCAAAGGGGGAAACTTACAAAAAGGATTCGATGAGCTAAATTACAAGTAATTCTTTGCATGAAGATTACAGGTAGATCTCCTCTGAGATTTCTAGGAAAGTGTGCCGGTAGGAATCTGATCAGCGCGCGATCACTTTATCCCTTTGACGATGCGATCGATCAGACAATTGGACTACCGCCTGATGGGATTCCCTTCTCGCGTGGTTCGGGGAATCGGAGAACAGAAGGTCGGTAGAGCCCTCTTGTTACTTCTCGATCTGCCTCCACTTGGGAATTCCTTCTCGCCTGGTTTTAAAAATTCTTTGAGAGAGAGGAAGACTTAGGGTATTAGCACCCTGATTAGAGAAGTAATTCTTTGAATTCTTAGAAGCAAGAGAGTAGATATCTGTCCTTAGCTGTCTCTCCTCTCTTTTTTTCGGAGCCCCTTGGACTTGAATCTTTTCAAGCCCCTTTCTCTGTGTGCCTCTGGTAGGCTATTTATAAGGAGGAATAGGGTTACAATTGCCATAAAAATCTGAAAATAGATTGAGTCATCTGTTTTACATCTGAAAAGTAGCCTTGCCGCGAGGCTAGAGACAGCTTTTGCGAAGTGAGGAATAGCAAGTAGTGCTGACTCTTGATCTGCTCTACTAAATGAGGGATGCGCCCTTGATTCTTTCCAAATAACTGAAAGATGTCTCCTGATCTTCTTACCTGATTGGGAGAGTCAAAAGATTATGGCAAACAACTGCTAAATTTGATCTCAATTAGATTTGATCTCATCTGGAGATTTGTTTGGTCATAAAAAGACCCGCAGCAGAGTCGCTGCGTTGAGCTCATGGCGAAGCTGGGAGAAGCATCTGGCGAAGTTAAAAGAGAGCTCTTCAGCGAAGCTGGATAAGGCTTGTGGCGAAGCTACCAGTCCTCCTTCTTGTTGGAACTTGTTTTGATGAAGACTTTGTGAAGCATTTCATTTGGAGCTCTAACACAAGACTAATCAAGAGTTTGTCATGATCAAAACTTCCCAAAAAGAGTTGATATGATGTGTTTTGTAAATATGAAATAGCATGTCAAAAGCCTTGATGCACACACACATATCATACACTTCTAGTCGACTTATAGTCCCTATTAGTCGACTAATAACTTGTATAGTCGACTTGACCAAATCCTAGTCGACTAATCCTGTGTCTCAATTTATACCCAACTCTCTGTTTGTCAATTAGTCGACTTGACAGTATGTGTAGTCGACTAATATACCTTGTAGTCGACTAACCATATTCCCTAGTCGACTAATCCCTGGCCTAGTCGACTTATAAAGAAGTTGCAGTCGACTTGGTTCAGTTAACCAGAAACCTGTCACTTGAGCTTATCTTGACCTAGTCGACTTATTCCCAATATTAGTCGACTAACCTTTGGAAATTTGCCTAGTATAGTCGACTAACTAAAAAGGCAAGTCGACTATAGGCAGTTTCTGACTGTTGGAAAGTTTCTGTTATCTGGTCTTTTGTGCAACGTTTTCCAACGTTTCAAACATTTGAATTGCACCTGTAACTACCCTAACTTACCCTAGTGTGCAGCTATATAAAGGGTTGTTAATCTAAAGGCCAAATATGAATCCTAATCTTCAGTTTTCTAAGTAAAAATTCTGCCAAACCTGAAAACTGATTTCCACTTCAGTTCTTCACCAAAAGTCAAATTCCTTTGTGAAGTTCTCTGAAGTTTGTCTCCTATACTAGACCTTGTCCATGTTCATACACAGTACCAAGGCTTATAGGAAAGTGTTGTAATACTCAAAGCAATCATTGTACACGGGGGTCTTCTTGGTGTAGAAGCAAGTTGTACAAGGTGGTGATTGTTCTCTTGGTTGTAGAGAAGGTGTACACATTTGGCAAAGGGGATTTGTCAAGTGGTGTGCATGGTTGTTGATTTTGGGTGTACAAAATTAAGGATAAAGGAAAATCTCAAGCGGGTGGCTTGGGGACTGGATGTAGATCACGAGGACCGAACCAGGATAAATCTCTCGTGTTTGCGTTTGTCTAACTTTCTGAGATTTACTTTTCCTTTATTGCAAGTTTATTTATTTGATTAACGTTAATCCTTCTATATTTAGTATTTGTGTTGACTTCGTATTTTAGATCCATAAGTGCCAACAGAGAAAGTTTCACAATTGGCATCATCTCGGGACCAACAATTGGTATCAGAGCCCTGCATACCTAGTCAACAACAAGGATGGCAATAGAGTTTTCATCATCCTAATTCAAAGAAGGACATTCTACACAACGTCCACCGCTATTTGACAGATCCAACTACAACTATTGGAAGTGTAGAATGAAGATCTACTTGCAATCGCTCAATTATGAACTTTGGAACATCGTAGAAGCATCATACACCAAGCTAACAACCAACTACAACGCTTGGAGTGAGGATCAAAAGAAGAATGCGAACCTTGATGCCAAAGCGATGAATGCCTTGTTCTGTGCATTAACCAAAGAAGAGTTCAACAGAGTGTCAACAACCACTTCTACACATCAAATATGGCATACTCTTCAGGTAACACACGAGGCACAAGTAAAGTTAAAGAGTCTAAAATATCTATTCTTGTCCACAGGTTTGAATTATTCAAAATGGAGGAGAATGAAACCATATCCGAAATGGTTACAAGATTCACCGACATTACCAATTCCTTAGCATTCCTTGGAAAGGACTACACCCAAGTCGAAAAAGTTCGCAAGATCCTTCGTGCACTCACACCAGAATGGGAGAAGAAGACAACAGCAATTGAAGAAGCCAATGATCTCTCAACTTTGTCATTAGAAAACCTAATCGGTAATCTAATAGCATATGAAGTGCAATTGGAAGAAAGAAAGAAGGAGGAACGACAACACCACTCAAAGAAGAAAGAAATTGCCTTCCATGCATCCTCTGACACGGACGATTCCGATGACAATGAAGAGGAGATGGCAATGATTTCAAAGAAATTCAGGAGATTTCTAAAGCAAGGTAAATTTAAATGCTTTAATTGTAACAAAACAGGTCATTTGAAGAAGGATGGCCCATTGCTCAAAAATAAAGGCAAATACAAGAGCAAAACGTTCAGAAAGATAAAAGACTACGAAGCCTCATAGGAAACCAGTGATTCCTCGTCCTCTGACGAAGAAGAAACCACTGAACATGTCAACCTTTGTTACATGGCCCTAGAAGATGATGAGGTATCATTTACTGAACTTTCAGATGCATTTCATGAATTATTTAATGATCTGAAAAATGAAAAACTGAAAAATAAAGTTTTATCAAAAGAAAATGAAAAACTTTTAAATAAAAATTCATGTTATGCTTTACAAGTTTCTTCTATAAACTCTCAAAAAGATGAGTTTGAAAAAGTAACATCATCTTTGAAAAATGATAATGAGAAGTTTATAAAAGAAAATATTTTTCTTAAAAAGGAAACTATGTCTTTGAATGAAAGGATTTCTATATTGGATAAAGACATGTTGGTTTTCAAAAAGAAATATGAAGATATTTTGAAAAATGTGACTAAGTTCAATCAAGGAAAAGAAAAATTGAATGATTTGTTATCTTTTCAAAACTTGACACATAATAATTATGGTATTGGATATATTGAAAAATCTTCATATGTTAGTAATCCATATGTGAAAAGAGAGTCTAATCATGTTTCAAAAAGGATGAAGAATAAGTTTATATGGATTACTAATAATTTAAGCATTATTGATAAAAATACATATATTGCATCATACATTCATGATATATGTGATTCATGCAATTATGTGTATACTAACAGGTGAAAACCAAATTCTAAATGGATTTGGACTCCTAAAGGTTAATTGTGTTCTTTTATGTTTGGTACCATCTAACGTTTATTTTGCAGGTACCATATAAAAAATTGATGAGAATATATATATATATATTTAATGATATATTTGTTGCAGGGGGAGAACAAAGTATTTCTATATCTGTTATAACCCAATTTCTGTAGGGGGAGGAAAATGTAAACTATTTTCTACAGGGGGAGTACTTGTGCACACAACGTGTCATCATCTAAAAGGGGAGAATGTTGGAATTTATTTTGATGAAGACTTTGTGAAGCATTTCATTTGGAGCTCTAACACAAGACTAATCAAGAGTTCGTCATGATCAAGACTTCCCAAAGAGAGTTGATATGATGTGTTTTGTAAATATGAAATAGTATGTCAAAAGCCTTGATGCACACACACATATCATACACTTCTAGTCGACTTATAGTCCCTATTAGTCGACTAATAACTTGTATAGTCGACTTGACCAAATCCTAGTCGACTAATCCTGTGTCTCAATTTATACCCAACTCTCTGTTTGTCAATTAGTCGACTTGACAGTATGTGTAGTCGACTAATATACCTTGTAGTCGACTAACCATATTCCCCTAGTCCACTAATCCCTGGCCTAGTCGACTTATAAAGAAGTTGCAGTCGACTTGGTTCAGTTAACCAGAAACCTGTCACTTGAGCTTATCTTGACCTAGTCGACTTATTCCCAATATTAGTCGACTAACCTTTGGAAATTTGCCTAGTATAGTCGACTAACTAAAAAGGCAAGTCGACTATATGCAGTTTCTGACTGTTGGACAGTTTCTATTATCTGGTCTTTTGTGCAACGTTTTTCAACATTTCAAACATTGGAATTGCACCTGTAACTACCCTAACTTACCCTAGTGTGCAACTATATAAAGGGTTGTTAATCTAAAGGCCAAATATGAATCCTAATCTTCAGTTTTCTAAGTAAAAATTCTGCCAAACCTGAAAACTGATTTCCACTTCAGTTCTTCACCAAAAGTCAAATTCCTTTGTGAAGTTCTCTGAAGTTTGTCTCTTATACTAGACCTTGTCCACGTTCATACACTGTACCAATGCTTATAGGAAAGTGTTGTAATACTCAAAGCAATCATTGTACACGGGGGTCTTCTTGGTGTAGAAGCAAGTTGTACAAGGTGGTGATTGTTCTCTTGGTTGTAGAGAAGGTGTACATATTTGGTAAAGGGGATTTGTCAAGTGGTGTGCATGGTTGTTGATTTTGGGTGTACAAAATCAAGGATAAAGGAAATCTCAAGCGAGTGGCTTGGGGACTGGATGTAGGTCACGAGGACTGAACCAGGATAAATCTCTCGTGTTTGCGTTTGTCTAACTTTCTGAGATTTACTTTTTCTTTATTGCAAGTTTATTTATTTGATTAATGTTAATCCTTCAATGTTTAGTATTTGTGTTGACTTCGTATTTTAGATCCATAAGTGCCAACAGAGAAAGTTTCGCAATTGGCATCATCTCGGGACCAACACTTCTGCGCGGCTGCGTGGGGCTTCGAGCGAAGCTAATTCTCTGTGGAGTTAACTGAGCATTTCTGTGCGAAGTTGTAAGTTAGTTCGCAGCGAGGCTGTGAAGGAGTTTCCTGCGATGCTAAACAATTTTGGCTTCTTATGTGAGACTTATCTCATGGGCTCGTGCGAGACTAAGTGTTGAGCTCACTTAATATTTCTGGATGGGCCTTCTCATGGGCTTTTAAGAACGATCTTGGCTTACTGTCTGCTTCACTGAATCAGTAGAGTCCAAATTGCTGATTCGTCCCCTCTTAGATGGGTGAATAACTGGTCGTCGGCTTATCTGCCACTTGTCTTTTGTAGATGTCAACAAGTTAGACATTGTTCAGGCCAGCTAGGAATCTTGTCTTTTTTAGAGTGTCAACAAGATCCCTTCAAAGTTTTCGTAAGTCTGCAATGGAATGGTTCAGACTCTGAAATACTTTGAACTACTTTAGGTGTTCAAGAGAGAGCATTCACCAAGTAGAATTCCCCAAAAGAAATCAAAAACTTTGACTAAAAATTATTCAGAGGTTAGGAACATGATAAAATCAGTCTGAGTATGAGAACTCACTAGGGACAAAGGGGAGCAGATCTAGGAATCCGTCTGTTCAGAGATAATATTGACATAACAGGCTAGGAATCACTAGAAAAGAGGGTTCGCTGTTCAGAGGTAGTAAACTGGACATGACAGCAAGAAGAGTCTCTACCGGACTAGAAAGTTAGATCTGGATATCCGTCAGTTCAGAGGTGACGAGCTGGACATAACTGATTAGGAACCACCAGACACGAAGCCTTGTCGTTCAGAGGTGACGAACTTGATATAATGACAAAGAAAGGTGAGATTGGATATTCATCGGTTCAGAGGTAACATACTGGACATAACCAATTAGAATTATCAAACTCAGAATGTTTACTATTCAGAGGTGACAAACTGGATATAACAGTAAACAAAAAATGAAGACTTGGCTATCTGTCGGTTTAGAGGTGATTGACTGGACATGACCGATTAGAAATTACCAAACTCAGAATGTTTACTGTTCAGAGGTGACAAACTAGACATAACAGTAAACAAAAAGTGGAGGCTTGGCTATCTGTCAGTTCAGAGGTGATAAACTGGATATAACCGATTGAGATGCCACCAAGCTCGAAATTTTATCATTCAGAGGTGATAATCTGGACATGATGACAAAATGAAGGTGAATCCGATTTTAGGGACCTGTCTATTGATTGAGATTTTCCTGCACACAAAATATAGAATTTTAGATTTAGAAATAAAGATGTACAAGGTGCTCAATTCTAATCCGCTGTAGCAATGGCTATGCGGGTCGTGATCCTCAGGGAGGGACTAGCGATGGAAGCTTGGTTAGTAAGTTATCTCTTTTTTATTTATTTTGTTATTTACAATGGTATTTACAATGAGAAGTGTGGTATTTACAATAAGTTGGGAAGAAAAGAATGAGTTGGAAAGATGTGGAGTTGGTGGTCTAAACTAAAATTACAAAGAAAGAAAGAAAAACTAAAAACATATATCTACCTCTTCTGCCCTGCTTACCTTTGATCCGTTTGCAACGACGTACCTTGTCTCTGAAGGCATTCAAGCATGACGTATAGGATCTGTTCATCACCATAGGCCATCAAGGGCTCTTCTTTGGCTAAGCAGTCTCGAAGCGATCAGTTCTCATGGTTTGCAAGACATCAGAGAGAAACAATAAAATAAAACAAGAATAGAGAAACAATAAAATAAAATAAGAATAACAAAAACAAACCTTGAGTAGATTTTATTAATAATGGAAGAAAAATTGACTTACACCGATGTCACCTCAGTACAAGCATGAACTCCTTCCTCCATGAAAGCATCCTCTACTCTCAGTAAAAAAATAAAAATTACAAAAAAGAAAAATAAAAACCTAAACTACAACTAGCCTAAAAACCCTAGATTTAGCTTTGTAGTTTGCTGCACTTTTGAGATCTGCCCTTCCTCTATTGCTATGCAGGGGTATTTATAGGAGAAAATCAGAGGATAAGAAGCGTATGAAGATAAGAGGAGCAAAATATCTCTGAATTTGAATTCTTCTTTTATCTCCAAACTTGTTTTGACTTCTCCATAGAAGTTCAAATATGTCCTGCAACTTATTATCATGTTGATCGCCGAAATTGGCTTATCTGCCGACTGAATTGGAAAGTTTGATCAACATAAGAGTTATAGTCCTTCACGTCTTCTTTCTAGAGCATCTTGAATCATCAGATTTGAATATCTGTAGCGAAAGTTATGATCTGAATACTAAAACGTGTACAGTCTAAATCCGAATCTGAATTTAAAAAGGATTTGGTCCCTTTATCTTTATCTTCAAGTCTTTGTCCCCTCAGATTTAAATAGCAATTAGGAGTCCTACTTTATCCTTCCTTCTCCTCTCCTAGATTTTAAATTAATAATTTAAAATCCATGTTTAGATTAGGTTAGATAAGATAGAAACTTCTAAATTACTAAAATAAATCATGCATGTAGGCTTGTGGACTTTTTGGCTTTTGGGCTTTATTCAGGCTTTATTTCTTTATTTTTTAATTACTCAAGGCCTGCACACAATAAATAATAAAATATTAGTAATTGTGCAAAATTATAGGAATAAATATGAAAATGTGATAGTAAATGTATTGATAAATATGCACTTTTTACTACCATCATCTATTCAGAGGTGATAAACTGGACATGATAGACTAAGACACACTAAACTCCGAATCTGCTGCCAAAGGTAGTCGCATTAACTTAGCAGCTAGCCCATAAAGGACTGCAAAGATAGATTGGATTTAGGGTCTTGTTGTTCAGAGGTGGTTGACTGGACATGACCAACTAAGGGACCTCAGAATCGCAATCTGCTGTTCAGAGGTTTAATGTTAACATGACAACAAGAACTCCCGGCCCTGACGGGGAAAAGGAGAACAAAATTATGGACTCATCTATTCAGAGGTGGTAAACTGGACATGACAGTTGAAGTAGCATAAGAAAGAGAGATCTAGGTACCCGCCAGTTCAGAGGTAATATAAACATAACCGATTGGGAGTTGCTAGACGCAGAACCCTGCCATTCAGAGGTGGCGAACTGGACATAACAGCAAAGGAGTAGTCCTTACTGGACTGAAAGATGAGACTTGGTTATCTGTCGGTTCAGAGGTGATAAACTGGATATAACCGATTAAGAAGCCACCAGGCTCAGGATTTCTACCGTTCAGAGGTGATAAGCTGGACATGACAGCAAAAGAAATAATTCCACTGGGGAAAATAAGACTTGATAATTAATTCCATGGGGAAATTGATATCTCCTTCGGATGTTATTTGAAAGAAATTGTCAGAGGTATATTGTTAACGTGACAAACAGAAAAGTCCACTGAGGACTGAAATGAGAAATAATAAACTTCGAGGGGAGTCTACCAGAAACTCGCTGGGGAGTTAGAAAATGAATCCCATAAGAGATTATATATCAGAGGTAATCATTAATGTGACAAAAAGAATTCCGTGGGAATTCGATAGGGAAAGGATTATTCCCTAAAAAGTTGTCAGAAGTATGCTGTTAACGTAACAACCAAATCCCTTACTGGAAAATTTGAAAGGAGATTTTGTCAGAAGTAATCGTGACAGCTTCTCCACTTGGGGATTTGTAAAGAAACTTATCAAAGGTATGATGTTAACTTGACAAGAATTAATTTACTGTTAGAGGTATTTGAACATAACAGTAATTTGAGTGGACCGTCATTCTATTAAAGAGAATGACAAGTGGAGTTTGCTATGCTAGGGATATAGCAAGATCCGCCAGGAAAAAGTTTTATTGTCAGAGGCGTGAGCTTTAAGCATGACAGTTGTCATCTGTTTTTGAAAAAATGAATACAACCTTTTGTGGTCCTAGCATTTCATGGACGGGAATTGGTAGGGGACTTTGTTGGGAAAAGTGGATCAGGTCCCTTAAGATTTTTAGCAATTCCTCAGCTATCAACGGATTTGGTATGCCTTTACCAACTACCGTTTGATTTGGGCTAGCCATGCTATTCCCCTCAGCATGATGAGTTGTTGAGGATTTTATATTAGGCTTAGAAGCCAATGTTTTCCTCTAGCCTTATTCACTGAAGGCTTCAGATCGTGTCACATAAACTGAACATTTCTGTATCCCACTGGTGACCTCTAAAATCTCACTGGGGATTAAAGAGTTAAGTCTAAACTTCATGGGAAATTTGTTGGGTAAATCGATATTTCTCGTAGAGCGTCACCTTTTGCTCATCAAGACTTTGGTTCTCAGCTAATCTTCATGTCTAGATATGGAGTACAAACTTCATAGGAAATATATCGAGTAAATCAAGATTCCTCGTGGAGATAATCAAGACTTTAGTCACAACTGATCATCGAATCTGAACATGAATGTGGAAACATTAGAAAGGTCCTGCAAGGATGCATCACGAACCTTCTTCGATGAATTTGACTCATTCAAGATCGTTGTGAAGCCGAATTGATTTGCCAAAAGAAGAATACAGAGATGGTTGAAATTGATTCCACCTGTGGAAAGGGACTCCTTGAGGAGATAAACAAATCAGACGAGTCCGACTTGATGATCAGAGGTGTAATGTTAACATGATCACGCATAGTACTTCTTTGATCAGAGGTATAATGTTAACGTGATCATAGATAGCACTTGTCGTTGATTGGCATTAGGAGCGTATCACCGTTTGAATTCGCTAGACGATAAGCTCCACTCGAGTAGACTGCCTCTACTACGAAAGGTTATCCTCATTTGGTTGGTGGAATGACATATTCCAACCCCCTGCGTGTTTTTTGATGTTGTTAGCTGTTGTGTCTCATCGGGGTCTGGTTGTACTATCGCAAGTTATTTGCCAGACCTAGTGTCGTCAGCTATCAATTGTCTCCTCTTCAGAACTGCTGAGAGAAGTGGCTGGTACGGTGTCATCTGCTGCGAGAGATATTGCAAGACTTGCCTTTAGCTTTGTACTGACTTGAGTCCCATTGCTTTAGCCGTTGATGGAATAAGACCCATGACTTTTAGAAGTAGAGTTGACTACCTCAATACTCCCTTTCAGGATAGAAGTTAGGCAGTAGCCTTTTTATGTTCTGACTTCAGAGTCAAAACACCTGCTTCGATTAGTGCTTGGATTTTGTCTTTAAAGATATTGCATTTGCAAGTAGGATGATGAACCATCCTATGGAAAAGACAATAGTTGGGATCATTCGTTCGTCCCACGTTGTTTGGGCGTCTAGCCTCTGACAACTTGAGCTTGTTGCCTTTGTTGAGCAAGTGGAAAAAGTCACCACATGCTCATCTTTGAAGGAGTATTGTCTTTGATACTCCGAAGTCCTGTTGGAGTTACCTTTCTTTGATCGAGTTCCTCCATATACTTCCAATGCTGATGTATCAGAAGATTCAGCTGTGTCATAGCTTTAGTTGTTTATTCCCCACCTGCTTTTGGGGGTCTCAAACTTTTTAGCTGATTTTTCAGCTATCTCGGCTTATTCAATAAGCTCCTTTCAAGTGTGGGCTTTGACGTATCCCATGCGAACTTCCACTTTGTCGAGGAAGTTATGCCTACATGTCTGAAGCAACATAGGCAAAGGCATACCTACAGGGCACATGAAAGAAAGGTTACGTAATCTCTCTATGTAATTCCATACAGATTCTCCTCCTTTCTGGACTATCGAAAGGAGCGTGCCTATGGTCACCTCAGTATCATCCTCATAGAATCGGGAGAGGAATCGGGTTTTCAAGTCGAGCCAGGAATTGATGGAGTTCGTGGGAAGACTCCTGAACCAATCAAAGGCTACCCCCTTGAGGGTGCCAATGAACAGTCTGGCCATGATAGCATCATTACCTACTAGATTACCGGTTTGCGATCAGAAGTAGTAAATATGCTGATTTGGCGAGCTCTTGCCATCATACGAGTTCAACATTGGTGGCTTGAACTTTAGCGGATATGGGACTGAATCCCATTCCAAGGGGTAAGGACGGACCACCCCTACTTTCTTCAGTTCGTCCCTTTGGGTTAGGGATGCGATCTGAGCCTGGATACCTTTGATCACTTCAGCATCGATTGAAGAGCCCTCCTTTGAATGATCAGTCTTAGGAGGTTCATGGTTATTATTCTCCTCATTCTCGTGATTACTACCGGTTTTGTTCCAATTTGTCAGGAGCTGAGCCAATATTTGCTGGATATTGTCCAAGACTTTTTGTTAGGTCTTGGAAGTCTGCTCCTGCGCCTCCATGCGATGACGGAGATCATCATCATTATTGCTATCAGCCATGTTGGATGATACAGACCTTGCCTGCATAGAGTTGATGGTGGCGGAGGAAGCATAGCCGCTGGCTTCTTCTTCATCATCAGACCATTGGAATTGGTGTCTCAATGGTTCTGGCAACATAGCTTCTGAGGAAGAAGGTTGTCCATAATTATAGGGTATTGTATCTTGGAAGACACCCTTTTGTTCAACTAGAACCTGACCTGAGCTGGGGCTATAGTCGGGCCCTGGAGAACTGAATGAGGGAGTACGAACCCCCTATTTCCTTCTTTGAGATCGTAGTAGATCCCTTCCTCTACTTATCATGTTGACAGAGGTAGCTGCGAGGTGAGGCACCTTCACTGTCTTCTTCTTTCGATACTTGGGTTTCTCAAAAGTTTGAACTGACAGCCGGTTGAACACCATTTTTTGCTTGGAGGAGAAGTTGTGGGGATTGGTCCCAAACAACAGTTGACAGAATGTACCATCACAGGTTGACACTCCGCTTGTCCGTACTGGGATGGCGAGATGTGAACTGACTTTTCAGAGCGGTGTTTCCACTTGTTGCTCAAATAATCCCGCAAGTTTGCGTTACCTGAGTCCAACTGAATCCAATACGGAGATTCAGAGAAACTGGATGTTAGCTTGCTTGGGTTGAGAAATCCTGGGCTTAGCATTGAAGACTTTCTTTTGGGCTATAGGCGAAGCTAGGATAGCTTCCCCTGAAAGAGTAGCTTCGCAAGGAGAAGCTACCGTTTTAGCTCTGTTGCGCAGAGTTCTTCCTGTGAGTGAGGCTAGAATAGCCTCGCTGTTAGCACTCAGTGGTGCTTTATTTTTAACCTCACGGTGAAGGTTTTTAGCACTTAGTGCTTTGGTTTTGTCGCTAGCGGTGAGCCTAGCAGTGCCCAATAGTGCTGATGATTTAAGCGCAACTGCGCCAGGGAAAAGAATAGAAGAAGCAACTAACTCTTTCATGCATACTCCACTTGGCTTGGGGGGATATAGCTCAGTTGATAGAGCTTCGCTCTTGCAATTGGGTCGTTGCGATTACTGGTTGGATGTCTAATTTTCCAGGCGGTAATGATAGTATCTTGTACCTGAACCGGTGGCTCACTTTTTCTAAGTAATGGGGAAGAGGACCGAAACATGCCACTGAAAGACTCTATTGAGACAAAAAAGATGGGTTGTCAAGAACGTAGAGGAGGTAGGTGAAATCACCTAGAGGGGGGGGTGAATAGGTGATGATGCTAATCTAGTGAACTAAATGCAAAATTTAAAAACTTAATTGCAATTACACTAATGAGTGATGCACACAACCAAGCCAAGCATATAAGTATGAATGATCAATGTGAAATGATGCAAGGCACAAAAGTAAAGAGAGAGAGATAGAGTAAGAGTCAAGGGATCAAGCGCAAACAACAAGATATATTTCGAGGTTCGAGCACCCAGCTCTACATCCCCGCCTTCACCCAGAAGGATTTCAACTCCACTAGCTTGTCCACACAGGACTTCCACAAAGGGAACCTCCACCGAGGATTTGGGGCAATACAATCACAAGGAGTATCCAACTCCTCTCTTTACAACCACAACCTCCTTCTAGAGGCAAAGCACCTAGCCAACAAACAATCACCTCACAACTTGAGGGATTAGCACAAAGCAACACAAGAATCACCTCACAACTTGAGGGATACAACCCACTTGCACAACCTCCTCAACACAATGAGGGAAAGGCACAAAGCCAAGCAAATTTGGGGTTTACAACTTGGTGGTCTAACAAACAACCACAAACAATTTCTTTCCCACACAAGGATCCTATAGAATGAGATAGTAGATGTAGCTCAAGTGTGGAGAAAACCAAAGGAATGGAAATCAAAATCTCAAAGAAAATCTTTGGGAAAAACTAGAAACCAAGATGAAGAAGTTGAATCAAAATCTTTTCCCAAAACCTTTTCTTGATTTTCCAAACCCTAGAAAAAACACCAAATGGATTGTTCAATTTAAAGCCCAAAAGCTTCTTTTGATTGCTGTGAAAACACTAGAGAGTCAGGAAAAAATAGCTCTTAAAAACTTAGAGAAAACCTCTTTCCAATGGGGTATTTATAGCCCCTAGAAAATTATAGCCGTTGGCAGCAGAAACTGCCAGAAATGAACTACCGGTCGACCGCTCGGTCGACCGGCCAACGGTCACATTTGACCGCTGGCAGCTACCGGTCGACCGGGCGGTCGACCGGACCCAGATACAGAGAGCAACAACTCTCTGTCCGGTCGACCGCTCGGTCGACCGGGGGCAACCCGAGAGCAACCTGCTCTCAGTCGGTCGACCGTGCGGTCGACCGGCTTATGGGTAAGCCAGTGTGCATGTATCAGTGCACGTCGGTCGACCGGCTACTTGGTACGGTTGACCGTCCGGTTGACCGACCTAGCCTGGCAGCAGCAGTTCTGGTCAGAAAAACATGTTATTTTTAATCCTAAAAATTCCCTTAAAATATCTAAAATTACACAAAAATAGTTTTATCATTTTACATTGAAACATAAACTTGTGTTAAAACTTTCAACACAAATTTCAAACTTTTTGAACCATTTTTGTGTTATAGAAATTTTGCCAAAAACCAAAAACCGTATTTTCTAAAACTTGGATTTTTGAATAGAAAATACGTTTTGTCCAAAACTCATCCAAATACAAAAACATGATATTTAAACACTTTGAAGCATGTTGTATATGGATAGAAATCCAATATACAAGAAACATATATATATATCCATGTTTTTGACTTTAATTCTAAAAATATGTTTTGTTAAAAATACCAAAACATAAAACACATGAAATAGACTATCAAGCTAAGTTTGTTTAAATAGTTGAAGCATGCATGTATATAGAACAAATCTAATATACATTAAACCATGTAAACTTTTTTTGATATAATATCTATTCATGCAAACCAAGATCGGTTAAACCAAAAATTGAAAACCAAAACATGAAACGTGTGTGTTGTGAACTTGAGCATATCATACTATTCTAATCTTTACAATTTGGATCCAAACACAAAACTAAACTATGTTACCGATGTCCTCTTGTAGAGCGCTGTCTCCAAGCCGACTCGATCCAAAACTCCGTGATCCACCGAGCTAGACTCCAATGAGTGCTATATATGATCTTGTCGCTCGGGCTCTTAAATCACCATGTGAATAGCTTCCAAATCATCTTGTTGAAGCTAATCACCAACTAATATCTTGATTAATGATCTGAAACTAAAATCACAAGATTATTAGTACACATAACTACATGAGTTAATCATCATCAAAACTAGGGTGGAAGGCCTCTGGGCCAACAATAGGATGGGCAGTTGGTCAGATCTAGTATGGATCGTCGGGCTGCAGTAGCCTCGCTGTTAGCACAAAGTACTTTAGCCCTAGCCTCGCGTGACAGGCGTGGCTTAGCTCTGTGAAGAGCTAAAATAATCTTGCAGTCAGAGACTATTTTAGCTTCGCAGGAAGCTGAATCAAGAGATCTATCTACAGTTTTTACAATCCATATAGCCTTAACAGAGGCTGTTTTAGGTTCACAAGGAACCTTTATAGCTTCGCGTACGTGTTAATATGCTGGCGCGTGGCTATATTAGTCTCTGCTGAGACTGTGCTAGACTCGCATAGAGTCTGTTTAGCCTCGCCTGAGGCTGTAATAGGCTTACAGATAGCCTTATTTATCTCAACAGAGACTTGCTTCCATGAGTTAGCCAAAGGGGCTCTGGCTACGCTGACCTCTTTGCGCACATGTAGGGGGCTTGTGCTACCCCCAGAGAGGAGTTGTTCAAACCTCTCTTGGTCAAAGTAAATGACCTGTTAGCCCAAGTGGTTACACTCTCCATTTGTTTAGAGTTTTGATGATAACAAAACACATAAGAGCTATATGGTACTAATAAGTTATTTAAGATGAAGTTTTAGGTTTGTACCAGTTATGATGGCTATTGCTTAGCTATTGCAAGGTTTTCTAGGTTTTTGGAGCTAATAAGGCATATGGCGCATGAGGAAGTGTCCATAGAAGAGAAGGCTCTAGCATGGCAAATTGCATGGTTCAAGACTTCATCAAGATTTGTTTTTCATTTTTGTAGTTTGTCAAAGAATAGTGAATAGGTTGAAGCTCATGTTCCTATACACAAGTTTTTGCGCACATGGTTTTTCCAAAAATTTCTCCTATATATATATATATATATATATATATATATATATATATATATATATATATATATATATATATACAAAATATTTTTAAATAAAGTTTATTACTTACAAACTCCATTTTGTGTATTATATCTAGTTATGACAAATTCTATTTTAAAAACTATCCAAATCTCTTCAAAATCCTTTTCCAATTTCAGGTTTTGACCTGAGCCGGTCGACCGACCGGTCGACCGACTCTATGTCAGGTCAGATCGGTCGACCGGGAATCTGACCGTTGGGTGTGTGCATGTGTGCACGTTTCCCGGTCGACCGGGCGGTCGACCGAAACCCAATCTCGGTCGACCGCACGGTCGACTGACTGGAAGATAGTAACTCTCTATTTGTTTTGGTCGACCGGGCGGTCGACCGAGGTCCGCAACGGCTCTTTTATTTTGAAACCCGGTCGACCGGCCGGTCGACCGTGGCAGTATTTTCTGCCATAACGGCTATTTTTTAAACACGTCTTTATTTTGTCTTTTTCGTCTCTAAACGAGTTTAGGGGCTGTTTTCTGGGTCAAATACTTCCTAATTATCATTTTGTTGATTTACCCTTTAATCCCTAGCTCTATTCTATAAATAGGGGTGATTAGGGTTATGGTTTATACAACAATCATTTTGCAAAATTTTCAAAAGTTTAAAGGCATTCAAAAGAGTTTTGTTCTTGATTTTTGTGCTAAAAAATCTCTCTCATTTCTGAAGTTTCTGTTTCAAAGCTCTCTTAAAATTCATTTTCTTTTTCCACATACAATACTAGAGCTTCAATCCTACACATTGTTCTATAGGATTCTTGTAAGGGAAAAAGGCTTTTGCAAAAGAGAGTTTGTGGTCTTTTGATCACCAAGAGATGCTTGTATTCAAGATTATGGAGTTGGGTACTCCGGTTTGATTGTAACTCTTTGTGAAGTTATAGTGGTTAGAAATCCTTCTGGGTGAAGGCGGGGACGTAGAGCTGGGTGCTCGAACCTCAAAAAAATTCTCGGTGTTTGCGTTTGGTTTACTTGCTCTTATTCTTTGCTTTATATTCCTTGCTTCAATTACTTGCTCCATATATTCATTGCAATATTCACTTGTTTCATATTCATATTGTCAATCAAATACTCATACAACAAGATTGCATTGTGCACCTCAAACTCTTATCTAGAGGAATCACGAGGAAGGAGTTCAGAGCCCTTCACGGTGTATTCGGCTTCTAGTCTTGTTTTGGGTGATTGTTGCATCATAAATTTTTAATTGTGCATTGATTAGTATTATCACCTATTCACCCCCCTCTAGGTGATTTCATGACCAACATCTCAGCAATAGATCCAAAGGTCTAATCGTCGCATTGCGACACTTGATTCTCAACAGTGGAGAATGCATTCCCCAGTGGAGTCGCCATCTTGTTTTCCATTGATTTTGCAAAGGGGGAAAACTTAAAAAAAAAGGGGTCGAGGAGAAAAATTACAAGTAATTCTTTAAAGAAAGAAAAAGAAAATTACAAGTAGATCTCCTCTGAGATTTCTGGGGAAGTGTGCCGGTGGGAGTCTGATCAGCGCGCGATCACTTTGTCCCATTGACAATGCGAGTGATCGATCTTTGAATGCTATTGCTTAGGAATTCCTTCTTGCCTGATTTTGGAGATTCCTTGAGAGGTAGGAAGATCTTAGGGTATTAGCATCCTGAATTTATTCTTGTAAGATTAGAGAAGTGATTCTCTGAATTCTTAAAAGCAAGAGAGTAGATCTCTTGTTGGCTTATGCTTTGAAGCCACTAAAGAGGCTTATGCTCTTCAAAAAGCCTCTTGGACTTGAATCTTTTCAAGCCCCTGAGCCTAACCTACTAGTGGGCTATTCATAGGCTCAATAAGGAGTTATGATTCCCTTGATTGTCTTCCCTTAATAAGGGATCATCCCTTGATCCTCTCTAGTTATTGAGAGATCTCTCCTGATCTTCTTACCTGATTGGGAAAGTCAAAAGATCATGGCAAGCAGCTGTCAAATTTGATCTCGATCACAATGATCTCATCTGGAGATTTGATTGGTCATAGATGACCATAAAAGATTGGCTTCTCTTAATAAGGGATACTCCCTTGATCCTCTCCAGTTAATTGAGAGATCTCCCCTGATCTTCTTAACTGACTGGGAGAGTCAAGAGATCATGGCAAGCAACTGCTAAATTTGATCTCGATCACAACAATTTCATCTAGAGATTTGATTGGTCAAAGATGTGGCTCTTCTTAATGGGGATACTCCCTTGATCCTCTCCAGTTAATTGAGAGATCTCTCCTGATCTTCTCAGCTGATTAGGAGAGTCAAGAGATCATGTCAAGCAACTGCCAAATTTGATCTCGAGATCACAATGATCTTATCCAGAGATTTGATTGGTCAAAGTTGACCATAAAAGATCCGTAGCGGGGCTAGTCTAATAAGCTCGTAGCGGAACTAAGGGAAGCTTCTGGCGAAGCTAGAAGTAAGCTCTCGGCGAAGCTATAAGTTGCTCTCTAGATCTATGAAAAGCTTCATGAGAAGCTATCAAGAAAGCTTCCGGTGATGCTAGAATTAGCTTTCGGCGAAGCTAGAATTAGCTTCAGGCGAAACTGTAAGTTAGCTCTCTGTGAAGCTATGAAAAGCTTCATGAGAAGCTATCAAGAACGCTTCCGGTGAAGCTAGAATTAGCTTCAGGCGAAGCTGTAAGTTAGTTCTCTATGGAGCAATGAAGAGCTTCATGAGAAGCTAGAAAGAAAGCTTCCAGATAAGCTAGATTAGCTTCCGGAGAAGTTAGAATTAGCTTCAGACGAAACTGTAAGTTAGCTCTCTGGAGATATGAAGAGCCTCATGAGAAGGTAGAAAGAAAGCTTTCGAAGAAGCTAGAATTAGCTTCAGACGAAGCTGTATGTTAGCTCTCTGATGGAGCTATGAACAGCTTTAAGGCGAAGCTAGACAAACTTAGTCTCTCAGGTGAGACTATCCCTTTTGGCTCATGCGATGCTAAGTGTTGAGTTAACTTAGCATCTTAGGCCTGCTTAGTTCTCTTCAAAGACAATCTTAGCTTACTGTCTGCTTCACTAGATCAGTAGAGTCCAAGTCGCTGATTTGTCCCTCGGAGATGGGTAAAAACTGGTCGTCAGCTTGTCTGTGACTTGTCTTTTGTAAATGTCGACAAGTTAGATGTCGTTTAGAGCGATTGGAAAGCTGTCTGAGAGTTTTATCTTTTTTGAGTGTCAACAGAATCATCAAAACTAGGACATATAATATACAATCAAACATAAAATTGAGTACACAAATGAAATAAAGCATATATAATATGCAACTTAAAAATTGTACATGTATAACACAAGTTTTAATAATATTTTCACATCAACATATGATATAAATATATAAATCAAAACATGAATAAAAAAAGATAGGCATGTAAATCCATTTGAAAACGTAAATAAAGTTTTTAAAAAATACATGCATAGCAAACAACCAATCAACTCAACATTAAGTACAAAACAACACAAGATTGAGTTTAGATTACTAGCATATAAACATTTAAAAAAAATTAAAAGGTAGAGAATGAAATGTTACTAAAACCGATGTAGCCAATTTATTTCTCCAAAACGAGGCGGTCCTCCTACCAAAATTTCTTGATAGCGATGCATCCCATGGGTTTGTCATTCAAGCTCCAAAAGCATCCACCACCAAGGTACCAATTCTCTCACATTTTATGAGAGCCCATACTTACATCAAAAATAGGTGGTGTGGATTTTGATACCCATATCTTTTTGGGTCCATGGGGGTTAGCAACATTTGGAACTCAAATATTTTTGTTTGCAAAATTTGAAATATTTATTCTATTAAAGGAAAATTTTTGCAAGTGGCCTTTGTGGCCACAGTGTGTACATGTGTACACTCTAGCATACATGGAGGAATGAGTGTGATCATGGTGTGCATGTGTATGTCATGGGGTATGTGCATGAATGTGTGGAACTTGTTTCTTGCGAAACATAAATTTCAATTTATTATGATTAAATGTACATTGGCTCAAAGTGGAGCTCAAACAATCAATATTATTTTTCAAAGTACAAATATCTTTTTCAATCTTAGAATAAGCAACATGAAAAACATGAAAAACAACATTCTTTTTTAGTTTAGAAATAGAAATCTTTTCCTTTTCTTTCAAAATAATTTTCTTTTTCCAGGAGTCATTTTCCTTCAAAACAATCTTCTTCTTTTTTCCACCAACCGAATTTTCAGTTTCAAATATTCATTTTCTTTTGAAACACTTTCAAATTTATTTTGAAAAGAATCTTTTTCTCTTAAAATAAGATCATTTCCATTTTTCAATTTCTTTTTTTCCATTTTTAGTAAATCATATTTTTCAAGAAGTTTTTGGTAAAATAATGCAAGGTCATCATATGGCATCTCAACTTCTTCATCAAGCTCGGAATTAGAATTTATCTCAAGGGGGTCATCCCCTTGGACCATGTAGCACATGTTGAAAGTAGCACTTCCATTATCCGAGTCACTCACCTTATCATATAACGTTTGTTCACCAAGGGAGATGAGAGTGTTCCAAACTACAAAAGCCGATTCAGTATTAGAAACCCTAAATAGATAATCATCATTTAGGGTTGACTTAAGAGCATGGATGACTTTTATATTGCCTCAAGATGTTTGCCATTAATAAAATATGAATCCTTAATAGTGGCAAAATAAACATGATACCTAAAGCCTTGAGATACATAGACATCTTAACTTTCCAAGTTTGGAGGTTAAGAATGTGAAACATGGGAGGAGATATGAAATCCATGTGTGTGTATAAACAAATATTGTGATTAGCAAAAATAGGATCTTTAACTCTAGGTTGTTGACCTAAATCAAGAACACCAAGCTCTGATACCACTTGTAGGTCACCTAGAGGGGGTGAATAGGTGACTAGCTAATCTAATGCCAACAATGCGGATTTAAAACTATTTTGCAAATTAAAACTACACACAACGTATAACCAAAGAGTGAAGCCGAATTCTCGGCGAAGGGCTCTGAACTTCTCCTCAAGATTCCTCTAGATTAAGAGTTGAGTTGCTACTATAACTCTCTTGGTTGAATACTAGTGTGAGCACAATATTAAGCTTGCAATGAATGTATAAGGAATAAAAGTAATGCTAGATATTAAACAATCTCAAGCATATATATATATATATATATATATATATATATATATATATATATATATATATATATATATATATATATATATATATATATATATCAATTGAGCACAAGTTATATCAAGCATATAAAGATATATATATATATATATATATATATATATATATATATATATATATAATATATATATATATATATCAATTGAGCACAAGTTATATCAAGCATATAAAGATGAGCACAATAAGAACATGCAAAATATAAACACAAGTGAGTGAGAGAGAGATGAGCAATCACAAACACGGGAGAATTATTTCGAGATTCGAGGCACTTGCTCTACATCCTCACCTTAAACATTATGATGATTTTCACTATAACGATCCCGCAAGAACATTCGGTGTCGTAATACCTACAACAAACTCCCTCAAGAACTCTTAGACCCGCAAGTCCCTCACTTGTTCCTGCAATAACAGCACACGATGCGAACACGCAAGCTCGCCGAGGCCGCAGCCTCTGCAACTCCTCAATACAAAGTGGAATACTTGGTGATCTCTTCACTTGATCACCAACAAACACTCTCACAACAAGGATCCCTATAGGATGAATATAGTAATGGAAAACTCAAACTTGTGTGAGAAAACAAGATAGATATGGAGGTGAAAAACTCAAGGAAAAGCTTTTGAAAACTCAAGAGAATCACTCTTGAAAAACTCTATTTGGATATGGAAATGAAGTTCTGAAACTTGAAGAGAAACTTTATAAAAGCGCTCTTGAAAACACTCTAAAAATTCTTACCCAAAGTCTCGCCAAAAGTCCCTTTTATAGGTAGTCTAAAAACTAGTCGTTACATCCAGATTGACTTGTCAGTCGACCCGCCAGTTGACCAGCCAATGGTGATATTTCAAACCGTTGGGGTTGCCAGTCGACCGCCCAGTTGACCATACCTAGGCCACTTTGCCCTGTCGGTCGACCACCTGTCGATCGACCAAACCCAAGGGTGAGTTTGATCCAGTCAGTCGACCGTGCGGTAGACCGACTCTAAAGGCAAGGGCTTGTACACGTCTTTGTGTACATCGGTCAACCGACAGGTCGACCGAGCCCTGGTTCGGTCGACTGGTCGATCGACCGCCAGCAGCCCAAATCAGGGTTTTAAAGATTTAAAACTTGGGCATGTAAAACCCTAAAAATTCTAATAAATTTCTATTAAAATTCACAAAAATAAGTTCTTATAAATACTTTGAAATACAAATATGTATGATCAAATATCAACACATAATACAAACAATTTGAACTATTTTTGAGCTATAGAAATTTAGGCTTAAACCGAAAATCGTATTTTTCAAAAAAAACAAACTTTTAAATGAAAAACTGATTTTTTCAAAATTATACAAATACAAAAACAAGATATTTAAACACTTTTGAAGCATAATGTGTATGAATATGATTCAATAAACATAATAGATGAAATATACTTATTTTGACAATAAGCTCTAAAATAAGTTTTGATAAATACAAAACTTTAAACACATGAACTAAGCTCAACAAAAAAGTTCTTAAACAATATGAAGCAACAATGTGCAATACACATATAAACCATGTAAACTTGTTTTGATGAAATCCATTCACGAAACCAAAAGGTATATTTTTTGAAGCTCAAAACCAAAACCAAAACTATATTTTCCAAGGAATAAAATTATTTAACATGAAAGTCATATATAAATTTTGTATGTGTGTATATGAGCTTGAGAAATCCACAACTAATCTATCCTTTACATTTTATCTAAACACAAAAATCTTAAACTTACAAATTTAGGACTCAAGCCTTCTTGAAAATCTTCTTCTCCATCTTGACTTGATCCAAACTTGATTCATGAGTGTTTGATGGGAAAATTTGAAGGCGTGTAAATTTTTTATTTGACTGTAAAGAAAGTTACAATGGATCAATAATCTGATTACAAGAGAGAGAAGATATCAAGCCCAAATCTTCCCTTTGTTTAGTGCTGAGTTCTTGATGTAGCGATGGAAGGTGAATCTTGTTTTTTGTTGACCGGGTGAACCTCACGATCTTCTGAAAATCTTCTCTTTGGATTATGGACAGAGTAACATGGCTCCTATCTAATAAAATCTCAAAGAGACTTGAGGTAAGAACAAACTTTTACTCAGCAATTTGTTAGAAGAGTCGAACTCTTTTGTATTCCTCAGCTAAAGATTCTGATTTTTTATCAAAACTTCCGACCACCAACTCTCGACCAAAACTTCTCTGCCCCTCTTCAGTAGCAAACTGAGCTATTTATAGGGGTTTCATGGGGTAAAAATGTCCCCTAAAAATACTCCATAATGGGGTTTAACTCCCTCATTACGTGGGCAGTATTTGACCCAGTAATGAGGGCAGTTATAATCGAGACGCAGGGTTCCTTTGTAGTTGAAATGCAAGCTTCGAGCCTCGCGTTTAGCCGTTGAGGTAACGCTTGAACTTTGCATTTGGTTGAAATGCGAGCTTCAAGTTCTGCGTCAAGCTTTATGTGAGACACGGGCTTCGGGCTCTGCGTCTAGGTATTGCATAGATGACTGAGATGCAAATTTTAAGCTCTGTATCTTGGCCATTGCAGGAAAGCAGAGATGCGGGTTTCGACCTTTGCGTCTTGGTACTACGATGATGCTAAGGTGCGGCTTTCAAGCTCTGTATCTTGGTCATTGTAGTGATATTGAGACGCGGATTTCAACCCATCGCGTCTTGGTGCTGCGCTAGTGGCTATGATTAGCCTTGCGTCTGGAGTCTAGACTCTGCTTTCTGATGACTTGTCCTCAGTGAATTTTGGACAGTCTACAGAATCCCCTCCAAAGTTTTCGATATTCCACAATTGACTGGGACGAATTTCAAAATACTTTAGACTTTAGTTGAATTCATGCTTCTCATGATTGGACTGACAATTATTTGAGATGCTCTGAGCTTGATCCCGTCAAGAATGTGGTCTTCATGAGTGTATTGTAAAACCCTTTGAAGCCATCAGAGATGATCGTCGTGAGTGTCTAGATACACAGTCCAGACCTCTTTGGTGCTCTGAGTTAGTTGTGTGTGTACTATTGAACCAGAGGTAAACAATTGTCTACTTGTGTCAGTGTACTGTTGAACTGATTGCAGAAGCAAAGACTGAATGCAAGCCTTGTAGACGCAGAGGTTATGTTGCTTTAGAAACGCAGACCTCATTTGAAGTGGAGACGCATCTCTTACTTTGCTGAAGAGGACCCGGCCTTTGAAGTGGAGACGCGGTCTTTGAAGTGAGAATGTAGCTCTCACTTTGTTGAATAGACGCTGCTTTCACTTTGCTGAAGAGACGTGATGTTTGGAAGGACGCGACTTTGTTATACATGAGACCCGCGTTCTGGGCGCGTTGCTACGTGTCTGGAAGAGTTGAGATGACACCTTTCCTTTAACACACGAGATTCGTGTTCGTTCAAGACACGCGCCATGCGTCGAGTGAAGATTGGGCCTCGAGACATGCGTCGCGTATCTTTGCAGATCACTGTGTCATAAAAAGACAACAGTCTTTCAAAAGTCATCATTAGACTCTTCTTCTTCTCCGCTGAGCCTTGCGTCGAGAATTTTCAAAAGTTAAGAAAAGCTTAAAGCTTTTTCCACTTTCTTTCATCTTTAACACCGATTTCACGGTTGAAATGGCACCAAAGACCAAACATGTTGCCTCGTCCTCGAGCCTGTCGCTCTAGAGGCTCAAATGAGTGGTCCTTCCATGCAGGAGGCCCCCATTTCAGGTAATAAAACCATCTGAACTAGTTTCCACTATTAAAGGGGATTGAAGAATTTTCTTAACTCTTAAGTCTCTTCTGAATTTGAATCGCCAACAAGAGGCTTATGCCCGTGTTTGATTTTCAGACGCGGATCTTGTATTGGTAGGTAAGACGCGGGTTTGACGACCTCCGCGTCTTCGCTTCATCAGCTTGAGTCCGTATCAACTTGTTGAATGCGGGCTTCATTGAGCCTCGCGTTTGATCCTGACACTTAGAGAGTTTTTCTAAGTGGGAGAGTTCAGACACAGATTTAATGTGAGCCTCGCATCTCTGAAGTTGGATGCGGGCTTCACTGAATCTTGCGTCTGGGTCCAACGCTTAGAAAAATTTCTAAGTTATGGATTTTAAGATGCAGGCTTCGTGCGAGCCACGCGTCTTTAGATTTAGATGCAGGCTTCGCTAAGCTCCGCGTCTAGACTCAACTCTGCGCCTTAACTTCAACACTTAGTCATTTTTCATTTAGAATACTGATTGTGTGTTGTCTTCTTTGCAGTACGATATTCTTCTAGCCCTTTCTCCAAGAAGTGTCACTTTGGGCACATAGGTGGTGCTGATCCGAATTTGACCTTTGTGCTGCAGAAGACTGCTCATGTGACTACTAGTAAGTCAAAGGAGCAAAAGAATAGGATCAGTAGTGCCAGTATGCTGACCCTTCGGGAGATCCTTTCTGATGGCCGGTTTGAGACGGATTCTAGCACACTATTGAGGAAGCCCGCCTTCTTCTTTGGCAATGCCATCATGAAGGATGATAGAATCTTGTGTGACAGAGACTATAAGTGGCTCCGCCAGATAGGGGATAAGAGGTTTTTTCTTCCCAACATGGAGAGGATGTACCCCTTATCTTATCTTCAGCACATGTCGGTACACCGTGCAATGGAGTGAGATCTTTTCAAGTTTGTCTCTGGCATGTCCCTTGGCAAACTGGGTGTAAAAGAAGCATATCCTATTGGCCACGAGAAAGATGTATTCGGTCTATATCCCAGATTGGTCAGGGCCGAGTATACAAAAGGAGAAATTCCTCAGTTGGCCACCACCTTCATCAATCAGTTCCTGAAGGTGAGGGGTGATTTTTCTACCAACTTCCCTCCGCCTGGATGGGTCTATTCTACTGACAAGTCATGGTGGGGTAGAATGGTTGAATTTGTTCTCGCCGAGCTCGGGGATATGCTGAAGCAGGTGGAATTATACCATTCGGTTAGGGACATGTAGTATGGCCTCCCGCAGAGCTCTCACAATTTTTATTGTGTCCTGGAGCGCTACAACCCTTTGACGGACACATTTTTCATGCCGGTCGGAGAGATGGTGCTTTACATGAGTTGTATGAAATTTCGGGGCTGGTAATGGGAGATGCCCCTTATAAAGAGTACATCCTTACCACTGAGGAGCTTCACCTCCTGAGGAAAGAGGATCCTCAAGTGTACGAGACATATTGGAAAGTGCTGTGCCACTTCCATATCTGTGGGCAAATATCCACTTGGAGGAACAAGGGCGTTAAGCAGATATCCTGGGCGAGCTATCTATTCGACGACATAAATGAAAAATCTAACCCAGTGACTAGTCTGGCCCCTTGCACTGATGAAGAAATCGCTGAGATGATTGATGCCTCCACAAGCTCCTACACCATCGAGTCGAATGAGGACACTTTAGACCTGACACAGTTTTTGAAAGTTTTCACCACCAGGCCCAGATTCCCATCTCCGACAGGGCTCTATTGGCGGGTTTCCTCATGCTGTGGCTGAAGCGTTGTATGGTGCCAACGTTGCCGCACGAAGTAATTGTTGCCGACATAGTGTACCCAGCGGTCCTGCTAGCGTACGGGAAGTCAATCTCCCTTCTCGCAGCGATGGTAGCCAGGATCAAAAGCGGGTTACGGGCGCTGACCAAAAGCCTGTGCCAAGTGGAGGCCATTGTAGACTCCCAGGGCAGGCCAGTGGTAGATTCAGAAGGAAGGCCAGAAGTGAGGACTCCTAACCCCAGAGTTAAGCTTCCATATATGTACCTGATGGCCTGGTATGTTATGCACTGCCTTTCATTGATGATGATGGTGTCTCCCTCCGAAGGCTTCATCCCTCTCGTGCAGAGGCTGGAAAATTCGAGCTGGTCTCAATACTATATGTACTATGTTCAGAAATCCATTCTGAGCAGCTCAAATTATCAGCTTGACCACTGCTTTCCTGAGATTTTTGGTGCGTCCTACGAGGATAAGTTTGCTAACCTTGCAGGACCAGATGACTTCACAAGGCTGCCATCTGGAGTCTTCTAGTGACTGATCAATATTTAGCCTGGATATCTGATCTTCCGGTAAGGTGACTCATGTACGTCGAGCCTTACATGCCAAGTCATTTTGCTCGACAGTTTAGCTATGATCAGCTATATGTCAGCAACCCTAACACTGGACTCTGCTTTAGTGGCAACCTATTTGAAGGTGCCCGGGCGTGGAATTATAATGTAGCTGGAGAGACGAGAGCAATTTGCAGCTTGCCTCATGTGACGCCCAATTGTTATGCAAGCCTCGATTTCTGCACATGGTACTTCCTCGCTAGCAGGGTGCCCGGCTTCGGAATAAATACCTCTTGCATCAAGAGCATCAAGGCATCTTATAAAGCTAAGTTGGGTTCCAAAAGATGCGTTCGAGGTATGACTGAGTACCAGAAAGCTAAGAGAGAAACAAGAGGGAAGGTAAGGATGGAACCCAGGAAGGAGGCCAGCCGAGCAGAGGCCACAGCTAAGGAGCCAGAGCCTTGAGTAGTAGCAACCGAGGAACAATCCACCCAAAGGAGTCGGCAAGCTGTGGCCAAACGTCCTCGTGGCTCTATTTTTCAGGGCGAGCCAAGCCCGAAGAAGGTCAGGAAAGGGTCTGAGGTTGAAGCTTCGACCCAAATGCCTGAAGTAGTCCCTCTTGGTGTTGAGTAGCAGCAGAAGGAAGAAGAGGAGGAGGAGGAGGCAGTCCCAGCTCTTCGTTTCTGAGGTCTGCGTAGTAGGGGCACTGCGATCCTAGTGGAGGGGGAGCCTGTAGGCGAAGCCGTCATGGCCAAAGGCGTCGAGTGACCTGAAGTTGACTTAGTGGAGAGGGATGATGTTAAGATTCCGGGAGTCTCAACACAGTCTGCACCTTCTTCAGCTCAAGAGAGAAGGGCGGAGGTACAACAGCCTGGGTCTCCCAGCATGTTGATGCCTACCTCGCGGGTTGTTGAGCCCAGCCCTATTACCGGGGTTCTTAGTGGTAAAGCCCCGTTGCTGAGACCTCCTAGGTCCAATTGTTGTCTTCGTCGTCTGATGGGCACGAATATTATTCTGGCAAGGAAGTTGACTTTGGCGATGAACCCGCTCTTCCTGATATTAGGAAATTCTAGCATATATCACAGGAAGAGATGCAGGTGTATGTCCCTACGATGGTTCCGCTGATAGGAGAGATTGCTACCACTGAAGGTATTTCTTCTATTCTCCCTAATTGTTTCTCCATCAGGTTGGGAAAGTGTTTTAATATTTCCTTTCTTTTATAGGGGGTGGCCACCGGAAGCAAAGCCTCCACTTCTTTTCACATTGCTGAGATGATCTATGAACTGGCCCAGCAGGAGGGTCTCAAAGTTTCTGCTACCGGGATGCCTCATGAGGGCGTATCCACTGAGATCGGGGAACCCTCATCCCTAAGTGGCTTGTCTAGGAATTTGCCATTTTTAGATCCTTAACTTCGAAAAAAAATAAAGACGTGCCGAATACTCTCCTTTTCATTGTTACCACTGACATTAATGTTATGGTTGCAGAGAGTACTGGGCTAGCTCAAGTAGAGGATCCCATGGGGAGCCTTAGCACAGAAGACAGCGCAGTTCAAGCTTCGACTGATGAACCTACTACTGTGGATTTTGTTGCTTCCCTTGTTGCTGTAGAGGCTACCACAACAGCCAATCCGGAGATGTTGGCCTCGTCCATGCACAAGTTAAGTCAGCTCCCGTTTTTATGGGTGTTACTCATCCTGTCATAAAGAAGGGATCCGGGAGTGCACCGGCAGGATCATTTCCAACTACCACATCATGGAAGAACTAGCCTATCAAATGGTGCAACAATTTTTCACCTCCAGGAAGTCTCACATTGAGTTGGTCCTTTCTGAGGGAAGTTCCTTCGAGTTTGCTCGGATGCTTCTTGAGAATCAGATCGAGAACATCCATCATACTGGAAGCCCTGAGCAAGCTATGGCATATCTAACGCTGGTTGAACAGCTGGGGATATGCCTGAGGGAACTAAAAACCCTAGAAAAGGCTAGCTCAATGGATGAAGCTCGGTTGATGTTGGGTAAGCTCCTCGTCGCTCAAGCACACGAGTGAAAAGAGATGGAGGAGCAATTGGCTGAAGAGGCCCATCATCTCCACAATTTCCAAGCCGACTACTAAAGATTGGTTAATGATTCAAAGGAATCCGAGGTCGTCATCCAAAGTACTGAGCAAGTTATCGCCACTACTCAGGCTGCTATTGCTAAGGTGCAAGCCTTGATTCAAGCCAACAAGCAGAAACTTGATGTTGCCAAAAAAAAGCTGGAAGAGCTGGAAACTGCTAAGAAATAAGTTCAAGAAAAGCTTACCGCTCATTCCTCTAAGCTGGAGTCTCTTTAGACATAGCTGGCTACGAAGAGATTCTTAACAGAGGAAGAGTTGCGGGTTCAAACTTTGGTAGAAGCTGAGAAGGCACGCCAGCAGGAGATGCAGCGCCTCCAAGAATGGATCCATTCTTTGGCAGAGCAGGATTATTAGCCTTCTTCCCCTTTTTGTATTTTCTCATTTTTTTCATAACACTCCGTTTGTCAAATAAGAGAGTGTTTGTGTTATTTTTATCATTTTTTAGTCAAATAATAAAAGTTATCAAATTCTTGTCTCATCTTTATCCTTTCTTTGTCTTTGAGAATTAGACGGACTCTTTGTTGCTTGCATGAACTCAGCTTTCATAGTCACAACCCTTGACTATTTGTGGAAACGCAGTCCTTAGTCATTTTGTTAGCGCACGACTATGAATGATAAACTCAGACTGTACTGGGTTTGTTATTGAGACGCGGCTCTCATTTGTAGTGGAGACGCGGACAAGAGAAATGCGACTCTGCACTGTTGGTGGAGACGCAGTTCTGACTCTTTAAGAAAGACGTGCAAATGATAAACTCATGATGCACTGGGTTTGTCATTGAGACGCAGCTCTCGTTTGTAGCAAAGACGCGAACAAGAGAAACACGACTCAGAACTGTAGATTGAAATGCAACTCTGGCTCATCAAGAGAGACGTGACTCTTAACTGTTCGGTGGGGACGCGGCTCTGGCTTATCCGGACGCGACTTTCAGCTTTTGAAGCATCGCATGCAATCAGTATTGGAGATCTCACTGGATCTTTTAATGCCAAGTCGGTGTTGACGGTTGGGGAACCGTGACTTTGAACATTCTCAGAGCAACAATCCATGTGTTACCTCCACACTGAATTTGATATCCGTGCGAGAATTAAGGCTGATGGCTTTGATTTTTATGCCATTAATTATAAGTCTTATGGCTTGCCTATAAATAGGCCTCAGCCTCTTAACAGTCCTTTATCCCGATTGTTTTTTTTTTTGCGAGCATGCGCTCTGAGGGACTTCGTCTTGATTGTCTGCCTTTCCTTTAAGGATATGTGTTCTGACGAGCAACAAGAACTCAAAGCTTCCATTCTTTCTTTCAATCTTCTTCGAACATTATCACTGTCAAGTGATTTCAAGATCAAAAATTTTTGATTTAAGTGCTTCCACAGCCGTGCCTTGACAAATGAAGTCCAACTTCTAGAGAATTCTTCCACGGGTAGGAACTGTCTTTTGGCATAAAAAAACTCAGTTTCTTTGAAGTTCTATCTTCCCTGTTCATGAGGAGACTCTGTCTCTTGATTTCCTCTTGAGATCTGATTGACGCACCCCGGTTCTTTAGACGCGCCTTTCAGATTTCTTGATGAAAACGAGCTTATTGACTTCAAACTCTAAGCCTCAAGTTCTTCAGACGAGAGTGTGATGAACTCTGCGTTTGAATCTTGAAATGCGAGTTTTGTATATGAAGCTCGCCTTTGGGGTTCTTGACTTAGAGAATTTTAAGTCTGCTCTTTTGAGACCTCTGGACGTGAATGTGACAAGCCCTGCATCTCAGACGCGAGTGTGGCGAACTCTACGTCTTGAAGTTACCTCAGACAGTTTTTAAAACCCGCGTCTGAGTTCTTGACTTATGCCTCGTGTCTCACATCTTGGACACATGTCTAAAACCAGACTGTGTTTGGACCCATATTTTCTGCATCAGTTAACTCCGCGTCTGGAGTTCATGACTTCAATCTCATGTTTGTGACTCAGATTCCCTGTTCCTGTCTTTGCAGAATTTTAACCATCGGGTTTTTGCTTCTTGCAGGTTCTGGCAGCCTCACGTTAGTCTTTTGCATCTTTGTCAGGTTCATGGGAGAATATTTAAACCAGCCAGCTTGTTCGATTGGGGAGCACTCGGGGAGCCAGAGTTCCTGTCCATGGGCATGCTTGGTTTATGGGAGAACATTTGGACCGGCCAGCCTGTTCGAATACTCGGGAAGTCAGAGCTCTTGTCCATGAGCGAGGAGGATCTGCGCAGTTACTGGTACCCGTCAAGGCCTTATTGGACATGACACGCCAGTAATGCCTCGGGTTCTTCATAGTCACAGTGAGTATGACGTCTTTGAAGGCCATAGGAAAGAGGACGTCACCAGTAAGGTCTTGGATCCTCCCTTCACCAATCTTACTCAAAGAAGTGAAAGCGACGAAAAACCCATGCTCGTTGGATGTCATTCTGGTGGTGGAGATGCTCATTAAGTGGAGGATTTTGGCCCACACCAGTTGGTCAGGTGGAATCAGAGTGCTCCCCTGCATTTGGACATCAAGAAACACCATTGTTCTCAAGAAGTCGATCCGCTTTTCCTTGCCTCAGTCAAGAAGATGAGCTTCATGTACCTTTAATATTTTAAGGAGTGAGTGCAACCTTTCATTGAGTAAAGGGACTTCATTGTGCTCCTTTGTTGTAACACTCAATCTTATTGTATAAGAGAGCGGCTTGTATCACTTTCATATATTTGAATATCAATAAAAGTGATACTTTTTCTTGTCTTCTTATATGTCTCGACTTCCTTTTTGTATTGAAAATCAGACAAATAGAAGTGATTTCTTTTGATTTGCTAAAAATGTGATATTTACATAGCAAGCCAAAAAGGAAATTAAAATTACTGTCAGAGGTGTGATATTAACTTAACAGGAGTGAGATAATTTCTTTGGACTTGTCAATCTATGGATGAGAATGACAAGTGAAACTAGATCCATTGGGGATCTAAAAGAATCTTTACTGTTGAGGTGTGATATTAACTTAACGGGTTGAATCATATCTTATCAGAGGTGTGGTATTAACTTGACAAGAATGTGAGCTAGAGGTGTGATGTTAACTTAGCTCCACGGGAGTTTCAGCTTCATTTGGGAAACTGAAAATATCACTGTCATAGGTGTAGTGTTAAATTTGACAGTAGAGGTAATGCTAGAGGTGTAATGTTAAACTTAGCATTAGTCATCTCGACTTCGATATGGAAGTTCGAGGGAAAGTCATTGTCAGAGGTGTAGTGTTGAACTTAACAATGAACTGGATGCTAGAGGTGTGATGTTAAACTTTGCATCGCTCATCCCAGCTTCGAAATGGAAGCCTGAGGAAAAGTCATTGACATAGGTGTAGTGTTAAACTTAACAATGAACTGGAAGCTAGAGGTGTGATGTTAAACTTAGCATCGCTCATCCCAGCTTCGATATGGAAGCCTGAGGAAAAGTGACTGTCAGAGGTTTAATATTGAACTTGGCAGCAACTTAATCACTATTAGAGGTATAGTATTAACATAACAGTAATTTGTCAGAGGTGTAATATTAACATGACAGTAGTTGGTTTGCGATATGAGCAATTTTGAGGACTTGTGACTCTATTGATGAGAATTGACAAGTAGAGTTTGGAATGTCAGAGGTCTAGTATTAATTTGACAAGAATTTATTTGTGATATGAACAATTTTAATGACTCGACATTCTATTGATGAGAATTGACAAGTGAAGTTTAGAATGTCAAAGGTGTAGTATTAACTTGACAAGAATTAAGTTTGTGGACCTTCCACTCTATGGGAGAGAATTGGTAGGAGATTTTTGTGGAAAATAAACTGAATTGTCAGAGGTGTAATATTAACATGACAATCACTGGTTTTCTAGGGACATGGGAGATTCGCCGTTAGAGGTGTAATATTAACTTAACAGTGGAGATTTCAAATGAGTTTCGTTATCAGAGGTTTAATATTAACTTGACTGAATCTGCTGGGGATCGGAAAATCTGGCTTGTCAGAAGTTTACTGTTAACGTGGCAAGTCCCAGCTCATTTCGTTAGAGAAATGAATCCAGGTTATTTTGTGGCCCTACCATTCTATGGGTGAGAATTGGTAGGAGATTTTGGGAGAGAGGATGGGACCAAGTCCCCTAGGATTTTTAGAAACCCTCAGCTATCAACGGATTTGGTGTACCTTTACTAACTACCATTTGAGTTGGGCTAGTCATGCTATTCCCCTCAGCATGATGAGTTGTCGAAGACTTATGTTAGACTTAAAAGCCAACATTTTCCTCTATCCTTAGCCGTTGGAGG
Source organism: Agave tequilana (assembly GCA_038442645.1). Lineage (NCBI taxonomy): Eukaryota > Viridiplantae > Streptophyta > Magnoliopsida > Asparagales > Asparagaceae > Agave > Agave tequilana. The sequence continues at coordinate 873,823 of JAVJIF010029717.1, forward strand.
CGTCGAATGTCCATAGGTATGCTAGAGAAGAGTAACAAGGCTAAAACTGAAGTCTTACACTTTGTATCTTCTTCAATGTTTACATCATGCATCATGATGTAACCAGCGCTCGATCAGCTCGACACTGCTTGACCATGATATGATCTAATGGCAGAAGAAAGAAACTTTTCTTTGGCATTCTTCTAAACATCTTGGATCTAGAGTTTTGATCAGAGGTGTAGTATTAACCTGATCAAGAGAAGAATGCTATCAAGGATAGTATTTCAAGAATTTTCCGTTGATTGGCATCATGAGCGTATCACCGTCTTGGGTTATAAGGCGATATGCACCATTTGAGTAGATTAACTCCACTTCAAATGGTTCTTCCCATTTGGGCTGAAATTTTCCTTTGGACTTATGCGTTATCACCATGGGTCTTCTGACGGCTAAGACAAGATCACCTTTCTTGAAAGTCCGCTCCTTGACTTTCTTATTGAAAGCTCTGGTAATTCGAGCTTGATAGAGCTTGATTTCCTGTTGAGCTTGCAGGCGTTTATCATCTAAAGCCTCCAGCTCTTAGAGTCACATTCGATGCTTCTCTTCATTTGTCATCTCTGTTGTCAAGGCAACACGTAGAGATGGGATCTAGATTTCTAATTGGAGTACAGCCTCACACCTATATACCAAAGAAAATGGTGTAGCTTTCGTCGGGGTTCGAACCGTCATGCGATAAGCCTATAAGCATTCACCTAATTTGTCATCCCACTCATGTTGGCTTTTCAAGATGAATTTCTTGAGAAGTTTTTCAATTATCTTGTTGAAAGCTTCAGCAAGACCATTAGTGGTTGGATAGTATTCTGTTGAAGACACACTCTGGATTCTAAACTTGCTGCAAAACCTTTGAAAGGCATGGCTGACGAACTGGGGCCCATTATCATGGACAATTCATCGTGGCACACCAAAGCGGTAAATGACATGATGTTTAACGAATTTGATCACATCAGACATCTTTACCTCCCTCAAGGGAATAGCTTCAGCCCATTTAGAGAAATAGTCGGTTATGGTTAGGATGAACCGATGTCCTTTGGATGAAGGTAGGCTGATAGGGCCAACCACGTCCATTCCCCACATCTCAAATGGCCAGGAAGAAGTTGTAGGGTGTAGATGTCCTGATGCCTGGTGGATGAAATCATTATGGACCTGACAGGCATGATATCGCTAGGTGTAGGCGACGGCGTCAGGGATCATCTTTAGCTAATAATACCCTAGTCTTCGGAGTCAATCCCCAAGCTTTGGACCATGTTGATGAGCTCCACACATGCCATCATGCACTTCTTTGAGCATTTCCCGTGCTTCCTTTTATGACAGACAGCGAAGGAGGACCCCATCATGTGATCGGCGATACAGTGTCCTTGTGATCGCATTGTAGTAGAATTTAGGGGCTTTCCTTCTAATGGAAGCCACATCTTTGGGGTCATCGGGAAGGATGCCATACAACGCATAGTCGATGTATGGAAATTGCCAGTCTCTGAGCTCTGGACCTGTTGAAGCTCTAGAGCTTCTTTGATTTCACTGTCTCCTTTCAGTTTTTGGTGATCTTCAAAAGAGAATCTTAGGCAATACAGGTCATGGCTATAAACGAGTATTTTCTCTATTACTTCGGCTAGAAAAGCCAAGCAGTAAGAGATGCCAGTGCATTTGCATGCGCATTTTGCTGGCGAGGTATATGATCGATGTAAAAGTTTCTGAACCTCTCGGCCATGTAAATAGTTGCGACATAATAAGGTACTAAGTCTTCATGTCTGACTTCGTACTCCCCGCGAAGTTGATTAACGATGAGTTTAGAGTCACCGTATGCTTTGAGATTTTTAATGCTAATCTTATCGGCGATTTGCATTCCAATCAAGAGAGCATTATATTCTGCTACATTGTTGGAATATGGCTCGGTTAATGAGAATGCAAGAGGGATTACATAGTTCTGTTGGGAGACAAGGACTACCCCCACTCTTGCTACGATATTTCCTTGCGGACCCGTCCTTGATGCGCCATCGAAGAAGAGTTGCCACACCTATCTTTCGAAAGATGTCTGGGTTACGAAAACTTCAGCGATCTCATATGGGAGATCTTCATAAAGTTTGATCGCTCTTGGATCTAAATGCTCAGCTAGAAAATCTGTCACCGCCTGTCCCTTCACAGCTTTTTGTCGTAGGAATTGCATCTCATATTGGGAGAGCAATATGACCCATTTCGTCATTCGACCATTTAGTGATGATGACTTTGTCATAAGCAATCTTAAAGGATTGACTTTTGATATGACATGAATAGTTTGGCCCACCAAGTAGTGTCGCATTTTCTGGACGGCGAACACCAACGCCAAACATTCCTTTTTGATCGGGTTGTACCGATGTTCGGCTCTAATCATAGTTCTACTCAGATAGTAGATTGCCTGCTCTGTCCCTGATCATTATTCTAGGCTAGCAAAGCTCCTAAGGAATGATCCATCGCTCGGACGTATATCAGGAAAGGTTTCCTGACACCAGAGCTGTAAGAACAAGCGATTGCGTAAGGTACCGCTTGATTTTCTCAACGCTTGTTGGCAAGCATCGTCCCAAATAAATGAAGCACCCTTTTTCATCAATTTGGTGAAGAGTTGGCATCGTCCTGAGAGATTTGAGATAAACCTCCGGATATACTCTAATCGCCCTTGTAATTCTCTAAGCTCCCTGAGATTCCTTGGAGGTTGCATCTCCTGGACAGCGCTGACTTTCTCTGGGTCGATGTGGATTCCTTTGGATGTAACAACAAATTCTGGGAATTACCGCTGGCTACCCTCAGGAAAGATTTGGTGGGGTTCATCTTTAATTGATGCGCCCGCATAATATTGAATATTGTCCTCAGATCTCCTATGTGATTGTCCTTGACACAGCATTTTACTACAATGTTATCGACTGTGCATATGCTTATGAAAAATTGCATTCATAGTTCTCTTGCATGTTGCCCCCACGTTCTTTAATCCGAAGGGCATGACAGTATAGCAGTACACCCCCAACGGTGTTCTGAAAGATATATGCTTTTCATCATCAGGGTACATCTTGATTTGATTATATCCTGAGAATTCATCCATGAAGGACATCCGTTCAAACCCACAGGCGTTGTCGATCATGACATCTGTGATTGGAAGAGGGAATTCATCTTTAGGACAGGCCTCATTTAGATAGCGAAAATCAATGCAAACCTGGATCTTCCCATTTTTCTTAGTAATGGGGACGATATTGGCTACCCAATCAGGGTATTATTCCTCCCTAATAAAACTGGAGTCTATAAGCTTCTTGACTTCTAACTGGATTGCTTCTATTATTTTTGGACGGAACTATCGCTGCTGTTTTTTGACTGGTTTCACATCCGGATTGATGTTGAGGCAATGCATAGCCACCTGAGGGTCAAGCCCGGGCATATCCTCATAGTTCCAGGCGAAAACATCTATATACTCCCGCGCAAGAGATATTAGATCCTCCTTCTCGGAGGGTGATAAGCTTTCACTTATAAAGATGGGCTTAGGATTAGCTTCATCTACCAGATTGACCTGGGTTACCTTATCCTCTGTGAGTGATTCACGTTGTTCGAAGCGAATATCTCAGAGAGTGTTTAGGTGTTTGATCTAAGAATCTGTATCCGACTAGATCATTTCTTCACCTCCATCTTCTGGGTGGCTTGTTGAAACCATGTTTATTGAAAGTTCTTTGAAGATGTTACCGACACTGACATCTAACTCCCATGATGACGTGCCTGATGAGTGATTATTGTATAATGACTTCAGATTCAGAGGCTGACGGGATTGGAGTTGACACATAGCCCAACCCCCTGCGAGTTCTTTGATAATAATCAGGGGTTTCTCTTTTGGAACGAAGGATCGAAGTAATGTTCTTCTTCCTTCGCCGAAGTTCAAGCCAGGATCCCTTATTAGGTCATACACCATGTTCTCCATCATTCTTAGTACATTTGGCTCATAATGAGAGAACTGATAGGATTCGTTCTCGCTTTCTGAGTCTTTGTGAGTCATCAATTAGGACTCGATTTTTCGGAAAAGGACTAGTCTTTGGCCTTTGCGTCATAGTGGGACCATGAATAATGATCCTTGTACATCACTGACGCCTTGATATGCCGGGATGACCTCATTGGTACATGCAATAATGTTAGAGTACCTATTGTCGACCAGGGGTCATCATCTACATTGGTACTAATGTCCGATGGCACGGAGTCAGGAGCAAACACAGAAAAGTAAGCCAATCTAACTCTTCATTAATATACCACTCGCCTACATCATTGGTGGGGTTATTGATATAAAGCTTATTAATTCTCGTTACAAATGGGTTCAGTTGCCAAAGACATTCTTCCTCTGCCTCTGGCTCAGTATCAGCTTCATTATTAGAGTCTGGTTCCTCTGGCTGTGGATTTTCGTTCGTCTCTAGAGAATCCTAGTATAGGAGGGAGTCTGTGAAATAGTTCTCTACCCTCTCGAATAGATGCCTTTCGGCGATCAACATTCAGACTTTCTCACCTCCGTCAATATACTTCATGACTTGATGGAGAGTGGAGGGGACGATGGAGTTATGATGAATCCACGGTCGTCCCAGCAGCAAATTGTACGAAGTGTCGGCATCAATAACATAGCACGTCACTTCAGACCTTAGGTCCCCAATCTGATATTTGAGTTTGATCTTCCCCATTGGGTGTGTACCGTTAGCGTTGAAACTATATATGGTAGTTTGGGTGGCACTCAATCAGTGGGTGAGGATCCCTAAGTGCTGCATGACCCGGCGAGGCATAATGCTCAGCGCGGATCCTGAATCTACCTGAATGCGGCTCACTTCAGATGATCCAATATACCCTGTGAAGTATAGGGGCCTATCATATTTTTTCTTGACCTGTATGTCATCCAGTGTGAAGGTGATGCAGGGGCATGTTGAGAGGTATGAAGGCAGTTTTCTTCGTCTTCCTCCTGTGGTCCAGCCGGGATCTGGGTCATGAAGACTTCAGCATCTGCTAGAGCTTCCCTCAGAGCTTCTCTTGTTGACTTTGATAGTCTCAGGAGCTCATAAAGGGTAATCCTAGCTTGGATATTGGCTAGTTGAGCCAAGACATTAAAGCGGTAAGGTGTTAAAGATCCTTCCGCATTGTCCTTCGGAGATCCTTGGAATACCGAAGCTCCTTCTGCTTCTCCACAGGTTGCTTCGTGGATGGCTTTGTTGTTCGGGGATGGGTTCATGAGGGCTTTCCACCATCTCATTACGACTGACCCGAACGAGTTTCGGCCACGAGCGGTGCATTGAGCTCTATAGCAAGGACGACTGTCTCCTCCTCTGAGTCAGTTAGTGAGAGGATATCAGTTTCTGCTTCCCAGGAAAAGGCACACACCACATTGCAGGGCGAAGCTTTTGCTTTGCCTTTGGACTTCCTGTTGGTGACAGTAGTCCACTGTTAGCCTTCTACAAGGTCAGGATGAACACCATAATTTCTCCCTGAGGCGTAGGAACAAGCACGATACCTTTCTCTTGCTGGTGATGTGGGTCTGTATTGATCATCCTTAGTTCCCCTTTCAAGATGGGAACTACTCCAGCTGGTGTCAGAGGTTGATCCCCGAACTGAAGAATTAGCGTCATGGCTGCCGTCGCTTTCTTCTATTCTGGGCGGAGCTTAAAGACTTCCACATCAATCAGAGCTTGGAGGATGTCTTTGAAGATGTAACAACTCTTGAGAGGGTGCTCCAGCATCCTATGATACAAGCAGTAATTGGGATTATCGGTCTTGCGGACTTCCTCAGGACGTCTAGCTTCATGAAGCTTCAATCTGTTACTCTTGTTGAGTAACTTGAACAACAAATTGACGTGCTCGTCCTTAAAGGAGTACTGCATGTTGGCGCGCGGCTGACTTAAAGAACCACCCCCTCTGGTCGGCTGAGGTTTAACAGAATATTTTTGTAAGAACACCTACAGGGGGTGAATAGGTGTACGACTAATCTAATGACAAATAATGCAGAATTAAAACTAAATTGTAACATATTTAGCGTAATCAAAGAGTGTAGCCAAATTCTCAGTGAAGGGTTCTGGACTATCTCCTCTAAATTCCTTTGAATAAGAGTTGAGGTGCTATATGAAGCTCTCTTGGTTGAACACAAGTATGTGCACACTTGCAATACCAAGCATATAAGTATGATATGAATAATATGAAACAATGCAAGGTAATAAGAGAGAGTTTAGAGATACTGGATCAATCGCAAACACCGAGATATGTTTCGAGGTTCGAGCCACTGCTCTACGTCCCCGCCTTCACACAGAAAGATTTCCACTATATCGTCCACACAGGACTTCCTACATAGGGAACCTCCACTGAGGATTTGGGTAATACAAACTTTAGAGTACACAACTCCTCTCTCCAACAAAACACAACCTCTACGCAAGAGGCAAGGCACAACAACAATCACCTCTACACTTAGAGGGATGGGCATTTAGTCAAACAACAATCACCTCTCACTAGAGGGACAAGGCACAAAGCCAACCACTAATAATCACCTCTACACTTAGAGGGATACCAACCAAACCAAACTCCTCCACAATCACCTCTACACAAGAGGGATAACACAACCCAAAGTAAAGAGGATTACAACACTTTGTGGTCTCAATAACCACAAATCAATTTTCTCACAAAAATAAGATCCTATATATAGGATAGATAGCTCAAGTGTAAGAAAATAAAGAGTTTGGAATCAAAATCATAAAGAAAAACTCTTGGAAAAACTTCAAGATAGCTATAGAAATGAAGATCAAAGATCAATTCCCAAAGACTCTATTTTTCTTTGATTATTCCAACCCTTTAAAACAAATAAAGATAATATCTTTAAGCCCCAAAACTCTTTTAAAAACTTGCTATTAAATACTTAGAAAGATAAGAAAATTTTGCTCTCTAAAACCATGAAGAAACCAGCTCAAGAGATGGGTATCTAATCCTCTCAAAAATCTGCCCGTTGCCAACCAGGAAAGGTCAGAAATGACCTTCAGTCGACCGGCCAGTTGATGGTCCAACGGTCATTTTATGACCGTTGTGCCTCCGGTCGACCGCCCGGTCGACCGGGCCTGGATACAGAGAGCAGAAGCTCTCTGCCGGTCGATCGCCCGGTCGACCGGGGCCAGAACCAGAGAGCAGAGCTCTCTGGCGGTCGACCGACCCGGTCACCGGCCCTCCAGCGCAATGGCCGTGCACGTTTTTGCACATCGGTCGATCGGACCGGTCGACCGACGGACAGTCGACCGGCAGAAAGCCAGGTCAAACTATTTTGGGGATTAAAAACTTGGTTATTTTACCTTCTATTAAATCTCATAAAATCACATAAATTCCACAAAAATAAGTTCTTTTAATATCTTTGAAATACCAATATGTGTGACAAAAATTCAACACATATTATAAACAATTTGAATCATTTTTGTGATATTGAAATTTGGCTTAAACACAAAATCCGTATTTTCCAAAACTTGAATTTTTGAAATGGAAAACCGTTTTCTCCAAAACTCATGTAAATACAAAAATATGATATTGAAACAACTTTGAAGCATGTTGTATATGGATAGAATCTAATATACATATAAAGATATACATCTATGTCTTTGACATGAAATCTAAAGGTGGTTAAACCGAAAAACTAAAACCAATAAACTTAAAACATGTGTGTGTATGTGAACTTAAGCATGTCAGTACTATCTATCTTTACACAAGATCTAAACAATCTAAACTAAACAAACCGAGGTCTTCTTGTAGAACTTCTTCTCCAAGTCGACTCGATCCAAACACGATCCAACGAGCTTGACTCCAACCGAGTGCTTGATACGATCTTGACGCGCGAGCTCTTGAATCACCACGTGATAGCTCCAAAACACCTTTGTTGAAGCTAATCACCTACTAATATCTTGATCAAATATCTGAAACTAAATATCACAAGATTATTAGTAAAGTATAACTACATGTGTTGATCATCATCAAAACTAGAGTGAAGGGCCTCTAGGCCAACAATCTCCCCCTTTTTGATGATGACAAAACTCATGGAGTTATATATGCATTGATTAAAGTTAAGCTTCATAGAAGCTCCCCCTTAACTCATGCATAGCAACAAATATAAAGATATGCAATGAATGCTCAACACAAGTATGCATTAATGAAGAATTGCTTCTCCCATGTTATGTATAAACAAAAACTATATGCTCTGATACCAATTGCAAAAATAAACATGCATATATGATACCAATTGTAAGCAATCATATATATAGAAAACTCATCAAATACTTCTCCAAATTTCTTTCCCCCTTTTTGTATAAAACAAAACATGCATATATGAAACTCCAAATTCCTTTCTTTCTTTTGTAAAAACATAAAGAATAGAACATGCATAAACTCAATTTCTAAGCATGCATATAAACTCAAAATCATTCTCCCCCTTTTTGTCAATCATCAACAAAGGGGCATAAATAAACTTTCAAAAAAAATCTTTTCCTTCTTTTTGTCAAATCAAACAATAAAGAGATATATACGATATACATTCATGAAGAGAAGAGGCGTTACGTTAACTCCCCTGCATACATGCATTTATATGAAAAGAGATGAATAAACCCTAATCACATAAAGCATAATATGCAATATATAAAATGAGATGTGAAGCTCCTACTACACACGTGTACTACATGCCAAAGAAAGGTCAATCACTTCAATATAAAATACACTCAACATGAATCTATATATAGAGAAGATGTTAAGCTTCCCTTGCATATAAGCAATACATATCAAAACAATACCAATTGAAAATATACTAATTTAAGATAAAGGTATATATTGAAACATTATGATACCAATTTATGATACCAATTGAAAATAAACAAAATTTTTTAAGATACCAAAAGATACCAATCGAAAATGTCTTGTATATTTTTGATACCAATAGAAAATGAAATATTTTATGTTTTTGATACCAATTTTAAATAAACCAAATTGTAAGTATGTTATAATTTTGATACCAATTGAAAGTAAAAAACCAATGTTTTGGTACCAATTGTAAGTAAGAACCAAATTTTTAGATAAATACAAATCATTTTGCAATAAAGATACCAAATAGTGAATAGTGCCAATTTAAGATTCTTGATACCAATATTGAAAATGTTAGCATATATCAAAATAAAGCATTTTTCATCATAAAGAATGGGAGTAAGATACCAATTGAAAATAAAAAGGTAAAACATGAATTTTCTCCCCCTTTATGAAATACTAATAAAAATGATGCATAAGCTTCTATAAAATACCAATTGAAAGAAAATTGACATTAAGGACTAAATCAAGCTTATCATAAACATAATTTGTGCTTCAAGATGTAAAGATATAGTAAGCACAATCAAATCACATATATATATATATATATATATATATATATATATATATATATATATATATATATATATATATATGAAAATGTAAATACCAGTCGAAATTGATACTATTTGAAAGTTGAAGCACACACATATATATAGAAAATATAAATATGAGTATACAAACAATATCAATTGTGATACCAATTGAAAACATAATGAGGATCAAGTGTATAACTCATACTACCTCCCTTTTCATGCACAAGTTTAAATAGATTTTCAATTTGAGCATACAAGGCATGGTCGCCCAACCAGCCGCCCTTAGAAGGAAAGGGTTTTCAAAAATAGAATTTGAAAATAATTTTAACATAATTGAAAACTCCTCCAAAATGAAGAAATACGCAACTAGTTTTATGATAATCTTGAAAACTAGTACGAAGTCCTTCAAGTAAGGAATAAAATATGAATATATTCCATGAAAAACATGTAGGTCATACGATGATTGACACTCAAAGTCTATAAAGCATATATAAAGCTCATGAAAATAAAAATCATGAGTAAACAAGAATAATGTGAGTGTAAGAATCATGTAATCAATAAAATCATGAGAATAGACAATTAAGCTCAATATGAAATTCCTTTATAAACATAAAAAAAATATGAAAATTTAATTTTCACCAAAATAATTCAAACTTCAGGGCATATGTATATTATATCTAAATTAGAAGTATACATACATATCCAAATACAATTGAGTCCATAAAGAGATTTTTGCATGAAAAGCAAATAACTCAAGGGTATATATGTATATCCAAAGTTTTAAACATAATTAACATATACATGATGCTAAATATATTGAAAACATGTACAAAATATGGAATACAAGTTTAAAATGCACGAATCATCAAAATTAGGCTATACTAGTACATCTAATGGGTACAAATGAGCAATTAAGCACAAACATATAAAAATCAAATGTGGCTTATTAGTTGTACAAGTATATATGTAAGTTTTAATGAAGTTTACATCTAAACATGTAATCAAAACATGAAATGCAAAACCATAAACATAAATCAATATGATCATTAGGCTAAATGCACATATTTTAAATTAGGATATACAACATAGCTAAACTAAAGTGAGAACACAAAAATAATCATCCATATAAATATGGGTGTATCTCAAATATTACATATATATATCACAAGTCTAATTATCATGACGTTTAACATAATGAGCATTAAAATATGACATGCTAAAAATCAATAATTTAAAAGCATGTAAACAAATAAGGAGTTAGAGATCGTTACCAAAATCGATAGGGCTTATCTCTAGGTCTCCAAACCATAGTGGTCCTCCCACCAAACTTTTCTTGAAAGTGATGCATTCAAAATTGTCACCATATAGCTCGGAAAGCATTCACCTCAAGGCACCAATACCTCTCATGTCATATGAGATCCTACACGTACATCAAATAAAATAGGGGTGGATTTTGGTACTCACACTCTATTGGGTCCATGGGGGTTAGCACCTTTCCTAACCCAAACAAACTTGTTTGCAAAATTTGAACCATGTATTCTATCATAACAAAATTTTACAAGGTGGCCCTTACGTCCACAATGTGTACATGTGTACACATGAGCATACATGGAATCATGTGTATGAATGTGAGAAGCATGTGTATACCTTGGTTTGTGTGCATGCATGGAGGAACATGATTCTTGTGAAACATGAATTCCAACCGTGAGTGGTTCATGGCACATTCGCTTAAAATGAAGCCCAAACAATCAACACTCTTCTTTAAATCACATACATCATTTTCAATGTTAGAAGAAGTGGAGCATGCAATAGGTACACTAGATGGTGAAGTTATACTAGTATGGCAAACATGAGAAGTTAAATCATTTTTCAAAGAAATATTTTTCTTAGAAACCAAATCTAGTTATTTTGAAATTGAAGCAATTTTATTTTTCAAAGATTGGTTTTCTTTTAACACAAAATCTAGTTTTGAAGATAGAACTTCATTTTTCTTCAAATCATCATTGCAATCATTTTTATTTTTCAAAATTTTATTTTCATTAAGAGCAAGTTCAAGTTGGGATTTCAAAGAGTCCCTTTCATTTGAAATCTCATCCCTCTCTTGCAAAGCACCATCAAGTTTAGAAGATAAATTTTTATTTTCTTCTTTTAAAGCAAAAATTTTTTTTCAAAAGTTTATGTTTTTCTAACAATTTTTCACAAACAATTGATAGTTCTTCATTTAATGCATCGGCATCAATATGATCACACCTGAAGAACTAGCAGTATCATCTAGTTGAGTTTCCAAATTTACCTTAAGGGAGTCATTCCCTTGGACCATGTAGCAAGCTCACTAGATTCCTCCTCCATATATTTCGTCGTTTGTAGCGCGAAAAAGGTTAAAGTATTTCACACTGCAAAAGTGGAATCACAATGAGAAACTATAGACAAATATTCTTTACTTAATGTTTGTCTAAGTTCCATTAGGGCTTGTGCATTGGCCTCTACATGCTTGCTATTACCAAGATAAGATTTCTTGGTAGCGGCAAGAAAAACATGCAAGCCTAGGGTTTTCAAGTAAGCACTCATTCTAAGCTTCCACATATCGATGTTAGAAACATCAAATATGGGAGGGGTCATGAAGTCCATAAGTGTGTATAAACAAATAAGTGTGCAAATGTAAATGTAGATTAGCTAACCAAGAGCTCACTCCTAGGTAGTTAAACCTAATATCAGGAGCTAACCAAGCTCTGATACCAATTGTAAGAATACCACGAAGGGGGTGAATAGGTGTACGGCTAATCTAATGACAAATAATGTGGAATTAAAACTAAATTGCAACACACTTAGTGTAACCAAAGAGTGTAGCCGAATTCCCGGTGAAGGGCTCTGGACTATCTCCTCTAAATTCCTCTAAATAAGAGTTGAGGTGCTATATGAAGCTCTCTTTATTGAACACAAGTATGGGCACACACAAGCAATACCAAGCATATAAGTATGATATGAACAATATGAAACAATGCAAGGTAAATAAGAGAGAGTTTAGAGATAGTGGATCAATCGCAAACACCGAGATATGTTTCGATGTTTGAGCCACTGCTCTACATCCCCGTCTTCACATAGAAGGATTTCCACTATATCGTCTACACAGGACTTCCCACACAGAAAACCGCCACTGAGGATTTCGGTAATACAAACTTCAGAGTACACAACTCCTCTCTCCAACAAAACACAACCTCTACACAAGAGGTAAGGTACAATAACAATCATCTTTACACTTAGAGGGATGGACACTCCCAAACAACAATCACCTCTCACTAGAGGGACAAGCACAAAGCCAACACACCAACAATCACCTCTACACTTAGAGGGATACCAACCAAACCAAACTCCTCCACAATCACCTCTACACAAGAGGGATAACACAACTCAAAGTAAAGAGGATTACAACACTTGGTGGTCTAAATAACCACAAACCAATTTTCTCACAAAAACAAGATCCTATAGATAGGATAGATAGATAGCTCTGTAAATCACCTAGAGGTGGGTGAATAGGTGATGGCTAATCTAATAGTCACTTAATGACAAATAATGCGGAATTAAAAGGTATTATGACCAAACTAAAACTTCTTACACTAAACACTATGTATAACACAAGAGTGTTGCCGAATTCCCCGTGAAGAGCTCTGGACTAACTCCTCTAGATTCCCCTTAAATGGGTTGAGGTGCCGTGTTGGCTCTCTTGGTTGAATACAAGTGTTAGCAAACAATCCCAAGCAATATAACAATATGAGCACAAATGAATATATCAAGCATATAAAGAAAGACAATGAGAGTATGCAAGATATAAGGGAGATAGAGAGAGTGAGCAATCGCAAACACAAGGGATTTGTTTCGAGGTTCGAGCACACTTGCTCTACATCCCCGCCTTCGACACACGAAGGATTTCCACTATGCAAGATCCCAATGGATCTCTTCCCGGTGCCGCAACACCTACAATCCCTCGAACTCCCTAGTCCCGTACACACCGCGAGCCCACTAGCTCGCCGAGGCCGCACCTCAAACAATGAGTTCACACACGAACTCGAAACCACCGCGAACACACTTGTCCTCCTCCTCAAAATACAAGAAATATCTCTTGGTGATCTAAACACTTTGATCACCAATAAAAACTCTCACTACAACACTCCTATAGAATGAATAATCAATGGATAGCTCAAGTGTTGGTGTGAGAAAAACAAGGATGAGAATGGTGGAGGAAAACTCAAGGAATCTCTTTTAAACACTCTTGATAAAATCTTCCCTTTTGATTGGAAGTATTAGCACTCAATTTTGTGAAGAAAACTCTTCTGAAAGAATAGAAAAACTGGCCCTAAAAGTCTCCAAAATCTTAGTGAAAAACAATGACCAAACCCCCAAATTTATAGGCTGCCAAAAACTAGCCGTTGTGGTCTGTCAGACCTGTCGGTCGACCGCCCGGTCGACTGGCCAACGGTCATATTTCAGACCGTTGTGTCATCGGTCGACCGGCCGGCCGACCGAGGCAAGATACAGAGAGCAGACTCTCTGTCCGGTCGACTGCCCGGTTGGCCGGGGCCTTTCCAGATAGCAGAGCTCTCTGGACGGTCGACCGGGTCGGTCGACCGGCCATCTGCCAGGTCAAGGCGTGCACGCTGTGCACGTCGGTCGACCGATCCGGTCGACCGACTTCAGATATAGTCGACTATATAGTCGACTTGCTGAAGCCAGAAAACAGGGATTTAAACTTGGTCTTTTTGGCTCAAATAAAATCCCATAAAATACAGAAAAATCTAAAAAAATAGTTTCAATGTTATACTTTGATAATCAAACATGCTTGCACAAAATCAAGGCATGTTACATATAATTTGGACTATTTTTGTAATATGGAAATATTGGTTCAAAATGAAAACTGTATTTTTCCAAAACTTGTTTTTCCAAACTCTGTTTTTCCAAAACTTCTCCAAATATAAAAACAAGATATTGTAATTCATTTTAAGGCATAGTGTGTATGGATATGATCCACTACACAATCAAGATGAAATATCTATGTTTTTGACATTAAGCACTAAATAAGGTTTTGGGTTAAACATATGTAAATGAAATACCGAAAACCAAAATGATATTTTTTCAAAATGAAAGTCTTTTCTAAACTGAAAATTCTTTTATGAAAAGACAATTAAATCAAGAGTGTGTGTGTATATGTACTTGAGCAATCCACCAACTATTCTATCCTTTACATTTTATCTAAAAACAAATCTTATAAAAATAAACCTAGACACAAGTCTTCATCTTCTTGAAGTCTTCACTTGAAGCCTTCTTGACTTGGTCCAAACACGATCCACCGAGCTCAAATCTAGATGTGGTCTTGATGCATAGACTCGTGAATCAACCGGTGCTAGCTCCAAAACATGACTTTAAATCCTTTGTTGAGGCTCCACACCTACTAAGATCTTGATCATAAATCTGTCACTAATTAAACACAAGATCATTAGTAAACATAACTACATGAATTGATCATCATCAAAACTAGAGTGATGGGCCTTTGGGCCAACAATCTCCCCCTTTTTGATGATGACAAAACTCATGAAGTTATATATGCATGGATTAAAGTAAAGCCTCAAAGAAGCTCCCCCTTAACTCATGCATAACAAATAAATAATAAATATGCAATGAATGCTCATAAACATGTATGCAAATGAAGGAGATAAACATGCACTCAAGCATAAAACAAATCAAATCTTTTTCTCCTATTTGCAAAACAAAATATATATGCATAAACAATAAATTCTTCTCCCCCTCTTTAATAATAAAGCAAGGAAAACATGCATATAAATCTCAAATTCTTCTCCCCCTTTTTGTCAATCATCAACAAAGGGGTTAAAGTAAAAATAAAATTTTTCTCCCCCTTTTTGTCATAAACAAATAGATCAATAAGGGGTAAAACAAATCAATCAATAAAGGTTATATGCGATATACATTCATGAAGAGGAAGACGCTAAGTTAGCTTCCCTACACATATACATTACATGAAAGAGGGATGACAAGCCCTAATTCACATAACGCATATTATGTAATGCATAAGAGGAGATGTGAAGCTCCCCCTACACACGTGTACCACATAAAGAAGAGATGTTAAGCTCCTCAATACAAGATACACTCAACATGAATCTATATGTAGAAGAGATGTTAAGCTCTCCTTGCATATAGGCAATACACATCAAAACATTTTGAATTTTTCTTTATCAAAACAAAATTTTGAACTTTTCTCAAGAAACAAATTTTGAGATATCAAATCAACATTGCAAAATCTTTAATTTTTCTTAAGTTTAAACATATTGAGATACCAATTGAAAGTAAAGTTTTAACCCAAGCTTAGCATAAACATAGTGCTTTAAGAATGTGAATCAATTTTAACTCAAGCACAAATAACACATATATATGTATGAAAAGAGAATACTAATAGAAATTGATACTACTAGAATTTGAAAGCATACATACATATAATCAAAAACATGAGTATATACAAAAATAATCATATTAATACCAATTGAAAATGTACAATGATACCAATTGAAAAATAGGCTTAAGTGTATACATCATATAATCTATCACATGAAGAATTCGAACTAGTTAAATGAAAATGTTTGAAAACTAGTACGGAATCCTTCAATCAAGGAATAAATCAAAAATGTTTTTCATGAAATATGTGTAAATCACATGGCACTAAAACACTCTAATATCCATAAAGTCCATATAAAACTCATGAAACCATACTCATGAGAAAATATTTAAAAGAAGTGAGTGCACTAGTATTATGTGAAACATGGCATCATGAAAATGGTAATAAAGCTTAATATTCCTTTAAATGAGACAATATGAAAATTATTATAAATTTTGAAAACATGAAAATCATCACAAAATTTTTATTAAAAAAATTATATTTCAAGGTATATGTATGTTTTGACAATACAAGAAGTATACATACATATCCCTAAATCACAATTGAGTCCATATATATAGATTTGCATGAAAAGCAAATGACTCAAGAGGTATCCATGTATATCTTAAAGTTTGGCAAAATAAACATATACATGAAATGAAAACACATGATCATAAAATAAATCCAAAAAGGGAATACAAGTTTAAAAATGTATGGATCATCAAGACTAGGCTATACTAGCACATCTAATAGGCACAAATAAGCAATCAAACCCAACCATATATAGATTTATTTGTGACCCAAAATATGTTCAAGTATAAATCCTAGTGTTGATAAAAACTAACATTTAAACTAATATTCAATTCATGAAGCATCAAATCTTGAGAACACAAAAGAATTTATCCATATAATTGAAGTAAAGTAGGATCATGTGGATATATCATAAACTATTAATTTGAAAAATAAATAACTAGTATAAAATAGTTTTTGAATAACTAGTTAAAGATCCTTCAAATTCATGAAATCAAGAACATATGTTTTTCATAAAGCATAACTAAATACATAAAGATTTAATCACTCACGGTCTATAAAGCTCAAAATGATCATGAACTAAGTCATGAATTAATAAATGAAAATGTGAGTGTTTAAAAAATCATGTAAATAGCATTTTTATGAAAATAGTCATTTAAGCTCAAAAAGATTATAAGTCACATTTTTAACAAAACAAAAACATGAAAAATCAATTTTCATTAATACAATAAACTTCTAGGCATATGTATGATTTATCCAATCCTAACAATACACATACATATCCCAAACATAAAAGAGTCTATTAATGATGTTTGCATGAAGGCAAGAGACTCAAGGGTATACATGTATATTTATTAGATTTGAATTAAAAATACATATACATGAAGTAAAACATAAAGAATTGGCAAAGCATGTATAAATGGGAATCATCAAAACTAGTCTATACATATGCAAATAGTGGGTACAAATGAGCACGAAGTGCAACCATATATAAAACAAATGTAACTCACTATTTGTATATGTATACAGGCAAGTTTTGATAAAAACTACATCTAAGCATGTTATTACCACATGAAGCACATCAAAGCACAAAACATGAACATGCTATGAATATGATATATGAAGAAGCATGTATGAAAAGTAGGAGTTTAGAGATTGTTACCAACTCCAAAGCTCCAACCATGGTGGTTGTCCCACCAAAACCTCCTTGATAGTAATGCATCAATAAGTGTGTCCATCATATCCATTTGCATCCACTATCAAGGCACCAAATCTCTCACGTCTTGAGAGATCCCTCACCTACATCAAAAACATGGGGTGTGGGTTTTGGTACCCATATTTTCTTGGATCCTTTGGGATTAGTCTTGTAAGGAACCCAAAAATTTTTATGAGCAAAATTAAAATGATGCAACTTGTCATAACAAAATTTTGCTAAATGGCCTTTGCGGCCACAATGTGTACATGTATACACCTTAGAATGCTTATGTGTAGGAGTGTGATCATGACGTGCAACATAAGCATATGCATGTGCATGAATGGATGGAGTTTGTTTCTTTGAAAACATAGACTCCAATCTAGTGTGATTGAATGCACAAGAGTTCAAAGTTGAACGCAAATTGTTAATTTTATTTTTCAAATCTTTAATCTCATTAGTGGTGGCATGTAAAGCATGATGAGATAAAAAATCATTTTTCCTTTTCTTTTTAGAAACAAAATCTTTTTCATTTTCAAAAACTTTTCTTTTTAAGGACTTATTTTCTTGAAAAACAACTTCCTTTTGTTTTTCCACCAAAGCAATTTTATTTTTCAAACTTGTGTTTCCTTCACAAAGATCACTCAATTTAGACATGAGGGAAACATTTTCATTTTTCAAATCTTTATTTTCCTTTTCTAAGCAAGCAATCTTATTTTTAAAAGAATCATGTTCTATATGCATGCAATCAATATTCTTTTTCAACTTTTTATTTTCTTTCTTAATCATGTCATATTTTTCAAGCAATAATTGACAAAATGTAGAAAGCTCTTCATATGACATGTTAACATCCTTATCCTCGGATTCGGTAGTTACCTCAAGGGGGTCATCCCCTTGGACCATATAGCACAAGTTGGAGGTGTTGCTTCCAACGTCCGAATCGCTCCCGGCATAATATAGATCCTTTTCGCCAAGGGAGGTGATGATGTTCCATGCTACAAAAGCCGAGTCAATGTTAGAAACCCTAGATAAATAATCATCATTTAGGGTTGATTTTAAAGCATGAAGGGCTTTTGTATTAGCCTCAAAATTTTTACCATTTAAACAATAATCATTTTTAGTAATGGCAAGATACACATGAAAGCCTAGGGCCTTGAGGTACAAGGACATCTTAACCTTCCAAATTTGGATGTTAAGAATGTCAAAGGTGGGTAGTGCCATAAAGTCCATAGTGTGTGTACAAATATTGTGATTAGCCTAAAAATGAGGATCTTTAACTCTAAGTTGTTAGACCCAAATCAAGAGCACTTGGCTCTGATACCAATTGTAAATCACCTAGAGGGGGTGAATAGGTGATGGCTAATCTAATGGTCACTTAATGACAAATAATGCGAAATTAAAAGGTATTATGACCAAACTAAAACTTCTTACACTAAACACTATGTATAACACAAGAGTGTTACCGAATTCCCCGTGAAGGGCTCTGGACTAACTCCTCTAGATTCCCCTTGAATGGGTTGAGGTGCCGTGTTGGCTCTCTTGGTTGAATACAAGTGTTAGCAAACAATCCCAATCAATATAAGAATATGAGCACAAATGAATATATCAAGCATATAAAGATAGACAATGAGAGTATGCAAGATATAAAGGAGATAGAGAGAGTGAGCAATCGCAAACACAAGGGATTTGTTTCGAGGTTCGAGCACACTTGCTCTACATCCCCGCCTTCGACACACGAAGGATTTTCACTATGCAAGATCCCAATGGATCTCTCCCCGGTGCCGCAACACCTACAATCCCTCGGACTCCCTAGTCCCGTACACACCGCGAGCCCACTAGCTCGCCGAGGCCGCACCTCAAACAATGAGTTCACACACGAACTCGAAACCACCGCGAACACACTTGTCCGCCTCCTCAAAGTACAAGAAATATCTCTTGGTGATCTAAACACTTTGATCACCAATAAAAACTCTCACTACAACACTCCTATAGAATGAATAATCAATGGATAGCTCAAGTGTTGGTGTGAGAAAAACAAGGATGAGAATGGTGGAGGAAAACTCAAGGAATCTCTTTTAAACACTCTTGATAAAATCTTCCCTTTTGATTGGAAGTATTAGCACTCAATTTTATGGAGAAAACTCTTCTGAAAGAATAGGAAAAGTTGGCTCTAAAAGTCTCAAAAATCTTAGTGAAAAACAATAACCAAACCCCCAAATTTATAGGATGCCAAAAACTAGCCGTTGGGGTCTGTCAGACCTGTCGGTCGACCGCCCGGTCGACCGGCCAACGGTCATATTTCAAACCGTTGTGCCATCGGTCGACCGGCAGGCCGACCGAGGCAAGATACAGAGAGCAGACTCTCTGTCCGGTCGACCGCCCGGTCGGCTGGGGCCTTTCCAGATAGCAGAGCTCTCTGGACAGTCGACCGGGTCGGTCCACCGGCCATCTGCCAGGTCAAGGCGTGCACGCTGTGCACGTCGGTCGACCGATCCGGTCGACCGACTTTAGATATAGTCGACTTGCTGAGCCAGAAAACAGAAAATAGGGATTTAAACTTGGTCTTTTTGGCTCAAATAAAATCCCATAAAATACAGAAAAATCTAAAAAAATAGTTTCAATGTTATACTTTGATAATCAAACATGCTTGCACAAAATCAAGGCATGTTACATATAATTTGGACTATTTTTGTAATATAGAAATATTGGTTCAAAATGAAAACTGTATTTTTTCAAAACTTGTTTTTCCAAACTCTGTTTTTCCAAAACTTCTCCAAGTACAAAAACAAGATATTGTAATTCATTTTAAGGCATAGTGTGTATGGATATGATCCACTACACAATCAAGATGAAATATGTATGTTTTTGACATTAAGCACTAAATAAGGTTTTGGGTTAAACATATGTAAATGAAATACCGAAAACCAAAATGATATTTTTCCAAAATGAAAGCCTTTTCTAAACTGAAAATTCTTTTATGAAAAGACAATTAAATCAAGAGAGTGTGTGTATATGTACTTGAGCAATCCACCAACTATTCTATCCTTTACATTTTATCTAAAAACAAATCTTATAAAAACAAACCTAGACACAAGTCTTCATCTTCTTGAAGTCTTCACTTGAAGCCTTCTTGACTTGGTCCAAACACGATCCACCGAGCTCAAATCTAGATGTGGTCTTGATGCATAGACTCGTGAATCAACCGGTGCTAGCTCCAAAACATGACTTTAAATCCTTTGTTGAGGCTCATACCTACTAAGATCTTGATCATAAATCTGTCACTAATTAAACACAAGATCATTAGTAAACATAACTACATGAGTTGATCATCATCAAAACTAGAGTGATGGGCCTTTGGGCTAACAAGCTCAAGTGTGAGAAAATAAAGAGTTTGAAAATCAAAATCACAACGAAAAACTCTTGGAAAAACTTCTATATAGCTATAGAAATACAGATAAAAAACCAATTCCCAAAGACTATTTTAATTTGATTTTTCTAACCCTTTAAATCAAATAAAGATAAAATCTTTAAGCCCCAAAACTCTTTTAAAAATTTGTTGTTAAACACTTAGAAAGATAGGAAATTTTTGCTCTCTAAAACCATGAAGAAACCAACTCAAGAGATGGGTATTTATACCATCTCAATCTGCCCGTTGGCAGCCAGGAAAGGTCAGAAATGACCTTCCGATCGACCGGCCAACGGTAATTTTTATGACCGTCGTGCCTCCGGTCGACCGCCCGGTCGCAGTCGACCGGGGCCAGAACTAGAGAGCAGAGCTCTCTGGCAGTCGACCGACCCGGTAGACCGACCCTCCAGCCCAATGGTCGTGCACGTTTGTGCACATCAGTCGACCGGACCGGTCGACCGGCAGAAGGCCAGGTCAAACTGTTTTGGGGATTAAAAACTTAGTTATTTTACCTTCTATTAAATCTCATAAAATCACATAAATTCCACAAAAATAAGTTCTTTTAAGATCAGTGAAATACAAATATGTGTGATAAAAATTCAACACATATTATAAACAATTTGAACCATTTTTGTGATATTGAAATTTAGCTTAAACACAAAATAAGTATTTTCTAAAACTTGAATTTTTGAAATGGAAAACCGTTTTCTCCAAAACTCATGTAAATACAAAAATATGATATTGAAACAACTTTGAAGCATGTTGTATATGGATAGAATCCAATATACATATAAAGATATATATCTATGTTTTTGACATGAAATCCAAATTCGGTTAAACCGAAAAACCAAAACCAATAAACTTAAAACTTGTGTGTATATGTGAACTTGAGCATATCAGTACTATCATCTTTACACAAGATCTAAACAATCTAAACTAAACAAACTGAGGTCTTCTTGTAGAACTCCTTCTCCAAGTCGACTCGATTCAAACACGATCCAACGAGCTTAACTCCAACCGAGTGCTAGATGCGATCTTGACGTGCGAGCTCTTGAATCACCACATGATAGCTCCAAAATACCTTTGTTAAAGCTAATCACCTACTAATATCTTGATCAAATATCTGAAACTAAATATCACAAGATTATTAGTAAACTATAACTACATGAGTTAATCATCATCAAAACTAGAGTGAAGGGCCTCTGGGCCAACAATTTCGTCTTTGTCGCCAATGTGTCTTTCCTTTTTGATTGTAAAGATACTTCTTGCACGCGCCTTGTCAATTTTTCGAGTCTGGGCTTGTTTTCTTCTATCCTAACCTTAGTGATAATTTCTTCAGCATGTTCACCTTGCTGGACAAATTGCTTCCAGGTGCGGCTTTTAGTAACTCCTACTTGGGTTAGAAGTGAAGTTTGCAAATTGTGACGGCATGTTTCCATCAGGGTGGCCTGGGTCATACCGTTAGGACATCGGAGCGCCATATTCTAAAATCTCTCCACAAATATTTTGACCAACTCTCCCTTTCGTTGCTTTGTTGCCAGGAGAGTGGGCATTGTAATCTCCGAGTCTCCTTTGAAGAAGCGTGTAAGAAAGAGCTTCTCCAAATCACCCTAGTTCTTGATAGAATCTTCTAGAAGCTTCATGAACCATTTGAAGGCAAGTCCTTTCAGAGTACCGATGAATAAACGAGCCAAGATTGCATCGTTATCTACTACATTCACTATCTGAGACTTGAAGTAATAGATGTGTTGGTTCGGTGACCCTTTGCAGTTAAAGGCCTGTAGGGTCGGAGCTTTGAACTTGGGAGGATATGGGATAAGATCCTATTCTGCCGGATATGGCCGGACTACTCCTACTTCTTGGAGGCCTTTTCGATTGGTATGGGTTTCCATGTGCTGCTCTAGTTTGTTCATTCTTTTAGAATGAGTACTCCCATCCTCTGGATTGCCTCCCTCTTCAGATGAAGACTTAGAAGACTCAGAGTTGGACTATTTCTCCTCCTCTATATGCACAGAAGATGAACTGTCCCCTTCTTTCCGCTTGCCTTTAGAGTTCTTAGAAGAAGTTTTGGCCTTCGACTTCTTCTTAACCTCAAGCAATTATGCAAGCATCAGTTTGAGGGTATCGATAGATTCTTGTTGAGTGCAAATCATATCGAATTGTTCCCTCTGGACCTGGGCTTGCTGTTCTAAATGCCTGAACATCTCCTCAAGAGTGTTTGCCATATACGTGAAGGCTTCCTTCTCTACAGAAGAGTTCAAGGCCTGTGATTCCACGATGGCAGAGTGTGATTCACTTACTTCAATGCCTTGGGCTAGGGCACTGTAATCAAGTGGGGCTACTGCACCAGTCTGAGTACGAGTATGTCGATACACTCCTTCTGGTTCCGTATCAGACTCGTCAGAGCTGACTGTCGGTTGTTTTCTCTTACTTATGCCTGTCATGTTTCCAGTGACTTCAGGGTACTCCGTGTCAGAGAAGATTCTCCTCTTGTGGGAATGACACCTTTTGGCTGATCGGGAGGTCGAGGTTAATCATCTGGATATTGACTGCTTTCTTACATGTGCGTTGTAGCGACATTTAGAGAGCATTGATGAGCCATTCACAGTAACATGATGGAGCGATCTGATTAGCACTCCTTTTTTTGTCAGATAATCTCTTAGATCTGTCAGAGGGGGATCAAAGAGATTAGCCTCGAGTCTTTGAGGGCTTTTCAGCTTCCAAGAGCTATCCTTACATCGCAATTCTGAGGCGTAGGGTTCAGAAACATGGAGCTCGATGCAGTTCTCGCGTTTTGGCTTGGAAACGCGGGTCTCATGCCTCTGCTGAGAAGAGACTCAGACCTCGCGTTACTGATTGTCGCGTCTAGTTTGCGACATTTGAGAAACACGGCCTTTCTGAGTCTCGCATTCTGCTATAGAGACGCGGGTCTCATGTCTCTGTAAAGAGGCGCAGACCTCGCCCTGCTGAAAGTTATGTTTGAGAGGTGAAGCCTCAGAAACCTGAGCCTTTGAAGCTTTGTGTTTTGGTCTCCAAACGCTGATTTCACGCGTCTGACGCAACTCAGAAAAGACGCAGGCCTGAGCCTCGCGTTCAAATTCTTGCGTCTATAGTTGACACGCGCGTCGCCTTTGTCGACGCTCAGCCTTACGGCTACGCTTCATGAGTTGCTGGGAACCCCTAGTAACCTAGAGTCGAGGAAGAGGAAGGGCGTTGCTAAGTTGGCCTTCAACGACGCTGCCCACACGGGTCTTCGAGGAGACGTTGACGCGGGCCTCGCACGTGATGCGGCTGGCCATGGCGCTCTTAGTACCAGTCGCATTTGAAGGAATCTCTGAAGGGCCTTGAGAGCGGATCCCTGAGGAAACCTTGTGGTACTACCGCGCTTTAGGTCTCTTGGAGCTGGAAGAGAGAAACTTTCATACTTTGCCTGGTAGAATTCCACTATGAGTGATTCGACCGTTCTCTCCATGGAGGGACATCACCTTGCACCACGACTTACTCATCAGTAGAGAAAGTATTTCCTAGCGGAGTCGCCATCTCTTGTTTGATGGAAAAAATTGAGGGCGTGTAAATTCTTTATTTGACTGTAAAGAAAGTTACAATGGACCAATAATCCAATTACAAGAGAGAAAAGATATCAAGCCCAAATCTTCCATTTGTTTAGTGCTGAGTTCTTGATGTAGCGATGGAAAGTGAATCTTATTTTTCGTGGACCGGGTGAACATCACGATCTTCTAGGAATCTTCTCTTCAGACTATGGACAGTGTAACACAGCTCCTATCTAATAAAATCTCAAAGAGACTTGAGGTAAGAACAAACTTGTACTCAGCAAGTTGTTAGAAGAGTCGAACTCTTTTGTATTCCTCAGCTAAATATTCTGATTTTTTTATCAAAACTTCCGACCACCAACTCTCGACCAAAACTTCTTTGCCCCTCTTTTGTAGCAAACTGAGCTATTTATAGGGGTTTCAGGGGGTAAAACTGTCCCCTAAAAATACTCCATAATGGGGATTAACTCCCTCATTACATGGGCAGTAATTGACCCAGTAATGATGGCAGTTATAACCGAGAAGTAGGATTCCTTTGTAGTTGAAAAGCGGGCTTCGAGCCTCGCATTTAGCCGTTGAGGTAATGCATGAGCTTTGCGTTTGGTTGAAACGCGAGCTTCAAGTTCTATGTTAACCTTTATGTGAGACGCGGGCTTCGGGCTCTGCGTCTAGGTATTGCAAAGATGATTGAGACGCAAGTTTCAAGCTCTGCGTCTTAGCCATTGTAGGGAAACAGAGACGCAGGTTTCGACCCTTGCGTCTTGGTACAACGGTGATATTGAGGCACGACTTTCAAGCTCTGCAACTTGGTCATTGTAGTGAGGTTGAGACGCGGGTTTCAACCCTCGCGTCTTGGTGATGTGCTAGTGGCTATGATTAGCCTTGCGTCTGGAGTCTGGACTCTGCTTTCTGATGACTTGTTCTCAGTGATTTTTGGACAGTCTAAATGAGTTAGACTCTTCTTTGAGTGTTTGATGCGATCTTGAAGCGCGAGCTCTTGAATAAACATGTGCTAGCTTCAATACTTGACTTTGAATCTTTTGTTGAAGCTAAACACCAATTAAGATCTTGATTAATATCTGAAACTTAATAAATACAAGATTATTAGTACTATAACTACATGAGTTAATCATCATCAAAACTAGAGTAATGGACCTTTGGGGCAACAGTATACACGCTAAATCTAAAGTGACCTCAGCAAGTTATATAAGGGTCTGTTTGGTTGTCATAATTGGCCGTAATTCGTAAGTCATAATTGGTAAAGTCTTTTACGGTTGTAAATGAGTTACATGCATGTAAGTTTTATGGTGTTTGGTTGGTAATATCAATGTTGGAACTTATTTTGATGATAACAAATGTAATTTGTACTATTTTTGTGTATTTTTTTAGATATTTGTTAAAAGTCTTGATCACACACACAAATATTCCTATTAGTCGACTTGACCCCTCTTGTAGTCGACTAATACAAAGTCTAGTTGACTTATCAAAGTCCTATAGTCGACTAAGTCCTATTTAGAAAAGATATCAACTTTCTGTTTCTTAATTGTTAGCAGCATTAGTCGACTTATCAATATTGCTAGTCGACTAATCGTTTTTTGTAATCGACTTATAAATTCTGCTGGTCGACTAATTCTAGTTTCTAGAGACTTGTATATCTGTATCAGTCTTGATAAAGTTGACTTGCTCCTTTAACTAGTTGACTAACCCAGACAAATTGTCATACCCTAGTCGACTTACTTCCTATCCTAGTCAACTTATAACAGTTTCTGACTGTTGAACAGTTATTGATTTCTGGCGTTTTATCTAATGTTTTAATATTCAAATTCAAGTTGATAACTTCTTAACTGACCATAGATTTCAGCTATAAATAGGGATGCTGTCCTAGGCTAAACACACCAATTCAAAATACAAGTTTTCTGTCCAAATTTTGTTGAAAAATTCTATTTTCCAGAAAACTAATTTTACTTTCATTTCTTCACACAAATTCCAATCCTCTAGTAAAGAATTCTGAGCGTCCACCTATAAGAAACCTTGTTCACGATCACATACAGTTCCAAGGCTTATAGGATTGATTGTAATCACTCAAAGAGAAAGATTGTACAAGAGCGTCTTCGGATTGAAGAGAAGTTGTACAAGGTGTTGTTGTCTTCTTGGCGTTAAAAAGAGTTATACACATTTGGCAAAGGGTATTTGTCAAGTGGTCTGTAAGGTGTTGCCTTTGGGTGTACAAAATCAAGGTAAGGAAAATCTCAAGCGGGTTGCTTGGGGACTGGATGTAGGTTACGAGGACCGAACCAGGATAAAATCTCTTGTGTTTGCGTTTGTATAATTTCTGTGATTTATTTCCTTTCTTGCAAATTATTTTATTTAACGCTAATTATCTTTGTTCTACTGTTGTGTTGACATAATTTTTAAATCGTACAATTGGTTTCAGAGCCCTGCATACCCTGTCAACAGCCTACAAGGATGGCAACGAAGTTTCCTTCATCACAATTCAAAGAAGGACATTTTACACAACGTCCATCATTATTTGATGGATCAAATTATAACTACTGGAAGTGTAGAATGAAGATCTACTTGCAATCGCTTAATTACGAACTATGGAACATAGTAGAAGTCCTATACACCAAACCGACCACCAATTACAGTGCATGGAGTGAAGAACAAAAGAAGTCTGCAAACCTTGATGCCAAAGCAATGAACGCGCTTTTCTGTGCCTTGAACAAAGAAAAATTCAATCGCGTGTCAACGGCCAGATCTGCAAACCAAATATGGCAGATTCTACAGGTAACCCATGAAGGTACAAATAAGGTTAAAGAATCTAAAATTTCTGTTCTTGTTCACAGGTTCGAACTCTTCAAAATGAAGGTGAATGAAATAATTTCAGAAATAATTACATGGTTCATCGACATTACAAATTCCTTAGCATCCCTCGGAAAGGAATACACTCAAGTCGAAAAAGTTAGAAAGATTCTTCGAGCACTCACATCAGATTGGAAGAAGAAGACCACTGCAATAGAAAAAGCAAATGATCTCTCAACTAGGTCATTAGAAAACCTTATTGGTAATTTAATGGCATATGAAGTACAACTCGAAAAGCGAAAAAAGGATGAACAATAACCTCTATCCAAGAAGAAAGTACTTGCTTCCATACATCCTAAGATATGGACATTTCAGATGATGATGAAGAGGAGATGACAATACTCTCAAGAATATTCAGAAAGTTCTTGAAGCAAGGTAAGTTTAAATGTTTTAGTTGTAATAAAACAGGTCATATGAAAAAGGATTGCCTATTGCTCCAAAACAAAGGAAAATTCAATAGCAAAAAGTTCAAAAAGAAGAAACATTATCAAGCATCATGGGAAAATAGTGATTCATTTTCCTCAGATGAAGAAGTAGCCTCTGAACATGCAAATGTTTGCTTTATGACTCAAGAAGAAGATGAGGTACAATATACTGAATTCTTAGATGCATTTCATGAACTACATAATGATCTTAAAAATGAAAAGATGAAAAATAAAGTTTTATCAAAAGAAAATTTTGTTTATTTTTCTTAAATTCTTTTTGTAAATTCTCAAAAGGATGACTTTGAAAAAGTTATATCTTCATTGAAATAGGATAATGAGAATTTCTTAAAAGAAAATATTTTTCTTAAAAAGGAAACCATGTCTTTAAATGAAAGAATTTCTATGTTAGATAAAGACATGACAAGTTTCAAAGATAAATATGAAGAGCTTTTGAATAAAGTAACAAAGTTTAATAAAGGAAAAGAAATTTAAATGATATATTGTCATATCAAAAGATTTCATATAATCATTTTGGACTTAGATTTTTAAAAGATAAACATATTGGTCTTGGTTGTTCAAAAAATAATATTGAAAGAACTACACATGTCTACAAAAAGAATAATGATAATTCTTTTGTTAAGAAGGCCATGAAATCAAAGTATAAGTATATTTGGATTCCTAAAGTTCTAAATACTTTGGATAAAAATGCTTATATTTCTTCATATCTACATCATATATGTAATTCATGCAATTAAGTTTGTACTAACAAATGGAAACCAAATTCAAATTGGGTTTGCATTCCTAAAGGTTAATGTTTTGATCATGTTATGATGGGTACCATAAAATATTTTATCTTATAGGTACCATACAAAGAAAAGAAAATATTGATGATATAAGTTATTTCTAACACTTGAAAATATATCATATGTATGCTATAATGTAGGGGGAGAACACTTGTTATCTATATCTGTTATAACCCATTTTATGTAGGGGAGAACACATATTTGTGATAAATTGTTTTCTGCAGAGGAGTTTCTCTATAGGGGGAGCTTGTGCATACACACATTGTCATCATCAAAAAGAGAGAGAATGTTGTAACTTATTTTGATGATAACAGATGTAATTTGTACTATTTTTGTGAATTTTTAATTATTTGTTAAAAGCCTTGATCACACACACACAAATAGACTTATTAGTCAACTTAACCCCTCTTATAGTCGACTAATACAGAGTCTAATCGACTTATCAAAGTCCTATAGTCGACTAAGTCATGTTTAGAAAAGATATCAACTTTCTGTTTCTTGACTGTTAGCAGCATTACTCGACTTATCAATATTGCTAGTCGACTAATCCTTTTTGTAATCGACTTATAAATTCTGTTGTCGACTAATTTCGGTTTCCAGAGACTTGCATATTTCTATCAGTCTTGATATAATCGACTTGCTCCTTTGACTCATCGACTAACCCAGGCAAATTGTCATACCCTAGTCGACTTACTTCCTATCCTAGTCGACTTATAACAGTTTCTGACTGTTGAACAGTTATTGATTTCTGGTGTTTTATCTAACATTTTAATATTCAAATTCAAGTTAATAACTACTCTAATTGATCATAGATTTCAGTTATAAATAGGGATGTTGTCCTAGGCTAAACACACCAATTCAAAATACAAGTTTTCTGTCCAAACTTTGTTGAAAAATTCTGTTTTCCAGAAAACTAATTCCACTTTCATTTCTTCACACAAATTCCAATCCTCTAATGAAGAATTCTGAGAGTCCACCAATAAGAAACCTTGTTCATGATCACATACAGTTCCAAAGCTTATAGGATTGATTGTAATCACTCAAAGAGAAAGATTGAATAAGAGTGTCTTCGGGTTGAAGAGAAGTTGTACAAGGTGTTATTGTCTTCTTGGTGTTAATAAGAGTTGTACATATTGACAAAGGTTGTCTTGTCAAGTGGTGTATAAGGTGTTGGTTTTGGGTGTATAAAATTAAGGATAAGGAAAATCTCAAACAGGTTGCTTGGAGACTGGATGTAGGTCACAAGGACCAAACCAGGATAAAATCTCTTGTGTTTGCGTTTGCATAATTTCTGAGATTTATTTCCTTTCTTGTAAATTATTTTATTTAACACTAATTATCTTCATTCTAGTGTTGTGTTGACATAATTTTTAGATACTACAATAAAGTTGTAAGTGGGAAAGTGTATTGTGTTTAATGGTGTTTGGTTGTCGTAATGTGTAAGTCATAAGTGAAAAAGTTGACCACGAAATTAATTATTTGGTGATTTAATAAGTTTTAATATTACAAATAAATACTAAAAATGCTAAATATTTAAAAAAAAATAATTTTAACATAAAAAATAATAGAAATTTGCATGACCACAAAATTAACTGTAACTGGGCTGTAAGTGAGTGGTAATTGGGTTGCAAGTGAGTGGTAATTGAGTTGTGTAAGTGTTTTACGAATTATGGTTCAAACAAACATCGTAGTTGTAATTCGGTTGTAAGTCATTTATGATTACAGACTTTTACGATTTTTTCGACGAAACAAACAGCCCCTAAATCAATAATAAAAGCAATAAAGTCACTGCAATTATACATATAATGTTTTCACACATGACAATATCATTCTACGAATAAATCAATAGGATGAACATGGAGTCTAAGTTTTAGAGGATCAATAGAAATCAACAGGATAAAAAGAAAACATAACTGTACCAAAGAGTCCGAGTGATCAAGCAAAAGAGACTCTGCACTCCTCAGATACACATGATCTTCTCAAATACTTACTCAGTAAAAGAAGTACCTATATACCTGGATGTGCAAATCCAGGGAGTCAGAACTCCCAATGAGTGTGTAAAAATGAGGGAATGGTGCACATGCAAACATCGTGAGATCATACTACGGTACTATCATGAAGGTATACTGGATAAGAAAATAGCATGAATAATGCAGTAATAAGGAGATAGTATGATACAATATCAATTAACATATCCCAAGTATTAGAGTGACATACAATACGTAACTTTAAGAGTAACGTGATTATAATATCTTATGTCAGGTCATGACTACAGTCATGTGTCTATCATAACAGCTATATATCAGGTTCAGTCTACCATGTCAATGTAAGATTCAGTTTTGTTATTAATTATGTCAGCGAACACTAATTTTTACCTGTAGTAGACACATCCCATACTACACCTATCACGTGTGCCAATCGAGCTCCTAAGTTATTGAAACTGATCGGTTGGAGATATTGTATGTGTTTTAAGTGGATCCCGTACATACCCGGGACTACGGCCCAGACTCCTTGAACCAGGCCCCGCAAGGTAGTCAGATAACATGTATAACAAGTCAGGTAACATGTATAACATGTATAAACATGAACATGAATAGGACGGGATGTTAATCACCCCACGGGAACCCTGCAGTAGAACTCTTTTTCAGCTGCGCAACCTATGTCCTAGGTTCACTCAAAATACAGATGTTGTCTGCTCTATCAATTTTTTCAGTCCCAATGTTAGTTGTTTAATGATCATGTTATTTAGATTAGCAAGGCTATTTAATGTACGTGTTACCTAGATTTACTGGGATGACACAGTG
The DNA here is from genome assembly GCA_038442645.1 of Agave tequilana. Lineage (NCBI taxonomy): Eukaryota > Viridiplantae > Streptophyta > Magnoliopsida > Asparagales > Asparagaceae > Agave > Agave tequilana. Next base: position 905,255 of record JAVJIF010029717.1, read on the forward strand.
ACAGTGAGCAGTAACAGTACATTTTCAACAATATAAGGCTGTAACATTATCATATCACAATATTATCCCAGTAATTTCAGTAATGTAGCTTATAATCATTGATATGATTACCCATGCATAAGATGTCAAGTCATGCAATGGATGTCACTATATATGAATCCAAAGTTGATTATTCAATTTTCTGAACTTTCACTAATTACCATCACTTTAAAATATTATCAAAATATCCAAGTATTAATAATTCAACTCATTCAATTTCTAAAAATTAATAATTATTTTCAATAATAATCATATTAGTTACATGCAAGTCGAGTTTGAATAATTAAGAGAAAATACTAACTAATCTACTCAATCTTCAATATTATGAATTTGGTAATTACTATAATTCTAGAAAGTTACTAATTGAAGCCTATTTCTTTTTCAAAAGTTAATAAATATTTATTTAAAATATTTATAATAATTATATGCATGAACAACATGGATATTATTATTGTACAATAAATTAAATCTTAGAAATTATGATTTTCTAGACATTAGGAAAATTAATTATGTGACTTGATAATGAAATATTTAATGAATAAATTTGCAAGATATGTTCATATATAATAGAATATTAATTATTTAAAAATACAGAATAAACACTAAGTCTTAATCGGTATTTTGCCATTTGCATAATTTATTTGAAAGATATAGTCTTTATTTTAATTTTATAGTTAAGAAGATTTATTAAACATAATGAAAATAATTTGTTTAAATAGATTTAATAAAAAAGAATACTCACTATAATATTCAGAGTCTAAAATATGATTTTTTTTAGAAAATTTAAATTATTTGTAACTATCTTTAAATATCTTTTTTGAAGAACAATTATTTGACATGATTAGATATTAACAATTTCACGAAGTTAGAAATCTTTCATTTAAAGAAATATATTCCCTCCATTAAATGTAGGTACAAACTAATAAATCTAATTTATAATATTCTCACATGGCTAGATTATGAAATTTATAATTTTGTAATGTTTAGAAATTTCTAGAGCAATTTAATTGGTTGAGTATTAAATAAGTGATAAAATTATTTTAATAAGAAACTAAAAAAATGAAAACACCCACAAAGCAATTCAATTATGTTGAATATGAGTGAACATGAAAGTGATTTACATGCGTGATCACAATTAAACAAGAACAATAATTTAAATACGAAATAACATTTAGAGGATTAAAACATTCACATGAAATGACGTAATAAAACACACACATAGAATAATTAAATAACATAAACAATCACTAATTTAAATAGATAAAGACTCACATTATTTTTTAATTTGTTTTTGATATATATATATATATATATATATATATATATATATATATATATATATATATATATATATATATATATATACATGAACAATAATTAACATGCTTGATTAATAATTTATTACAAAAAATATAATATGTTAAAAAGGCTTACCCACCTAGATTTTCACTGAACCGGATATTGAGTTACATAATCAAGTTCAAAAAAATTAGAATCAATTTAATTCAGTTTAGGTAATTGTTATATATATAATATCATAAATTTATATCACTTTAATTTATTTTGCTGCAAAATAATTTTACAAAGTTAATAATTTTAGTTTATGATTTTACACGATTTTTATAGATTTTTTGAATTTATTTTCAATTTTTCTGAATTTATATAAGCCTAAAATCAATTAAAATCCTTAATGAGTTGGATTTGCTGTAGTAATGGCTCTGCTCTACTATAATACCAGGTCTGTTGCTACAGGGTTTGCTATAGTGTCGGGATTGCGTCTGTTATAGTGTCGGGTCTGCGTCTCTTACAGTGCTGCTACAGTAACATTTTCTAATTTTCATTCAATTTAATTTTTTTTTGATGATAAAACATTCTAAAAATCAAGTTAAAATAATAATAAAACTTAGGAGGCACTTCTTGGGTATCCTTACATATTTTTATTTGATTTTTAGAGTAGATTTTTGGTAAATTTGTGAAACAATATAACATGCTCAAGGTGTTCGGTGAAATGTTCGAATGAAAAAATCATGTAAAGTAAAATACACTCACCTGAATCACTTTCCTTCAGTTTGAATTATTGCTCCTCACGTCCAGTAAGCCTGTGCCTCGCCTAGGTTGGATTTAAGAGAGAAATGAGAGAGTTGAGAGGAATGAGATATTTATGAGAAAGGGGTTTTGAGTTTTCTTCTTTTTTTTCCTTTTCTTTCTTTAAGGATAATGACCAATGAGATAGGGTTTAATTTATTAGATTAGGATTTAAATTCTGATTTTAGTTTGTAGGTTACAACTAATAGATTATGTTGTTTAGAAGATTAATGATCTTATAAGATTTTTGGTTGAAATTTTGAAATTTGAAATTGGCTTTAAATTTAGTTCAAATACATTGGATTGCCCTCATAATACAAGCCAATGTGGCATCATAGTTTGGGCATTAGGATTTGATAAAGATGGACGCGGGTTCGAGCCATGGCTTTAACAATTTAAGTAATATTTTTTAAATTCATTAGTTATCTTTTTAATTATCAACTCGGGTATTATGAAAGGGAATATTATACCCACGAAAGATCATTGGTATAGTTCATGTTATGAGGAGGGACACAAGCTGGGAAAGTGCCCATAGATTCATGCTGGTTGATCAAATCACATTTGGTATATCATATAAAATATATAGATCACCATATGATAGTTTTAATAAGACCTCCAGAAGTAGCATATATCTAGCGATCTGCTTAACTCCACTTCTCAAAGTATACCCTAACTACCTATATAGGTATGCAAATGCAGCAGCTCCCTAAGCATATGATGAAACCTGACTGAGGTCCACAAATAATTTCAGATATTTGATAAGGGAAAAACCGCACACAAAAAGTGTATGTTTTCAAATCAAGATTTAAAGTATGTGAGCTTTGGCTTCTTTGATACTTCCGTTATAGCATAGAGGCTAAAACGAGTCAAATCCACAAGGACGGGAGGCGATAGAACCTTTACCGGCTAATTCACGTGTGTGTTAAAAGTTCTTCAATATTTGAAAGAATAAAAAGAAAAGAAAATAAAGAATGAAAAGAGAAGTACGGTAAAACACGAAGAAGTGAGAAACATAGAAAAGAATATATTTGTGATTTTTGATATTGTTTCTAAAACAAAGTGAAAAAGAAAGAAAACCCATGGCTACTAACTACTAATGACTCTACCAACATGCTAACATTTTAGTGATAGTTGCCTGACATGTATCGTTGGCCATCACTAGTCTATGGTTCAAGAGCTTTACAAAGTATGGTTCATATGTTAACTTTCACATCCAAATTCAACCAACAAATGCAAGCTACACTTAAATCATCAAAACCCAATAAGAGCAAGCATGAAATAAAGTAATGTTAGCTTGTTAGAGATTTAGATATTAGAGTGTTAGATCCATCATCATAAGCCATCAATGACTCTTGCAAGAGAAAGGCCAAGTAGAGGCTATTAGATTCATGTGGATTATCAAATAAGAAGTTAGACTTATTAGTGGTGGTAGTTAGTTGCCATGAGAGAAAAGTTAGCTACACATGTAAAAGGAGTTAGATAGGAAATAAAGAGAGGTAAAGAGAGCACCTTTCATAGCTTGTCACATTCTATTACAAGCACTCTTGCATTCCAAACATGTAACACTCTCTCTCTCCTATTACAAAATCTACAAGAAATGAAAAATATAAGGGAGGAAGAAGAAGAAGAACTAAACTAAACTACCCTAAACTACAACATGGAAAGAAAAACCCTAAAACTAACCTAAAAACTACTCATAAACTCCTCTCCCCTGGCTCTGGAAAACCCCAGGGTATTTATAGGAAAAACCAGGCACCAGAGCATCTGTACGGAGCTGCGCATCAAAATCTTGACGCACGGCTCCACAAGAGAGCCGCAAAAACGCAGCTATGGCGACGTTTCAGCGGCCATAGGGCGGCCGCGCCGCACGCCGCCTGCTGTATTGTCCTCTTCTGTCCTCCTGTCGGCTAGATGTCTCAGTTTTGGGTTTTGGGTCCTGGATTTTGACAGAATAACCTCTAAAGTCAATGGAATGTAGGCTTTTAATCACCAATTAGATGGTTGATTGGTCACTAATATTGCATATTTATTATCATATTTCCATACTTATTATAGAATAAAATCTGCTTTGTCCTAATTAAATGTTTAATTTATTTGCAGGCCCATTCCTTAAGGAGATGAAGAGAAACAAGCCCAAAAGCCCACCAAATTCTGATTAATTCAGAATAAATTTGAAATGAAGAAATCAGGGCAAAATCTTGGCATATAAGGAAGGTTTAGAAGAATCCTCCCTGAATCAATATGAAGAAATCAGGGCAAAATCTTGGCATATAAGGAAGGTTGAGAAGAATCCTCCCTGTGGGCAAAATCTTGGTATATAAGGAAGGTTGAGAAGAATCCTCCCTGAATCAAGGCAAAATCTTGGCATATAAGGAAGGTTGAGAAGAATCCTCCCTGAATCAAGCACAATCAAAGGCTGTTTTGTCAACTTTTGAAAAAAAAAAAGAAAATCAGAAGAAGATACGGGAAATACATCAGACCAGGAGATTCCCCCAATCTTCCTGGGATCTTCTCCTTTAGGTTTTTTGCCTATAAATACTGATTTTAGCTGAGCAAGGAGGACAAGGCAGAGATAGGATTTAGACTAGTTTTTTATTTTGTAGTTTAGGTTTTTCTTTTCTTTTTATGTAATGTGTATGTAAGCTTAGGTTAGATGAAGATTCATGTAAGTAAGAGATGAAGACCTATGTTGAGAGTGACACTGATGTACCCTTCTCCTTTCTTCCATCGTTTCAAGCAATAAAAGGTAATATTTTTATTTTCTTCTTTACTTTCATTTTCTTTTCCCTCTTTCTACTTTACCTCCTTTGTTTTTGATGAGTTTGCAAGTGAAGCCAGAAGCATTAGTATAACGATGTTGTGTGAGTGCCAACGATAGTTCATGAAGACATTCTCCTCCTCAAGATCCGTATCAATTCATTCTTGCTCAGCTTGATGATATAATGCGCACGGGGACTGAGCTCGATCGTATGGTCTATGCGTTGAACGCCTCCGAATGCAAGGTAGAACATGCAAAGGTTTCCAGGTAAGTCATCAATAAACCTAGGTAAGTATTTCTTCACTCTTCTTTCTTTCTTTTCTTTTATTTCTTTAGTATAGATCACCACCTCTTCCAAATCATTCTTTTTCGACTCATTTGTACATAGTCACTTTCTTTCCCCTTTCTTTGTAAATAGTCATTCTCCATTTCTCTCCACCTTCTTCATCTCTCATTTTCTTTCTAACTTTAACATAACTTTCTTTTTCATTTTCATTTCTTTAAACAAAGAAGAATCTTCGTTTTATCTTCATTAAGATTTCAATAAAGAAACGTAAACGCTTCTATCGCAAAACCCTCCTTGTGGATCACGACCCGCATAGCCACTTGCTATAGCGGTGAGAATTGAGCACTTGCACATCTTTATTTCCAAATCTAAAATTCTGTATTTTGTGTGCAGGTTTTACCTCAATCAATGGTGATTTAGGGTCTTCTTCTTCATTTCATGTCATGGACCTAGAAACATACAAGAGAGGAATTATTAGCAGAATTTAATATTAAATAAATGTGAAAATGTAGTATGAAATATGTAGTTTTAGAGACTAATCACACCCCCACACTTATCTTTTGCTCGTCCAGGGCAAAACAAAAAACTAAAGGAATTATTACACCACTTTTGCAGGTGACGCGATTGCACTGAGCATGTGCAACACGTCGTTAAACCTCTAGGTTTCCCTTAGAGGAGGAGTTTTGTCTCCTGAGGGTTTTTAGCGGATTACACGCACAAAATCCATAAAGAAAGAAATTAAATGTTAGTATTTTGAAAACGAATTTTGAAATAGAGAAAAGTGTTGAAGTATTTTTGCGAAAATATAAGTGATCCAAGGTCTGAGGTTAACCAGAAATTATTCATCCTTAAACTAAGTCGAAATGCAAAATCTTGTTATAAATTAAATGTAAGAATTTAAAATTGAATTAACTCTTTAATCTTTCATAAAACTCTTAGAAAAATATGCACTTTGTGAACTGTGAAGATTTTTGGGATATCGACTCTAACTTTCATGCCATTGATTTTTGTATATTTATATTTTTCTCTCTTTTTTTCATCCCTTAGTTTTTTTAGGTTTTCTTATTTATCCGTGTAGTGAGCCTTTAGTCGGTGACTCCAAAACCAGATGATCTTAGAGCACTAAATGAGAAAATATCCCTCGGACTTAAGGACTTGAGTAAACAATGCCACAAAACTAAAGGGAATTATTTAATCTTTAACTACTGTTTTAGGTGTGAATAACCATGCTTCCTGAGATATAATTATCCAACTTCAATAAGTGATTTTTATTATCATCATTTTTTTATATTTTATGACATTTTCAGCCTTTGTTTCAAATCTCAAAATTGTGTAAGTGTGAAGTACATAAATCTAAGGCAAAAAATTTAAGATCAATTTATCTTTTCAATCTTACTTTCTTATCCTAAAATTTAAACAAGATCTATTATTTTGACTTCATTTAAAATTTTATAATTTTAGGTCTTCCTAATTCCTAAGATAATCTTAATTTTCTTAAAAATAAATTAAAACTATTTACCTTGTTTCAAAAAGTTTTGTAAAAAGAAAAGAAAAGAGTTTCTATAAATTTTTTTAACTAAAAAAGAAGTGTAAAAGAAAGAAAATGTAAAACTAACTATGTTAGTAAACCCTCCCCCACACTTATCCCATGCATTATCCTTAATGCATCGTGAATGTGTATATACATGAAACAAATGGAGAGGGAAGGAAGATTACCTCAGGTGGTGGGTCCGGTGGTGGTCTGACTGGGCCAAGCGTTGCTACCCAATCAAGATATCGTGGATCTTACAGAAACCCGCCAATGACCTCTCTAATATGACCCAGTAAAAGTATGATTGAATGAATGGTCTTATTGAAAAAATTATCCCCATCTAATTTCTAATTTTTAAAAATAATTACTGAGTCATTTACTTCAACATTCTTGTCCGACAATGAAGTGTGATTTTGGAAGATGATTGATTTGGATTCAAATGGAACAGGAATAAAAACTGATACCGACTCAGGAATTTGATTCAGATCAAGTGAGATTCAAAAGGGGGAGTCAAAATTGGTTCAAAAATGGGGTCCAAACTAAAGAATTGATGTCACACACTTTTCCCATTAATGAAGTGTGATCATGAGATATTGGTGATTCAATTTCACAGTGTACTGATACAGGATTCAATGTTGACTCCAGAATAAAGAAAAAAATCTGATAAAGATACCAGGGAATCAAAAAATGAAATGGAATTACTCACATGAGGTTCAGGATCACATTCAGGTTCGATTTCAATCTCAGGAAAGGGATAACTTGCCATAATGTTCAGGCAACTTTCATAACTTGGAGTTTGGTCAAGTTCAAATGTATGTTCTGAAATTGAATCTGGATTCCCAAAATGACATGATTCATGGGTCCAATCTGTAGAGTTAGGGATATAAAGGATTGGTCAAAGGTTGACAAGAAAGGTTTTCCTCGCTCTCACCAATCAATTCGCTCATAAGTGAGTCCAACCTACTGATAGGTCGTGTAACAGAATTTAGAGTCGGAATCATGTCTTCCATACTCTTTGTAATTGGTTCTTCTTGAAAAATGAGTTGTGAAGTTGATTTTGAAAATGATGGTGAAATTGTGAGTCCATCGGATTTTGCGGTTGCTGCTTGGACTCACGCAAGGGTTCCATACTCAAGTCCAATATTGATGGTTATTCATTTTGAATCGGTGAGACTGGAAAAGATGAGTAGGACTCTTGAAAGTTTGGTTGAGATGATGAGTCCAACATGTTTTGCATTCTTTCACAAAAGACTTCCAAACAATTTTCTAGCTCAAATTCTTCTTCAATTAGATGCTCTAGAAAAAGAGTATACGGAGTTTGATGTGGGAAGGATTGTGAATTGAGCAAATTTTGAATTTGTTGTAGGGACTCTTCGATACTCCTTTCCAAATCAGATTTTTCTTCAGTTGGTGGAACAAGAAAAGGATGATATGAACCAAATCAGGGAATGAACTTTTTGAAAATTGTGGACAAGGCGGTTGAAAATTTGACTCGGGGGAGGTGAATACCCATTGACTCTGTGAAGAGTTATTTTTAAAATTATGGTCATAAGATTGGGGGTACGGGTCATATTGAGTTGGATAATCCCAACTCGGCATATATGGTTGGTCCATATTGTACATAGCCGGGTTGGAGTTATCTGAGTCATATGAGGCCGGGGTGAAATATGGATTCATATTATGATTGAAAGAATTATTGTTGTTAAAATCCATTTCACAATATACAAAAAAAACAAACAAACAAAAAGAAAAAGAAAACAAGCCTATGTTAGGATTGACTTAGACCTAGACGACTCCTAACTGGTTGACTGTCCACGAGGATTATATTGTCAGAATCTGACCACGAGTTAATCGGCCAGGTAGGGGCAAGATCAGTGGGAGGTATCCTCGCCGGAGCAACGGGCCTAATTATACCAAACCACGGGCCTAATTATGCCATACCACTGTTCTTCGAGGTTTCACCTCTCAATCTCTAACCTTAGACACCGATTTGACAAGAGTCAACTTCTAACAACTTCCCCCTTAGGTCAATCTCTTAAATGAGTCTGAGATGTCCCTAGGGGTCAACGTCTAGCAAATTTTATTTAGGCTTGGGTTGTGTGAGTGGGGAGGTGATTTTTGGGCTAAGGGAGGGTAATGACTTTCCCATCATATGTTGTATTGGGTTTTACTCTTAAGTTTAATTTGTGCAAGTGTGCAATATAGATAAGAATGAACACAAAAAAGCGAGTAAATCACTGAAGTGTTTGTCCTAACTATATGCAATGCAATATGTACACCTCCGTCAAGATCACAACAACACAAGAACAAAATACAGTATATTGGAATGAAAATTGACACGTGCCTAGATGCAAATGTCTAAACCGTTTTAAAGCATCCAATTTCCGTATTTTAGTTCTTAAAATTATTTACAGTGTATAGATAATATAAACAAAAATTAGCAGCAGAGTATAAGAATATATAAGAATTTACCCAACCACACAAGAGAAAGTGTGGACTTCTGCTATGCTAAAGCTTTAACCTGCACACCAAAAACAAAGAAGAAAAGTTAACAAAAAAGTGAAATCAAACCGTTCCCATCCCCGGCAACGGCGCCAAAATTTGATTGGGGGAAAACCGCGCACAAAAAGTGTATGTTTTAAAATTAAGATTTAAAGTGTGTGAGCTTTGGCTTCCTCGATACTTCCGTTATAGCACAGAGGCTAAAACGAGTCGAATCCACAAGGATGGGAGGCGATAGAAGCTTTACCGGTTGATTCACGTGTGTGTTAAAAGTTCTTCAATGTTTGAAAGAATAAAAAGAAAAGAAAACAAAGAATGAAAAGAGAAGTACGATGAAACACGAAGAAGTAGGAAACATAGAAAAGAATATATTTGTGGTTTTTGATATTGTTTCAAAACAAAGTGAAAAAGAAAGAAAACTCATGACTACTAACTACTAATGACTCCACCAACATGCTAACCTCTTAGTGATAGTTGCCTCACATGTATCATTGGCCATCACCAGTCCATGGTTCAAGAGCTTTACAAAGCATGGCTGATATGTTAACTTTCACATCCAAATTCAACCAACAAGTGCAAGCTACACTTAAATCATCAAAACCCAATAAGAGCAAGCATGAAATAAAGTAATGTTAACTTGTTAGAGATTTAGATGTTAGAGTGTTAGATCCATCATCATTAGCCATCAATGGCTCTTGCAAGAGCAAAACCAAGTAGAGGCTAATAGATTCATGTGGATTATCAAATAAAAAGTTAGACTCGTTAGTGGTTAGTAGTTAGTTGCCATGAGAGAAAAGTTAGCTACACATGTAAAAGGAGTTAGATAGAAAACAAAGAGAGGTAAAGAGAGCACCTTCATAGCTTGTCACCTTCTATTACAAGCACTCTTGCATTCCAAATATGTATCACTCTCTCTCCATTACAAGATCTACAAGAAATGAAAATTACAAGGGAGGAAGAAGAAGAAGAATTAAATTAAACTACCCTAAATTACAACATGGAAAGAAAAACCCTAAAACTAACCTAAAAACTACTCAAAAACTCCTCTACCCTGGCTCTAGAAAACCCCAGGGTATTTATAGGCAAAACCGGGCACCAGAGCATCTGTACGGAGCCGCGCGTCAAATCTTGGAGCGCGTCTCCACAAGGGAGGCGTGTTTCAGCGGCCATAGGGCGGCCGCGCGCCGCCTGTTGCGCTGTCCTCTTCTGTCCCCTGTCGGCTGGATGTCTCGATTTTGGGTTTTGGATCCCGAATTTTGACAGAATCACCTCCAAAGTCAATGGCTATTCATGTAGGCTTTTAATCACTATTAAATGGTGATTTAGAGTCTTCTTCTTCATTTCATGTCATGGACCTAGAAACATGCAAGAGAGGTATTATTAGCAGAATTTAATATTAAATAAATGTGAAGATGTGATATGAAATATGCAGTTTTAGATACTAATCAATATTCGATGAAATTCTTGTTCCACTCTTATCACTGAATAAAGTGCAACCCACCAAGTACATCAGATAGGCTCTAACAGCGCACTGAATACGTCTCCTTGAGTTTGCATCGGTGATATCAGAGAACTTGGAACGGAGCCATTTCAATCTTACTAAGTTCCGCGGACTAGGCCCAACTCATCCTGTGCATCTCGTGGCGACACACCAATTAAACTAACAAGCATTACTCTTGCATCGGTCATTCTCCGAGGCATGTCCATACCCATCACAGGTATTCCTACAAGTGTGGAAACATCATCCAGTGTGACTGTCATTTCACGGAACGACATGTGAAAAGCATTCGTTTCAGGTTGCCACTGTTCCACAAATGCAGATATCACAATCCGATTTGCCTTTCGGTAGGAAATGTTTATCAAGTCTTGCAATCCAGATTGCTAAATATAGTTAGCAAACTGACGATTCGATGTGTTATCATCCCATGCCTAATCACTCAATTTTGTTGCATGTGCAATGTATTTGAGTAAATCTCTCTCCTGGAAAAATTGTTTTTAGCACGATAATATCAATAGGGTTTCGTTATATATCCAAGACAAAAATTCTTAAACTTAAAATCTTACATCATCATTCTAGATATATGCCACGGCATGAGTTTTAAAACTTCCCAGTAGTGAAATATCGGTCGGACTACCTGAAAATGGCGCGGTCAACTCTTCTGACTCCTCGTCTTCTTCACCCTCCTCTATTTGGGGAGCCTCCTCTGTTTTGGGAATGATAGAAGAGGACTCACCCCGTCTACGGCGTCTTTTCGAAACCGTAGGACGGCGTCTTTCCGAAGGGCCTGCAGTATTCATGCCTGTGATAGATAAAATTTAGACCATTTTATTTATAGGAAAATAATTTGTTCGGCGGTCAAGGACCGAACATTACTATATATGTTCGGCTACATTCAACTGAACATATATAGTAATGTTCGTCCATAGTACGCCGAACAGAAGTGGTGCGTTCGATTGAAATAGGCCGAACATATTAACAAATGTTCAGTCATCTGTTGCCAAACTTATGTTAAAATGTTCGGCATTTCACCGCCGGACAGCGTACGAACCCATCACCTTTCAAATCGAAAATTTTCTATTTTAATGCAATGTGAACTAATTTTTTTGAGGTTTTGCTATAATTACAACAGAAACTAACTCTACATTCAATCAACCAACCATCAGATTAATCAATCTACCAAAAAATCGTCCAAAATTGGATTTTTAGGATTCATAAAAAAAATTTCAAATACCTTCAACGAGAGCGAGAATAGCGAGGATCGATGGCGACGGGAACGACTGGGATCAAAGCGGCGTTTGACAACAGTGGGGTGCATTGACAGTAAAAGGTTGGGGGTCAAAGTGGCATTCGTATTTTTGGAGAAGTTTGGGAATTTGAAAATGAGGGAGATGAATAGGGAGAGAAGGGGTATTTTGGGAATTTGAAAATTTTATTAGTTGGTTGCGTGGGTTAAAGGGTGTAATAGGAATTTTGAGGGGGTGTTTTAATCAAAATGATGGGTACCTTCCTCAATTTTTGGGATGACAATATCCGCTCTCCAAAGAGAGTTGTGATAAAAATTGAAAATGAGAGAGACCAAAATACCCCAAAGAGAGTTGTGACAAAAATCGAAAATGAGAGAGACCAAAATACCCCAAAGAGAGTTGACAAAAATCGCAAATGAGAAAGATCAAAATACCCCAAAGGTTGCACTGCACCTCCATGTTTCACTACCTTTTCAACTTGTTTTTTTCCCCCTTTTTGGGCATTGGATTTTTCAAAACACTAACATCAACTTACACGGTTTTCCTGAAATATTTTTATGAACATTCTTGTCACTTGCACGTTAGGTACTGTTTGGCAACAAGATTTAGCAAGAGTTAAGCTTCTGACTCTTGCTAACTCTTCCAATCACTCAAATGACATCAAGAGTTGTAGTGTAAAAATTTAAGTACAAATTTGGTATTTTAAAAGAAATTATGCATTTTGCGCCTTACATTTTTGAGGCAAGTGCTTAACCCCTCTGTCAATTTAGAATTCATTAGAGTCCTAACCAAATGTTCATTAGAGTTGTTTGGTTAACAACTATTCTCCTAACTTTTCTGAGACTCTCCTCTCTAAAATCCCTCTACTCTACTCCCCTACTCCAGTGTCAAACAAGGCCTATGGGACTAATTCTTAAGAGTGCTGCTCACTTGAATAAAGACAACCTATAACCATCTCTGCCAATGGCCTCCAAGAAGCAGGAGTGGTCCGGCCGTACCCGGCTGAGTGGGATCTTGTCGCATACCCTCTTATGTTCAAAGCTCCGACCCTGCAGGCCTTCGACGACAAAGGGTCACCGAACCAGCACATATAATACTTCAAGTCTCAGACAGAGAATATAGCATCAAATGATGCCATCCTGGCACGTTTGTTCATCGACACTCTAAAGGGACTCGCTTTTGAATGGTTCATGAAGCTCTCAGAAGGCTCTATCAAGAACTGGGTTGGTCTGGAGAATCTTTTCCTTACACGCTTCTTCGAAGACGACTCGGAGATTACCATGCTAACTCTCCTGGCGACGAGGCAATGAAAAGGAGAGTCAGTTAAAGCATTTGTGGAGAGATTTCAGAATATGACACTCCGATGTCCTAGCGGTATGAGCAAGGCCACCCTAGTGGAAACATGTCGTCACAATTTGCAAACCTCATTCCTAGCTCAGATAGGAGTAGCTGAAAGTTATACTTGAAAGCAGTTGGTCCAGCAAGGCGAACAGGTAGAAGAGATTGTCGGCAGTGTTAGGGCAGATTTAATAAACCTAGACCTGAAAAGTCGACAAGGGCACGCTGAAAGTATCTTTCCAATCTAAAAGGAAGAACACACTGGCGACAGAGATAAAGTCTCCATATAAACCCTAGCCAGATAGAGGGTAATTATTCAAGTCAACCACGCGCCAACAAACAGTACTTCTTCAAGGACGAGCATGTCGACTCGTTGTTCAAATTACTCAACAAGAGCAACAGACTAAAGCTTCCTGAAGCTAGACGTCCCGAGGAGATCAGCAAGACCGACAATCCCAACTACTGCTTGTGCCACAGGATGCCCATCCTGGGGCACTCTATCAAGAGATGTTACATCTTTAAAGACATCCTCCAAGTTTTGATTGATGCGGAGGTGCTCAAGCTCCGCCCGGAGTAGAAGAAAGTGACAGCCAACATGACGTCATTTCTTCAATTCGGGGTACAGCCTCCAACACTGGCCGAAGTAGTTCCCATCCCGAAAGGGGAACTAAGGGTACTCAATATAGATCCACACCACCAGCGGGAGATCGGGAACTAAGGGTACTCAATATATATCCACACCACCAGCGGAAAAAAGGTCTTGTACATGTTCTTACTTCTCAGGGAGAGATCAAGTGGGTTCATCCCGACCTAGTGAAAGGCCCTGGTAGAACGGGCGGTCGACCGGCAGAGAGCTTTTGCTCTCTGTATCCAGGCCTCGGTCGACCAGCCGATCGACCGATGGTACAACGGTCAGAAATTTTTGACCGTTGGCCGATCGACCGGGTGGTCGACCTACAGCAGAAAGTTCTGCTGAGTTGTCCCCAACGGCTAGTTTTTGGAGCCTATTTATATGGGGCTGTTTTGGGGCTGTTTTATATAAGATTTTAAGTTATTTTCAAGATAGTTTTTCCTACACTTCTAAGTGTTTATCTCCACTTGTTTTAGAGTCAAATACTTCCCTATCAAAAGGAGAGTTTTTCAAGAGGTTTTGTAAAAGAGATTTCTTGAGTTTTTCACCACCAAATCAATCCAAGTTTTTCTCACACATACTTGAGCTTTCTATTGCTATATACATCCTATAGGAGAGTTGTTGTGAGAGTGTTTTTAGGTGATCAAAGTGTTTAGATCACCAAGTGTTCTACTTTGTATTTGAGGAGGCGAACTTGCGGGTTCGTGTTGTTTCGAGTTCTTGTGGGAGCTCGGTGTAGAGGTGCGGCCTCGGCAAGCTAGTGTGCTTGCGTGTGTAGTTCTTGCGGGAACAAGAGAGGGACTAGTGAGTTCAAGAGTTCTAGTGTGAACTCCTTGTACGTGTTGCGGCACCGAGTGATCCGGTGGGATCGATTCTAGTGAAAATCCTTCATAGTGTTGAAGGCGGGGACGTAGAGTAAGGGTGCTCGAACCTCGAAACAAATCTCCCGTATTTGCGATTGTTTTCTCTATCTCTCACTTGTGTTTATATCTAGCACGCTCTTATTGTTCATATTCATTACTTGTTTGATATACTTGTGCTTAAATTGATATATGCTTGGGGATTGTTTGCTCACACTTGTATTCAACCAAAAGAGTCATAGCGGCACCTCAACTCTTATCTAGAGTAATCTTGAGGAGATAGTCAGAGCCCTTCACTAGGAATTCGGCTACACTCTTAAGTTACACCTTGTGTATTTAGCTTAATAGTTTTTAGTTTGCTTAAATAGTTTTAATTCCGCATTAATTTATCATTAGATTGGCTAGTCATCTATTCAAACCCCCCCTCCTCCAGGTGATTTCATATACCATGTTCATCCCCAATGGAATGAGAATATGCTCCAACCATTATCCAATTGATTCTATCAACGAATCTCGCCATAATTCAACTCAAAGATTCACATTTAATTCTTCATATTTCTCAACAGTTTGATTAACAACTATTCTCCTAACTCTTCTCAAACTCTCCACTCTGGTATCCCTCCACTCTACTGTGCTAATCCACTTACCAAACAAGGCCTATGGGACTAATTCTTAAAGAGTACTGCTCACTTGAATAAAGACAACCGATAACCATTGGTTATCTCTGCCAATGGCTAGTTCATTTTGCAATTGCATTTCAAAGCCTCCCCCTCAACTTCTGAAGCCTGACTCGTTCCACAACCAAAATTTACTGGATTACCTAGCCTGGCCGCTTCTGTCTTACAATCTTTTTTCTTGGCTGCAAGAGGGGAAAAGGGGGAAAAGAAAGCAAAGGAAATGAAATTTTCTATAAGAAATCAGAAACAGTAATGAAAAAAATTATATGAGTGCGAAAGTAAATATGAATTAATCAATTGTAAATACTTGATGACAACAAGCACAAGATACTTTCTAATTTATATAGGTCATGATTTCAAGTCTCATTCCTGTTCTTCTAAATAAAGTTTAAATACTGGTTAGTTAGAAATGAAAGGAAGCCTAATTAATCAAAGTCTTCAGTGAATAATTCATTGCAGAATTCTATGTTTATGACCTCAAAAAAAAATTGAAGGAATAGTACCTGCCGAACATAGAATTATTTCTTCAATTACCTAACAACACGATGAAGCATTTGCAAATTGCATATCAAGCATCTGATGTTATTACTTATATATGTTAAGAAAACATACGTACTTAATTGCTGCTCTATGTCTCACGAACCCAGTGAACTACCGTAGATCAACATTTATTTGTCAAAAATTGACAATCCTTCAACGTGTAGTAGAATTTTTTTTTCTTTTTTTTGGAGAAAAGTCTGTGAGGCCATTAATAAGACTTTAATGAAACAATCTTCAAAAAGAAGAGAACCAATATGTAAAAATACAAAATTGAACCACTCGAAAAAAAAAAGAAAAAAACTCTGATATAAGTCACCTTACTTTCAGACGTCCAGGCAACGTACCCGCTCTACATCCAGACAAAAACAAGTGAAACACTTACATACCATGGTTTGCGCAGGTCACATCTTCAAATAGTCGACAAGAAAGGCACTACAGATCATCCAATCTCCATCTTGATATCGGGAACATCCTCTCCTCACAAGACAGGAATCGCATTCAAAAAATGCCATATCCCAACGAATTGCTTGTCTTAGTTAACTCCCGACTTGCCCAGAGGAAAAGAAGAAAAGGGGGACAAAATCTACTTAATTTATTGTAAAGTTTGGTTCAAACTAAATTATTCTCTTATAAAGAACAGCACCTAAGTCCCAAAAATAAAATAAAAAATAAAACAAAATAAAATGATAGAAGAGCACCTGATGAGCAGAAGTTCTCTCTTAAAACCATGGGCCGACGGGCGCCCTGGTTTTTAAAAAAAGAACGACAGTGTACGCAACTGGAAGCAACATGGGAAGCTCCCATTTGCTGAGAATTGTTTAGCTCAGGCCCTCCACTAGCAAGAGCTGGTTGCAAATGAGTAATCTCGATAAAATCAAGTTTCCAAGGAAGGGACACAAAGTTCTGGAAACTGTTAACCTGAAGCGGCATTCAGTCGAACACCTAATAGGCATCCACATTTTCCGTAGTATCATCTTGCGCCGGCCTCCTGGCCTCTTTGTTACCTCAGCTAATATACGTATGATTAGATATCCACATCCGTTAAAATTTCAATTTCATCCCGCCCTTATCTCAACCCTTAACCCAAAAATTGAATCATTTCTTCTCTATAAAAGAAAAGAAAAGAAAAGAAATTGAAACAATAGGAGAACGAATTTGGAGATATTAGTGGGTTTTATAGATATTCAGAGGAATCACAGATGTCTCTTAATCCTTTCTCATATCTTGATCTGATTACAATTGATTTTTTTTCTTTTTCAAGCTAGAAATTTGAAGCGAGCATAATTCTGTTTTTAACTGCGCGAGCCCATAGTAACACCAACTCAAATACTAGTTTGAAGTATACCGATATATCGGTGGGATCCCAGTACCGAAGAGTGCCAGTTGCGACCATATCGGCCTCACCTATATCGGTCTTTAGATTTGATAGGGTACCGGTTGTACCGGTTTTTAGAGATAATATTGACTGGTATACCAGTTGATTTACATTAATAAGTTTTATTATTATTGTATTCCAAATATATATTTTATATAGTTTATAAGTACCTTAAAGTTATTATAATAATTAGTTATGGAAACTAGTGGTATACCAGCTGATATCAGCTGGTATACCGGTCCGATACCGGGCATGGACTAGTATATTGGTGAATACGGGACAGAAAAAAAAGTATGTATATGAGATTGTTTTTTTAGACCGAAAATGACTGGGGTAGGACACACCGGGCAAAATACACGGGTTAAACACATTTTTATCCCTTTATTTTAATATTAGTCTCCCAGATTACACGTCTTTGCATATTAGGCCCTCAAGTCTCCATATATCTGCTCATATTAACAGACACTCAACATGTGACATCATCAAACATTACTGCCAAAAATTCTGTATCATGTACTTTCTGATGCTGTTGGCATAGCAAGTTACCTCAAAATTTGAGTTATTTCTCTCAGTATAGATTTTACATCTGTTTTTTCAGAGTTCACAATAAATTTTACAGCAACAAAGTATGTGATCACTATATCTCAACGTTTATATCCAACAAGTTGAAGTATCCAAGTTGCATACACGATAGAAACAAAATGCAGAGTCTCGAAACAATCCCACTCTGCAACTTCTGGAGAGTATTCTTTAATATAACATAAACACATCGAGAACTCCAGACTTGTTGTCTGATAACAGTCATCCAATCAGCTGTATTAACTCCAAAAACTGGTTGCTCCTACATCCAAATTTAAGCAATTAAGCAACTGCGAAAAACATCTGATCAGCTTTCTAGCACACTAATATATACAATTCAACACCAAAAGTCATAATTATCAGACGAAAAAAAATTACGGCAAAGGCTTGAAAACAAATTCCCTGGGTATTACAATAATCAAGTGAGGCTGTTATTACATCTCAATGAAAACTTGATCTAGAATTCGTTGTCATTTTTCCTTTATGCCCTTCCAAGCCAGAGTTTTCGAGTACTTCTGCAATCTGTCATTCTCAGAATCTCAGTCCATGGGCTGCATCAAGGTTCTCTGTACGAATGCCACTACCTCGGTGCTTCCTTAACTTGCACATGTATGGCTTCCCCAGTGCCTGAAAAACATTGTGATTAACTAGTCAGATTAAGATAAGGATTCTGAAGATTTGACCAAGGGATTTTTTTTTCCCCCCTTATGTAAATCCAAAAAATTTCACCATGATCGTAACAGTTACTCGTTGCTTTCTTTAACTATTACAGCACCATGAATGTTCATGCACCTGATATATAAACATCTCCTCCACGAACCAGCACTAACAACTCAGATGACTTGGTTTTTGTTAGAAATATATGCTATTTTTTTTGTTCTTAAATATTGGTGATAAAGGTCAAATCCCAAATAAACAGGATAGATAGAAAAACCCTAAAGCAACTGGAAAGGGAAGAGAAACTAGGGCGCCATGGGTTAACTAGATGATTCAGAAACATAAACCTAATAGGAAAACAAGTAGTATAATTCTTCAGTTATTCTCCATATTTCTTTCCACTCCCCCTCCAGCATATAATGCTGCCTCTTGTATTCTTTTATTCTTATCAATAAATTTGGTATTATCTCTCTTACATTTAAAAAGAAAAAGAGAGAAGTTCTTCAGTTATTCTGTTTGATTACATTAGTGGCTAAGTGCAGACTGCAAAAATAACATGACCATACCGGTCATTGGCTAGCTCATTTTGGCTTTGTATTTCGAAGCCTCGCCTTCAACTTCTGAAGCCAAACTCTTTCCGCGGCCAAAATCTACTGGATTTTCTAGCCTTGCCGCTTGTCTTGCTAACTTCCTTCTTACCTGGAAGAGAATAAAATAGGAAGAAAGCAAAGTAAATGTAAATGAGATTTTCATATAGGGAACCAGAAGACAGAAATGAAAATTTATATAGAGGCAAACTAAATGAGAATTAATCAATTTCAAAAACTTGGATTCTTATTGTGGTCCATGAGAACAAACACCAGATCCTTTTTAATTTGTTGGCGAAATTTCACTAAACCTCCTTCATATTTTAACTAAGATCACATAACCTCCCAATATTTCATAAATCATCACTAGGACACCCAAAACTTTGTCGCAGTTATCACATCCACTTCTTTTGTTAACACTAGTCGTCACATGACATCAACTTCCATCTCTTTTAACCCATCTCGTCCTTTTATTATCTGTTGATTCTAAGTTATAATCTAAAGACTAGGACTTTATTTGGGTAATGATAAGTTAAGATTTGATTTGGAGATGACAACCAAAAGTGAGGACGAAATTAGGGTTTTGTTTAGAGCTTGATTTAGATGTGATCGGTTAGGATATGATTTGAATGCTAGAATGTAAGAGGGGGGGAAATATTAGTTCTAGATTTGATATTGTGAGTTAGAGTTTGATATCAGAATATGATAACAGAAAATATGGGAAAGAAGGACTAAAATTTGAATGGGGTGTTGGGTTCTTGGTTAGATTAATAGATTGAAAATGAAGAATTTGAAGAGAAGCAAGTGGAAGAGATGAAATAGTTGGTACAAACCCGAGTTGTACACACATTTAGACTAATAAATTTCAAAAAAGAAAAACAACTCAGGACAAAGAGTTCAATGTCATTATACCATCCCAACTAACGTCCTTACCCCACTTTAACGATTTTAAGAGTTTCAGAGAGGCTTATTGATGATTCATATGAAATATTGGGAGGTCATGTGAATTTAGTTAAAAGTTGAAGGGGTTTACAAAAATATAGATTGATTTGTTAGCTAAATTTATGTTTATGTCAATACTTCAAAGATTGAATGGTACCTGATGAACATTGATTATTTCTTCGAAACCATCTGGGCACCAGTTGCTGAGCAAAGAACAACCAGCACATATATCCACAACTTGCAGCATTGAGGGCAACTGCTCATTTGGTGAGAAATGAAGTTTCGGGCACCTGGATATTTTTAACTGCTCTAGAGATACAATGTGTCTCAGGCCCGCTAACGACATGAGCTGGTTGCAGTTACTTATCTCCAGAATCTGAAGTGCAGGAAGATCAAGTTGTTGGGGAAGGTACTTGAGGTTCTGCAAACCTTCAATCTTTAAGAAATTGAGATTTGGAAGAGTTGGAAGGAAAGACAATTGTGCACAACAGTGCACTGACAATTCTTTTAGACTAGTAAAACACGGTATTCTCCTCAATTTGTTACACCTACTGATTGAAAGATTACTAAGGAGAGGAAAATCACCATCCTTGACTCCCCACCATTCTTCCAAATCAGACATCTCCCATAGCTTTAACGTCTCTAGGGACAGGAATCCCCGAAAAGTTCCAGAGCTGCAAAACTGAGTCCCTATGAATTGCAAGCCATCCATCATTCGTATGGATAGATACTTGAGAGAAGGCAATTGACCAAGCTGTGGTAGCATGTTGCATTCGTAACAGTTATCAAGTGTGATGGAGATCAGCTTGGAAAAGGATGGATCTCCTATCCAGTTTGGAAATCGATCTCCAGCATAGTCACGTACAGTCAGCTCTTCGAGTTTATTGTGCGGTTTGAGGTTCTGAAGCACCTCAAATGCAGTATCTTCACTTTGATCATTTTCTATATCCTCCCCAGAGTTATACCATTCCAGTGTCAAAGCTCGCAGATTTTCCTTCATCTCCAGCTTGGCATCCTTGGTGTCCTCTTCTCTGACCACATTTCCGAGCCCCCCAATACATAAAGAACCACTGAGATTCGTCAAGTCTCTCAACTCCCTTATCCCACAGTACTTTTCATCTCTCCCAACTGTAAATGTTGACAATGTCTGAAGACCAGACAATTGCCCAATCCCAGAAGGCATGGAAACAAATCCAAATTCCTTCCACACATCAAGATGCTGCAGGTTGCTCAGACTTTTTATGTTTGTAGGCAACTCAGAAAGATAATTGCAACCTCGGAGTTCCAAAGTTTGAAGGTATTTTAGTTCGCAGATTGACTCTGGAAGCTTGCGAATGCCAGTTTTATTAAGAGCAAGATAACGCAAATGTTGCAAATTTGCAATTGTTTCAGGCACAACTTCAATATCTGTAAAACTCAAATCCAATGTTCTTAAGCATCCTAATTGAGAGAACAGGTCATTTAGGATTGTGGGATTCTCAACATGAAAAACACTTGATTCCCACTTCATCTTAGAACAATTTATGACAAGAAGTGAACGGATATTTCTAGGTTCCTTAAATGACCCAAACTGCAGTATGGTATCATACGTTGAAGGAACAAGTGATACATGAGACACCGCTTCAGGTATACTAAGTAACTTACATGCCTCTGCTCTAAAGCACTTGTTCATTGCCACAGATTGTGCTAGATCATGAAATAAATCATGCATCACATATTTCTTTTCTGTAAAGTCACAATCTGGAGAATGTTGAAGGAATGATCTCTCTAACAACTCGTTGAAATATTGATTGCCTGTGCCTTCTTCAGGTTTTCCTTCCTCAAGCTCGATGAAGCCTTCTGACATCCATAACCTTACCAAATGGTCCCTCTCAAACATATAACCTTTTGGAAACAAGGAGCAATATTGGAAACACCTTTTCAGATGCACCGCTAGGTGATCATAGCTTACTCTTAGAGATGGCAGATTCGTGTCTTCATCCCACACACCACATTGCAAGACCACAATCCATGAATCTACGTAAAGCTCTGATCGCAGAAGGGATCCAACTGCCTTCAAGGCCAGAGGAAGGCCTTCACACCTGGTAACAATTTGCTTACCAATTTCATCAAAAATAGAACGAAGTTGAACTTTATGTCCTCTCCCATCAAATACACGCTGCTGAAGAACCGACCAGCAATCTCTTTCAGATAATCGGTCCAGTTTATAAGGGTGCATCATATCCATGATAACAGATTCCTTTTCTTCCCTAGCAGTTGCTATGACCATACTTCCTCTCGCACCAACACGTAGTGGCACCAGTAGGCTACTCCAAAAGCTTAGATCATCATTGCAGACATTATCCAATACAAGAAAGAATTTTTTGCCCAGCAATTCCTCTTTCACAGCTTCCTGAACTTCTGTTAGCTCAGTAAGCCCACAAGAACTTCTAGTCAGTGACTCAACAATTGCTTTTGTAACCCCATTGACATCAAGTCTTTCATTCACAGAAACCCACGCCCATGCGTCAAAGATCTCATTTGCAGTTAATTCGTTGTAAACAAGTTCGGCAAGGGTTGTCTTCCCAACGCCACAGGCACCAGCTATGCGAATGATGGAAACATCACGATCTCTACAGTCATCTGACAACATCAACTCAATCACCCTCTGTTTATCCTCATATCTGCCATAAACTGAAGCTATACTGCTGAGGCCGAATCTAGCCTCTGAAGCGAAAGGTTCAAAGGTGTTTTCAGATGTTGGTGTCATGAAACTAAGCAAATCCTCATATTCTGTCTCAGCTAACTGCAGTAAATGACCAGATAGGTTATGAATTACGATTTGGTACTGAAAGATAAACACCTAAAATAAAGTTCTCCTATAAGGGGAAATAACTACCAAGTGCTACAAAGTATGACATGTAGAGTATTATGTATGGAAATATATAAATAATTAAATTAATTAGCTTAAAAGAGAAACATAATTCTAAATAATTTTGGGCAATGTTCTAAACAACATTCTTTTTTCTATAACAACTCTGAAATAATAGCATGTTGATTTTGAAAATGATGCTCATGAAATAAACGTTGATAGGGCCTCGATTTCAATTGGCAACAAAACTTTTTGGGCTGGATTTTGTTTCCTTGTCCTCATCATATTTCTGTTTGAAAGGAAAATAAAAAGGGGGAAAGATTGTCACCTCTTCTGTAGAAGCAGCCAATGGCTGGGCAGGAGCAGAAGAATCTGCAGCTGCTGTGGTAGCAGTCGATGGATGTGTCTTCCGCTTCTTACTATTCCAACTGTTGTTTCTTAACCGAGATTGAAACTTCCCAACTTGTTGGATGTATCTCCAAACTTCTTCACTCATAAAAGGGTTGGAACCGTGCTGGCCTCCAATATTCTTCTTGTAGGCAGAACTCAGGCGGAAAACTAATCCCTGAAGGAAGGAGAAGTCATGGGTTGGAGGGCAGTGGCAAGAGCGGGGATTGTCGGGGCTCAGACGGTGAGGGTCATAAAACTGGCAGTGTGCTGTGTGAAATATCTTGTTCGCAAACTGTTTGCGATATGTGATGAGGAAGCGAATGACGTGATCACTGCTGCACTGTTGTGGGGTCGTCACCGAAGGATCTTCGATGCTCAGGAACTCAGTGAATGTGTTCCAGTCGTATTGCTGCCACCGCTGCTGCTGCTGTATCTCTTGCTGCAAGTGCTCCTGCCTGACAACGCTTTCATCGTCGACTGCAGCAACACGAGGATCCATACCACGATTTCTTCTTCTTCGACGTCTGGGTAGCGCACAGGGTGTTTCAGAATTCTTGGCTTTCACCTCTTCAAGCCTCAAGCAGAAGGGGACACAGTTTTATTGACCACTGAAGATGCTAGCAATAATTAATGCAGGAATACAGTGAGAAATCAGGATAAGTCGGGGCCTCCGTAAAGACATCACGAATCACTCACTAGGAACGACGTGGATCGCCTTGTCCCATCTACAGTTCTGTCTTGGATCTTGCTGTTTAAGTTTACTTGTTCAGATTAAAATAAACTGTAAATAGGGTGCAAAGTAGGAATCAATATCTAATAAAATAAAATTTCCGTCTATAATAATAATGCGATGCAAATTAGTGAATCTAACATTAGAAAAAATATTTCTCTTCCGACGGAATCGACTTATCAACTGGGCACATTCTCTTTTTATTGACCACTTTGCTTGAATCACCATATAGAAAATTTGGGGTAATATTTGACCTGATAAGGAGCCGACAAGATCTTGCGGTCTGTTTGGTTGTCGTAACTGACCGTAATTCGTAGTTGTAATTGGTAAAGTCTTTTATAATTGTAAATGAGTTACATGCATGTAAATTTTATGGTGTTTGGTTGGTAATATAAAATTGTAAAGTGAGAAAGTGTATTGTACTTTACGGTGTTTGGTTGTCGTAATGTATAAGTCGTAAGTGAAAAAGTTGACCACAAAATTAACTATTTGGTGATTTTAAAAGTTTTAATACTGTAAATAAATATTAAAAAAGTTAAATATTAAAATTTTTTAATATTAATATAAAAAAATAATACAAATTTGTATGACCACAAAATTAACTGTAACTGGGCTGTAAGTGAGTGGTAACTGGGTTGCAAGTGAGTGTTAGTTGAGTTACGTAAGTCTTTTACGAATTACGGTCCAAACAAACGCTGTAATTGTAACTGGGTAGTAAGTCATTTACGAATTACGGAGTTTTACGCGAAACAAACGGCCCCGGATAGTAGATGTGTTTCACTAGTGTAACACAGGGTGATGGGTGGTCCTGTAGCAGCTTCCACCACCATTTGGCAAGGAGCTAGATGTTGAAATCTTGGAGCACAATAATATTTAAGATCGTCATGTCGTTTAGGCGTGCACAGAGTGTCCCAGGTGACTAAACACTAACCTTCAGAAATCTCTTTTGCCCAGTCCAAAAGAAAGCCTGCCTTATCTGATCTATGTGATCAATAACCTATTGGGAAAAATGGTAAAATTACATATAGTAAAAGGGCAGGGCAGTGAGAACAGAATTAATAAGATTGAGGTGGCCGTCTGGGAAAGGCATGAACATTTCCAGGAAGTAAGTCTTGTGTCGATTTTGTCAGGTTGCCAACTTGTCTACTTAGAGAGGTGGGCTTAATGGGGGAGACAAAGGTAAGTGAAGGGAAATGAACCCAGCTTACAGTGCAAGTTACAGTGGGCTGTCTAAAAAATCATTAAAGACAAGTCCTCAAGACGCGGACCTCACTTCAACACGAAAGTCGCATTTCAACTAAAACGTGAACCTCGCGTCCAAGGGTAAACGTGGACTTCAAACGCAGGTCTGAGCAACTCCGTATTTCTCTTTGAGCACGGATCTGAGCAACTCTGCGTTTCACTTCAAACGTGGGTCTGAGCAACTCCGTATTTCACTTCAAACGTGGGTCTGAACAACTCCGCGTTTTCCTTGGAATGCGGGACTGAGCAACTCCGCGTCTCAATTTCAACACGTGCCTGTGAGCTTCGCATTTTGACTTCAACGCGGCTAGGGCTGAGCAGAGTTCGGTTATAACCGAAATAACCGACCAAAAATCGAAACCCGAACCCGAACCGAACCGAACCGCACTAATTCGGTCGGGTTTCGGTTTTGTGTTCTAAAAACCGAACTTGACCGAACCGAACCGAATCTCTCACCCTATATATCACCCTGCTCAAATTCCATTTACTGAATCATATAGTTCATAATAAAAACTGATGGAAGCTGATCTCATTACTTTTAGTAATACCACCTTTTTTATGTTGAATATGTGAAAGCTATGTTAAATACACCATCACAATTGAGAATGTTTCATTCTTATCATTAAAAGTTAGTAATAATTATATGAGCTTTGACATTAAGAGCTCAAATACAATGTAAAAGTTTTAGAATATGAAATTTACAATTCACATTAAGTTTAAGGTGTTTTTCTTATTTCTAATTTGGGTAATGGATATTTGAGATTAGAATATTAAAGGATGATAATATAATGGTGATTAAAAATGCAAGAAATGATAAAAATAAATTGGCCTAACCGAAAAAACCAAACCGAATTGAGTCAATTAGGTTCGGTTCGGTTACTAAGTCTAATTGGTTCGATTCGGTTTTGCAAAAATTAATAAAAACCGAACCGAACCGACCGATGCTCACCCCTAAACGCGGCCATGAGAAGATTGCAAGTGCCGCATCTACACAACAGCGCAAGGTCCGCGTCCAACGCGAGACCCGTGTTTCTGTTGTAACTGACCCCATTACTGGGTCAATTAACTCCCCACATAATATGGGAGTTAATCCCTATTATGAAGGGACTCTAAAGGACAATTATACCCCTAAACTCCCCCATAAATATGTAATATCTCTATTTTTGAAATACAAGATTTAATAATGAATAATAGTATTTTTTGTTGCATGTATTTTGTATTAATTATTATTGTTGCAATGTATTATTATTATGGTTATTACTACTTGTAATTATTATTATTGTTATTGTTAAATATCTTTATGTATTATTATTATTATTATTATTATTATTATTATTATTGATATTTATCTTGTCTATTATTCTTAGACAAGCTCACTTCTTGCCCTCTATTTTTCTCTTCTTTTTTCTTTCATTTTCTTATTCTTTATCCTAAGCTCAATTCAAACCCAAGTATTCATTTCAATATGTTTTATCTTTACCCATTGGCCCATATCTATTTCCTATCTTCTTTTTTTTTTTCCCTTGGCTTATGCATTGAGCCCATTTCCATTCCTTCTATTTATCTTTTATTTGAGCCAAACCCAAACCAAAACTTATTACTCAATATCTAATTTTAATCTTTCTCAAATTCAAATCCTAACAAAAATCATATCTAATTCTAACTTACCCAAATCTGCATCCTATTTTCAAAAATCACAATCTCAACTAATTCTATTTCAACATAAAATCCTAACTAATCTTTAATCTATTTTAATCCTTATCCTATCAACTAAATCCTAAATCCTAACTATGTAATTCTATATCTTAACTACCTAATCACTAACCCTATATATCTCTCTCTATATTTAATCCTATCTAATTTTATCCATCAAATCTAAATCTTAACTAATCCAAACTAATCCAATCCTCATATATTCTAACTACTAAATTTTATAGTTATCTTAATTAAATAAAAATCCTAACTAGCCTAATATCTCATTATCTCCTAATCCTAATCATCTAATCTTAAATTATCCTAATCTTAACTATTTAATCATAAACAATTAACATCTCCTATATAAACATCTAATTCTAAATTAAACCCTAACCTAATCTTCTTCTCCTTCCTTTACTGGCAGTCCCAACCCACCATACAGCCTCCTCTTTCTTCTCTAGCGAGATCCCGACGGCAGCTCGCGACACCCCGACATCCTCACGGCCTCTGCCTCCTCTGTCGTCGAACTCTCCATGGTCGGTCGTGAGTTTCTCCCCCTCCGCGGCTTCCGCCTCCTCTAGCGAGCTCCTTCGCGGCCTTCTCCCAGCCATGTCTCCTTCTGCACTGAGAGTGTGCCCTCTCTTCCTCTCTATTTTTATGTTATTATGTTATGTATGTGTCATTTGTGATTGGGTATGCATAAATTATTATGTGATGGTATATTTGTGGATTTGTGTTAGTATACATGGAGGTGTGCATATTTGTTGTATATATTTATGTAAGAGTGTGTGTGTATGTATGTATAAATGTATGTATGATTATAAGTGTGTGAGTATTGTGTATGTCTAGGTGTATGCATGATTATGTGTATGTATGTATATACTCGTGTATATATATGTATAGGGGTGTGTACATATACATTTATGTATACGTGTGGCTATATGTGTTTGAATATATGTTACAGCGATGCAGACCTGTTCGTGCGCTCCGAACCCGATAACAGAAGTGTAGATCACCTAGAGGGGGGTGAATAGATGACTGGCTACTCTAATGCAAAACAAATGCGGAATTAAAACTGTTTATGCAAACTAAAACTATTAAGCTACCACACTAAGTATAACACAAGAATGTAGCCGAATTTTCGGTGAAGGGCTTTGAACTATCTCCTCAAGATTCCTTTAGATTAAGAGTTGAGGTGCCACTATGGCTCTCTTGGTTGGATACAAATGAGAGCAAACAATCCCAAGCATATATATCAATTAAGCACAAGATATATCTAGCATATATAGATGAACAATAAAAGCATGCAAGATAAATAAGGACAAGTGAGAGAGAGGGATGAGCAATCGCAAATACGGAAGAATTGTTTCGAGGTTCAAGCACACTTGCTCTACATCCCCGCCTTCAACATTATGAAGGATTTTCACTATAACGATCCCGCAAGATTACCCGGTGCTACAACACCTACTATGAGTTCACACTAGAACTCTTGGACCCGCAAGTCCCTCACTTGTTCCCGCAAGAACAACACACGCAAGCACACTAGCTTGCCGAGGCCGCACCTCTACACTGAGCTCCCACAAGAACTCGTCACAACACGAACCCACAAATTCGCCTCCTCAAATACAAAGATGAACTCTTGGTGATCTCTACACTTTGATCACCAAAATAACTCTTACAATAAGTATCCTATAAGATGAATATAGCAATGGAAAGCTCAAACTTGTGTGAGAAAAATAAGATAGATGTGAAGGTGGAAAACTCAAGAAAAAACTTTTGAAAACTCAAGAGAATGACTCTTGAAAAACTGATAAACTCTCTTTTGATATGGCAATGAAGTTCTAAAAACTTGTTGGGAAAACCCTATTGAAGATAGGAAAATAAGCTCCTGAAAAACTTGTTTAAAACTCACCCAAAGATCCCATATTTATAAGCCAAGAAAAACTAACCGTTATGGTTCAAAAACTGACCAGAATGGCCTGTCGGTCGACCGGGCGATTGACTGACCAGCAGTCGAATTTCTGACCGTTGGAGATGGGTTGTACAATGGAACAACTTGGAGCATAGTTTTGGGGCCTAAAACGTTAGAATTTGAAAGTAAGTATATAGGATGGATCTGTAGAGATTGACATTGTCTTTCCAATGCAACTTAAATCAATGCAATATCATTTGGAATAGAAAGTTATGAATAAAATACTGAAAGGTATCAAATCAGAAACGGTAAACTGTTTTCAGAATAAGAACAGACTTCAACCCAATATTTGACATCTTCAACATTTGAATCAGAAAATGATTATTGAATACAAAATGTAGTCCTAAAAAGTTATCTTTAAAATGCAATTTAAATCATATTGATTGAATATAGGAATAAAAGGTTATGATTAGAATTGTACAATGGCGTCGAGCAGATCAGCAGAACGGTTGGCCGCCTGGTCGACCGAAAAAACCCGAGAGCTTTACAAACTCAGTTGGTTGATCGGTCGGTCGGGAGGTCGACCGGTCATTCGACCGAGCGCAAATCACATGGGCTCAAGCACGTCTTGTGCACGTCGGTCGACCGGTCAGTCGACCACAAGCAGCCCAAAAACAGTTTAAACAACTTTTTAAAATACATCTTAAATTTTATAAAATCTCTAGAAAATTCACAAAAGTAAATTCATTAAATACTTTTAAGTACAAATATATGTGATAAAAAATCAACACATGTTACAATCTTGTGAACTATTTTTGAAGCATAGAATTTAAAGCTTAAAACAAAAATTGTATTTTTTGAAAATCAAACTTTTATGCGTGTATGCATGTGTATAAGCTTGAGCATTTCACAATTAATCTATCCTTTATATTTTATCTAAAAACAAAATATTAATACTTACAAACATGACACAAGTCTTGAAAATCTTATCTTGGAAAACTTCTTCTCCATCTTGACTTGGTCCAAACTTGATCCATGGCTAGACTCCTCTTTGCGTACCAGATGCGATCTTGAAGCGCGAGCTCTTGAATCTATACGTGCTAGCTTCAAAACTTGACTTTGAATCTTTCGTTGAAGCTAAACACCAACTAAGATCACGATCAAATATCTAAAACTAAATAAGCAGAAGATCATTAGTGTCATAACTACATGAGTTAATTATCATCAAATATAGGGTGATTGACCTTTGGGCCAACAATCTCCCCTTGTTGATGATGATAAAACTCATGGAGTTATATATGCATAGATTAAAGCTAATGCTTCATGGAAGCTCCCCCTTAACTCATGCATAGCATAAACAATAAGGATATTCAATAAAAGCTCAAAAATTAAACAAAACATATATGCATAAATACCAATATTAAACATGCATATATAAACTCACTAAATTTCCCCCCTTTTGTCAATTCATCAACAAAGGGGTGAAGACAATCAAACAATAAAGATTCATATGCGATATATATTTATGAAGAGGAGAGACGTTAAGTTAGCTCCCTCTGCATACATGCATTACATGGAGAAGGTGAAATCACCTAGAGGGGTGAATAGGTGATTAGCTAATCTAATGGTTAATTAATGTGGAATTAAAACTATTTATACAAACTAAAAAATTCTTAAGCTAAACACACCAAGTATAACCTAAGAGTGTAGCCGAATTCCCCATGAAGGGCTCTGGACTAACTCCTCAAGATTCCTCTAGATAAGAGTTGAGGTGCCACTTTAGCTCTCTTGGTTTAATGCAAGTATGAGCAAACAAACCCCAAGCATATAACACTTAAGCACACAATATATCAAGCATATAAAAGATATAAGCAATAAGCATAAGCAAGATATAAAGATAAGTGAGAGAGAGAGAGAGAGCAATCGCAAACACGGGAGATTTGTTTCGAGGTTTGAGCACACTTGCTCTACGTCCCCGCCTTCAACACTATGAAGGATTCCCACTAAAATCGATCCCACCGGATCACTCGGTGCCGCAATACCTACAAGCGAGTTCACACTAGAACTCCTTTGGACTCTCTAGTCCCTCTCTTGTTCCCGCAAGAACAAACACACGCAAGCACGCAAGCTTGCCGAGGCCGCACCTCTACACCGAGTTCTCACTAGAACCTGAAACAACGCGAACCCACAAGTCCGCCTCCTCAAATATAAGAATGAGAACTTTGGTGATCACAACACTTTGATCACCTAAAATCACTCTCACAACAACTCTCCTATAGGATGGATATATCAATGGAAAGCTCAAGTATGTCTGAGAAAAATAAGGATGGAATGTGTGGTAGAAAACTCAAGAAAATCACTTTTGAAAACTCTTGATAAACTCTCCTTTTGATTTGAAAAATTGGCTCTAAAATTTGTGGAGAAAACCACTGAAATAGATATGTAAGACTAGCCAAAAACCTCTTTTCAAATCTTGTGAAAAATAGTTCATGGGAACCCCAATTTATAGGCTCCAAAAATCTGCCCGTTGGAAGCCCAGTCAGCAGATCTAACTGCTGACGGTCGACCGCCCGGCCGACCGCCAACGATTGACTTTTCGACAGTTGGGCAGATCGGTCGACCGGAAACTAGGCAATGGCCCAGCGGTCGACCTCCCAGTCGACCTGGCCATTTCAAGAGGGCAAACACTCTCTGGCGGTCGACCGTGCGGTCAATCGGCCCTGACCGTGCACGTTTTGTGCACGTCGGTCGACCGACCCCTGGCCTCGGTCGACCGTGCGGTCGACCAGAAGAAGGCCAAAACAGTCTTTTTAGGGATTAAAAGTTTGTCATTTTACCTTCAATAAAATCCCATAAAATCTCTAAAAAATCTACAAAAATAAGTTCAGTATTATACTTTGATATACAAACATGTTTGATTAAAAATCAAAATATGTTACAAACATTTTGAACTATTTTTGTGTTATGAAAATTTTAACTTTAAACAAAATCCGTATTTTTCCAAGTCGATTTTTTTAAAACTTCTCCAAATGCAAAAACAAGATATTTTAAACACTATTAACGCTTAGTGTGTTTGGATATGATCCACTACACATATATGATGAAATATCTATATTTTTGACATTAAACTCTAAAATAGTTTTAGTTAAAATACATGTATATGATACTTGAGCAAAACGGTATTTTTCTAAAATGAAAACTATTTTATAAAAGCTCATCTAAATCTTGTGTGTGAGTGTATATGATACTTGAGCAATCCACCAACTAATCTATCCTTTACATTTTATCTAAAAATAAAATCTTAACAAAACAAACCTAGACACAAGTCTCTTGAAAATCTTCACTTGAAAATCTTCTTCTCCTTCTTGACTTGGTCCAAACCATGATCCAATGAGCTAGACTCCTCTTGAGTACTTGATGTGGTCTTGATGCGCAAGCTCTTGAATCAACATGTGCTAACTCCAAAACTTGACTTGAAATCCTTTGTTGAAGCTAAACACATACTAAGATCTTGATCACAAATCTGAGACTAAATAAGCACAAGATCATTAGTACTATAATTACATGAGTTAATCATCATCAAAACTAGAGTAATGGGCATTTGGGCCAACAATCTCCCCCTTTTTGATGATGACAAAACTCATAAAGTTATATATGCATGGATTAAATTTAAGCTTCATAAAAGCTCCCCCTTAACTCATGCATAACAATAAATAAGTAGATATGGTAATGAAGTGCATAAAACTAAACAAGTATATATGCATCAACAAGGTGAGAGAAACATGCAAACATCTAAAATCCTTTTTCCCAAAAACCTTCTCCCCTTTTTTGTTTAAACTTTCAAAATCATTCTCCCCATTTTGTAAAACACAAGATGCATAAACTCACTCAATATATGCAAACACTCAAATATGCATATATAAACTCAAAATCTTTCTCCCCCCTTTTTGTCAATCATCAACAAAGGGGTAAAATTAAATAAATCAATAATAATGATATATATGCGATATACATTCATGAAGAGGAAGACGCTAAGTTAGCTTCCCTGCATACATGTATTACATGACGAAGGGATGACAAACCCTAACTCACATAACGCATAATATATAATGCATAAGTGGAGATGTGAAGCTCCCCCTACACACGTGTATCACATAAAAAAGAGATCTCAACCTTCTCAATATAAGATACACTCAACATGAATTTATACATAGAAGAGATGTTAAGCTCCCCTTACATATGAAAGTATACCAAGAGGGGGGGTGAATAAGTGTACGACTAATCTAATGACAAATAATGCGGAATTTAAAAATTTAATGCAACACACTTAGTGTAACCAAAGAGTGTAGCCGAATTCCCGGTGAAGGGCTCTGGACTAACTCCTCTTGATTCCTTTGAATAAGAGTTGAGGTGCTATATGAAGCTCTCTTGGTTTAACACAAGTATGGCTCACACACAAACAATCCAAGCATGTATATGATATGGCAATAATATGCAATGCACAATGTAAAAGAGAGAGTTAGAAAAAGTGGATCAAACACAAACACCGAGATATGTTTCGAGGTTCGAGCACACAGCTCTACGTCACCGCCTTCACACAGAAGGATTTTCACTAACTCGTCCACACAGGACTTCCCACACAAGGAACCTCCACTGAGGATTTTGGGCAATTACAATTTGGGAGTACACAACTCCTCTCTCAACCAATACAACCTTTCACTAGAGGCAAGGCACAAACCAACAAACTCAATCACTTCTACACTCAGAGGGATGACACTTATCCAAACAAATATCAACCTCACACTTGAGGGATAAGGCTCAAAGTCACACAAACACAATCACAATCACCTCACACTTGAGGGATTCCAACACAACCTCCACTATCACCTCTCACTAGAGGGATAACCACAATCACCTCTCACTAGAGAGATATCACAAATCAAGGAGGGTTTACAACTTGGTGGTCTCTTTCAACCACAAACCAAATCTTCCCACAAAATAGATCCTAATAGATAGGATAGATAGCTAAGCTCAAGTGTGAGAAAACAAAGAGTTTGAAAATCAAAAACTCAACGAAAATACTTGGGAAAACTTCTAGGATGTAATAGAAATGAAGATCAAAAACTAATCCCAAAGACTTTTCTTTTTCTTGATTTTTCCAACCCTTTAAAACAAATAAAGATGAAATCTTTAAACCCAAAAATTCTTTTGAAAATTTGTATTAAAACTTGACCTTTTATTATCAATTAAATCCCAAAGACTACTGCTACGGTCGACCGGTCCGGTCGAACGGCAGTCAGCCAGTACAGAATGATATGAGATATAAAAACTTGACTTTTATTATCAATTAAATCCCAAAAACCACATAAATTCCATAAAAATCAGTTCTTATATTATCTTTGAAATACAAACATGTATGATAAAAATTCAACACATATCTCAAACAATTTGAACCATTTTTATGTCTTTGAAAATTTGTCTTAAACCAAAAACTGTATTTTCCAAAACTTGAATTTTTGAAATGGAAATCCGATCATGTAAATACACAAACATGATATTGAAACAACTTTAAAGCATATTGTATATGGATAGAATCTAATTATACATGAAAGGTATTATATCTATGTTTTTGACATTAAATCCGAAAATAAGTTTTGTTTAAATACAAACTCCAAACTCATGAAATAGACTATCAAAATAAGTTTGTCTAAATATATGAAACATAGATGTATATAGATTAAATCTAATATACATTAAACCATGTAAACTTGTTTTGATACTATCTATTCATGAAAACCAAGATCGGTCTAACCGAAAAACCAAAACCAATAAACATGAAACTTGAAACTTGTGTGTGTTGTGAACTTGAGCATACCTATACTATCTACCTTTAACACAAGATCTAAACAAACTATTCTAAACACAAACCGATGTATTCTTGTAGAACGCCGTGTCCAAGTCTACTCGATCCAAAAGTGATTCACCGAGCTTGATTCCAACTGAGTGCTAGATGTGAACTTGATGCTCGGGCTCTTGAATCACCATGTGAAAGCTCCAAAACACCTTTGTTGAAGCTAATCACCTACTAATATCTTGATCAAATATCTGAAACGAAATATCACAAGATTATTAGTAAACTATAACTACATGAGTTAATCATCATCAAAACTAGAGTGAAGGGTCTCTAGGCCAACAATCTCCCCCTTTTTGATGATGACAAAACTCATGGAGTTATATATGCATGGATTAAAGTTAAGCTTCAT
Organism: Agave tequilana; assembly: GCA_038442645.1. Classification (NCBI taxonomy): domain Eukaryota; kingdom Viridiplantae; phylum Streptophyta; class Magnoliopsida; order Asparagales; family Asparagaceae; genus Agave; species Agave tequilana. Next base: position 940,470 of record JAVJIF010029717.1, read on the forward strand.
AGAAGCTCCCCCTTAACTCATGCATAGCAATAATCAATAAAGATATGCAATGAATGCTCAACATAAATATGCATAAACATGATATTTGATACCTAATGAAATAAACATGTTCTTGATACCAATCAAAAGATACAACAAAAGAAGCTCTTGATACCAACAAACAAAAGATATCTCTTGATATTAATCTCGATACCAATGGTAAAAGGTAACAAATAAAACAAACATGCATATAAAAACTCCAAATTTCAATACATATAAAACTCCAAATTTCTCTCCCCCTTTTTGTCAATTCATCAACAAAGGGGTAAAAACATAAATCATTTTTATCTTGTCATAAATCAAAACAATAAAGTGTATATGTAAGGAAGATGTTAAGCTCCCTTTGCATATAAGCAATAAATATCAAAACATTTGATACCAACTTATGATACCAATTGAAAATAAACAATACCAAATGAAAGTAAACAAAAAATTTTTAAGATACCAAAAGATATTAATTAAAAAATCTTGTAAACTTTTGATATCAATGAAAAATGAAAAATATTATGTTTTGATACCATTGAAATATATATGTATATTGCAAATCATGATACCAATTGTAAACATCTTGTAATTTTGATACCAAATGAGAATATTTTTGTATTTTGATATCAATTGAAAGTGAAAACCAAATGTTTTTATTTAACCATTATAATTTCAATATGGATACCAATTTAAAAATGAAATATGATACCAATTGAAAAACATGATGAAAATCAAGTGTACAACTCATACCCACCACCTATTTCATGCACATGTTAAAAAGATTTTCAATAGATAGCATACAAGGTATGGTCGCCCAACCAACCGCCCTTTAATGGGTAGGGGTTTTCAAAAATAAGTTTGAAAATAATTATAACACGTTTAAAAACTCTACCACACAAAGAATACGAACTAGTTATATGATAAAATTTATAAACTAGTACGAAATCCTTCAAGTAAGGAATAAAACAAGAATGTATTTCATGAAAAACATGTAAGTCACATGATCGTCAACACTCAAAATCTATAAAGCACGTATCATACTCATGAAGACAAAGTCATGAGAAAATATTAAGTAAAGTGAGTGTATAAGAGTTATGTGAAAAACATAATCATGAAAATAGGCAATAAGCTCAATGTGAAATTCCTTAAAACATGAAAATACGAAAATCATTAAAATTTAATTTTTAATAATATAACTTCAAGGCATATGTATGTTTTGTACAAACTAGATTATACATACATATCCAAATATGAACGAGTCCACAAAAGTATATGCATGAAAGCAAGTGGCTCAGGGATGTATATATATAACTATTAGTTTAGACAAAATAGATATATACATGAAGCTTATCATAAACATGAAAAACATGTCCAAAGATAGAGAATACAAGTCAAATGCATGAATCATCAAAACTAGGCTGTACTAGTACATCTAATGGTACAAATGAGCATTTAAGCACAAACATATAATAATCTATTTGTGGCTCACTAGTTGTACAAGTATATACACAAGTCTTAAAGAAAACTAACATTTAAACATGTAATCAAATCATGAAGTGCAAAAATTAAAACAAAACTCATATTGTAACCCCCTGATCCCTGATATACGTATCACCGTATCAGTACGCGATACGACGTACAAAATTGATTTGACCTCCATGGTAGTCCGATTGAGCTGATTTCAGTTTCAACAATCATTTTCTAATATTTTAGATTTTTCAGGATTTTTTGGAATTTTTCTGGATTATTTTGAAAAATCTCCGTAGTCGGTATCGACCGATACCGATAACCGGCTTTACAATTTTTATTTCACAAACAGAGTTGTATTTTGAGGATTTGCTTTCACCATGTGACTTAGAATTGTGTTATCTATGTTAGGGGATTTTTGGAGATTTTTCTGAATTTATCGAAAATCGGGCCAAACCGGTGTCGCCCGGTATCGGCGAGACACTCCAGGATTTTTAATTTGCAAACTGGATTGAGTTTCTGCAAAATGTTTTCATATTACATCTTAGGATAATATTCTCTATTTTTTGTAATTTTTGGGCACTGTTTGGAGCTGGTCAAATATTGGGTCAATATGATAATAATAAAATATTATTTTTTTTAAATCTTTCTTTTTCTTTTCTCTTCTTCTTCCTTCTTCATGAAGCTTCCTCTCCACCGCCTTTTCTCTTTCTCTTTTCCCCCTTAAATCCTTTTCCTCTCTCTCTCTGGATTCTTCTCAAAGGCTCTCCCTCTCTTTCCCCCAAGACTCTCTCTCTAGCCGTCGCCGACAGGAGCGGAGCGGAGCACCGCCGGCAAGGCCGGGCTGGCCGGCCGCTAGCCCTTGTCCCCATCTCCTCCTCCTCTCTCTCTCTCTCACTCACTCCCTTTCCCCTTCTCTCTCTCTCCCCCCGACGCTAGGCATGGCCCCGGACCGTCGCCGGCGGCCTGAGCGCCGTCGCCGACCTGGGCGGCCGCCGACGAGGCAGTCCGGGCGGCCGCAGCCCCACTGCACCCCCTCTTCTCCCTGGTTCCACTCTCTCTTTTTCTCTCTTTCTCTCTCTCTCCTCTCATCCACTCGCCCACGGCCTGAGCACCGCCGCCGGCGGCCGGGACCGCCGCCGGCGGCGGGGCCTCCCCCTGCCGCTGGCCAGCTGGGCTGGCCGGCCGGCCTGCGCAGGAGCAGCAGCAGCAAGCTGCTGCTGCTGCTGCTGCTATGGTTCCTTATTGGGTTTGGGTAGAACCCAAACCCAATCGCCTATTGGGTTCACTAGGAAACCCAATAATCCCCCTCAACCCGTTAACCCAATTACCCAATAACTTAAGTTATGGGTTTGGGTATTGGATCTAAACCCTACCCGTTATCTCACCAAATCCGCATCCAGAACCCAATAAAGGTAACTTTGCAGAAAACCCCTGCTATTATTGATTATTTGCATTTAAATATTTTTATTACATATTTACCCTCTTTTTATTACTTTTAGCGTTCGGGCGATAACTGGAGCATCCGGACTCCGATTTGGACGATTCTGGATCCGTTGCGATCGTGAGAAAGAGAGCTACCTTCCCATGGCTAGTTAGTGAGTGTTTTTCTTTTATAAATTATATTTTCCCATGTTTAGTGAAATTGATTGATTGCCCACTTAATAAAACTTGATTATCGGTAAATCATTATCCGCATTGTTTACTACAAATGTCATTGTGGGGAAATCCCTGTAATTAAAACATATAGATAAAGATTACCTGAGTTATTATACCATGTATAGGTATATCTGGATGATTGGTTAGTTAACGCGATTTCTGAAGTTAATAATGTTCATAAGTAAAACTAGTCTCTAAATTGATAATTACAATAGATTATTCTGTTTCATAATTTGGTGGCACCTACCGTATTCAGAATATAGGACTCGTTATTCTTATTAGCAGTAGTTGACACTCGAGTAGATGCTGTTACCCCAGACACTAACATTAGTATGACTTGGATATCCTATCACACGGGACACTGTTATATCTCATGTACATGTAATACTGTTACACTGATCCTCTTACACGCAACACTATGTCCCACCGGTACATAGATACACCGATTCACTAGACGTTGACATTTCATGACTGCTACATGCATATTGTCACTCTGCCATGGATACGCGACACTGATAGTTCATGTGCCCGTATCACCGTTGTACAATTACTATGATACGTCACACTATTATTTCGTATTCATGTGCATATATAGCTATATATATTGTTATCATCGTTACATGGATTCTGAGCATCCCTGTTACACATGCATACATGATTTCTCTATTCTTGTCATATGGATCACCGTTCATATTGCATGTCATACTCATGTATGCCTGTTACATGATTGTTTTCCGTTACATCTATTGATATTCTTGTTATTGATATGCCCGTTACTGGACATGAGAGCTGTTGATATGCGATATGTAGAATCCCACATCTATTGTTTATGTTTCCCGTTATAGTGTTCTCGTTTCCCATTATGTTCTATGCTATCAATAGAGCTCAGGTCCAGGTCCTGTTATCATGTTACATGTATCATGAACTGTATTTGTTCTTGTAATATCAGATCATAAAGATAACTTGGGGATGGGGGAGACTTGACGGTTGATTAGATCTTATCGGGTGATGTATTGGATCCATATTGTTAGTCCCACTGCAGGGGACGGTAGTGCTACCTACCAATTGCTCCATGAGCTCCCGTTACTTGATTCATGCTCCCCTCTTAGCGGAGGGCCCTGGTCTCAGCAGCCAGGGGTTTGTTTAAGGTCGTGATCTCGGGTATGCACGGGATACACTTACCCGATAAGAACTCCTCGACCATGGGTTTCCAATTAACATAATAAAACAGTATACACAATAGTGACATCGGGAACACTTGTTATTTGGTCACTCTCTCGTTTGGATAATGGTACCCGTATGCCATGTCCGGATGGGTTCGACTGGAGTGCGGGCTCCGGTATGAACTGCCAGTGGTATGGGACAATGGAAGAGATTGATTAAAATACCAGGTGGTACTGATTGCTACTATTGTATAAAGAACATGACTTGCCTGATACATGTTTACTATTGTATAGTTGTACTTGTTACTGTTCCTGATCATTTATCCGCTATCATGTTACCGTATGATCGTTACTTTACCTGGTACATGTTACGCTTTCTGTGGTGACATACTACTCATGCACATGTATACGATGCATTGTATATATTCTGTTTTGCATTGCCTGTATGTTGCCTAGACACCACACCGTAGTATGGTTATGTTGCATACTTCATCTACACGTTTATGTCCATCACATCATCACTATACAACTGTAGGTATTACTGTAGACATGACCCGATGATAACATGCTAGGTAGTGTTGGTATTAAAATATGACATGATTATATTTTCTACTGCTTCTTATATACTTATTATATAGTATCACTAGTACAACATCATGTATTATATATATGTATCATGCTTGTATTACTATTGTATATATTACTACCTCCTCCTTCATTTTACCACTCACTAGGTCGCTTTCTGACGACCCTAGGTTTGAGTGCCCAGGTTGGAGAGAGTTATCGTTCGGGCAGCTAGTTCATTGAATTCACATAGTAGACTTTACCATCGGGATTCCTTCATAGGTATCTTTGTGCTTTGTTCCTCTTATCTCCTGTATTCCTGTATGTATATTTGTTATGATCACTAACCCCTTTCTGCAGGTATTCTTGTACCTATTTCCTGCTGGAACTCTTGTATATATGGAGGCCCTGTCCTGTACTGAGGCTTAACGTACTCGTGAGTGTGTTTTCACCTCGCGTATGTACGTCGTCATAACGTCTCCGTATCCTTGGGATCGGGGCGTTACATAGTGGTATCAGAGCTTAGGTTCACACCTGGTGTGGGTAACCACCTGGGTCCATACTCGGGCTCTTACCAACAGTACAAGCAGATTCAGATTCAAACTTGTCTGTATCTGCATTTGGGAATTCTAGCGACGAGTACAACAATACCATGTTCTTGTCCATTCATTCCTTGACTCTGTTTTATTCCCGACTATCTAATTTCCTTTTTCCTTTCTCTTCATCCTATTGCTTTCACTCTATTCGTTGTAGTTCACTACACTAATTATCCACCTTGAGTTCCTTAGCGATTGTTTTCCATTATGTTTGCAAAGGGGGAAAACTTACAAATAAAAGTTTGAGGAGCTAAATTACAAGTATTCTCAAAAGATTACAAGTAGATCTCCTCAGAGATTCTGGGAAAATGTGCCGATAGGAGTCTGGTCAGCGCGCGACCACTTTGTCCCTTTGACGATGCGAGCGATGAGATTCCCTTCTCGCCTGGTTCGGGGAATCAGAGAACAGAAGGTTGGTAGAACCCTCTTGCTGCTTCTCAAAATCGCCTTCGATAAGGAATTCCTTCTCGCCTGGTTCCGGAGATTCCTTGAGAGGAAGGACAACGTTAGGGTATCAACACCCTGGTTAGAGAAAGCAATTCTCTAAAAGGTCTCTGAATTCGGGAGCGCACGGTGCGTCGTGAAAAAGCCTCTGCTTGTGGAGTCTTCTCTCTTCTTTTTTATCGATCGATCTCCCTATGCCTTCATCCCCCTTGTGCGATCCTCCCTCCCTTGTGCCCCTGACGGGCTATTTATAGGGAGAGCAAGGGTATAATCGTCCCCTTGAAGATATGGAAACAGATTGAACCGAATCTGTTTGAATCTGGAAAGTAGCCTTGCTGAGAGGCTAGGATAGCTTCTGCGGAGCTAGAAAATGGCAAGTCGGTTGATCTGTTTTGATCCTTTCCATATTGCTGGGAGATTCTCCTTGATCCTCTTACTCGTTTCAAGAGAGTCAAGAGATAGCGGCAATCACCTGCCATATTTGAATCCTGATTGGATTAGATTTGATTGAATCCAATCTCATCAGGAGATTTTGATTGGTCAAAGGTTGACCATAGCAGGCTGATAGCGGAGCTGCCCGCTTTAAAGCTCATAGCGGAGCTAGAGGCAATCTTTGGCGAGGTCCGAAAAGAGGCTTTTCGGCGAAGCTGTCAGTTAGCTTCCTGGCGAAGTTGGATGATGCTAGCCTCTCAATCGAGGCTATCTCCTTGGGCTAATGTAATGCTAAATGCTAGCATTTTAGACCTGCTGAGGTCTGTTTAGAAACAATCCGGGTTCACTGTTCTGCTTGCTGGATCAGTGGAGTCCAAACCGCTTCTTTGTCCCTTGGAGGTGGGCGAAAACTGGTCTTCAGCTCGTCTGTCCCTTGTCTTTTGTAAATGTCAACAAGTTTAGACATCGTTCGGACCAATGAGAATCTTGTCTTTTTTATGTGTCAACAGCGATATCAGAGTGCGCAGCGGAAGTGTCGTGTGCCCGTAACATTTCGGCTTTGGGGTTGAAAATATTGTTCTCCCTCCTGAGCTGAAATTTCGAGGACGAAATTTTTTGTAAGGTGGGGAGAAATGTAACCCCCTGATCCCTGATATACGTATCACCATATCTGTACGCGATACGACGTACACAATTGATTTGACCTCCATGGTAGTCCGATTGAGCTGATTTCAGTTTCAACAATCATTTTATAATATTTTAGATTTTACAGGATTTTCTGGAATTTTTCTGGATTATTTTGGAAAATCTCCGTAGTCGCTATCGACCGATACCGATAACCGGCTCTACGATTTTTATTTCACAAACGGAGTTGTATTTTGAGGATTCTCTTTCACCATGTGCCTTAGAATCGTGTTATCTATGTTAGGGGAATTTGGAGATTTTTCTGAATTTATCGAAAATCGGGCCAAACCGGTGTCGCCGGTATCGGTAAGACACTCCGGGATTTTTAATTTGCAAACTAAATTGAGTTTCTGCATACCGTTTCCATATTACGTCTCAGGATAATATTCTCTATTTTCTGTAATTTTTGGGCACTGTTTGGAGCTGGTCAAATATTGGGCCAATATGATAATAATAAAATATTATTTTTTAAATCTTTCTTTTTCTTTTCTTTTCTTCTTCCTTCTTCACGAAGCTTCCTCTCCACCGCCTTTTCTCTTTCTCTTTTCCCCCTTAAATCCTTTTCCTCTCTCTCTCTGGATTCTTCTCAAAGGCTTTCCCTCTCTTTCCCCCAAGACTCTCTAGCCGTCGCCGACAGGAACGGGGCGGAGCACCGCCGGCAAGGCCGGGCTGGCCGGCCGCCAGCCCTTGTCCCCATCTCCTCCTCCTCTCTCTCTCTCTCTCTCACTCACTCCCTTTCCCCTTCTTTCTCTCTCTCTCTCCCCCGACGCTAGGCATGGCCCCGGACCGTCGGCGGCTGCCTGAGCGCCGTTGCAGGCCTGGGCGGCCGCCGGCGAGGCAGTCCGGGCGGCCGCAGCCCCGCTACACCCCCCTCTTCTCCCTGGTTCCACTCTCTCTTTTTCTCTCTTTCTCTCTCTCTCTCCTCTCATCCTCTCGCCCGCGGCCTGAGCGCCGCCGCCGCGCCACCGGTGGCCGGGACCGCCACCGGCGGGCCTCCCCCTGCCGCCGGCTAGTTGGGCTGGCCGGCCGGCCCGCGCAGGAGCAGCAGCAGCAAGCTGCTGCTGCTGCTGCTATGGTTCCTTATTGGGTTTGGGTAGAACCCAAACCCAATATGCCTATTGGGTTCACTAGGAAACCCAATAATCCCCCCTCAACCCATTAACCCAATTACCCAATAACTTAAGTTATGGGTTTGGGTATTGGATCTAAACCCTACCCGTTATCTCACCAAATCCGCATCCAGAACCCAATAAAGGTAACTTTGCAGAAAACCCCCTGCTATTATTGATTATTTGCATTTAAATATTTTATTACATATTTACCCTCTTTTTATTACTTTTAGCGTTCGGGCGATAACTGGAGCATCCGGACTCCGATTTGGACGATTCTGGATCCGTTGCGATCGTGAGAAAGAGAGCTACCTTCCCATGGCTAGTTAGTGAGTATTCTTCTTTTATAAATTATATTTTACCATATTTAGTGAAATTGATTGATTGCCCACTTAATAAAACTTGATTATCGGTAAATCATTATCCGTATTGTTTACTACAAATGTCATTGTGGGGAAATCCCTGTAATTAAAACATATAGATAAAGATTACCTGAGTTATTATACCATGTATAGGTATATCTGAATGATTGGTTAGTTAACGCGATTTCTGAAGTTAATAATGTTCATAAGTAAAACTAGTCTCTAAATTGATAATTACAATAGATTATTCTGTTTCATAATTTGGTGCCACCTACCGTATTCAGAATATAGGACTCATTATTCTTATTAGCAGTAGTTGACACTCGAGTAGATGCTATTACCCCAGACGTTAACATTAGTATGACTTGGATATCCTATCACACGGGACACTGTTATATCTCATGTACATGTAACACCGTTACACAGATCCTCTTACACGCAACACTATGTCCCACCGGTACATAGATACATCGATTCACTAGACGTTGACATTTCATTACTGTTACATGCATATTGTCACTCTGTCATGGATACGCGACACTGATAGTTCATGTGCCCGTATCACCGTTGTACAGTTGCTATGATACGTCACACTATTATTTCGTATTCATGTGCATATATAGCTATATATATTGTTATCATCCTTACATGGATTCTGAGCATCCCTGTTACACATGCATACATGATTTCTCTATTCTTGTCATATAGATCACCGTTCATATTGCATGTCATACTCATGTATGCCTGTTACATGATTGTTTCCCGTTACATCTATTGATATTCTTGTTATTGATATGCCCGTTACTGGACATGAGAGCTGTTGATATGCGATATGTGGAATCCCACATCTATTGTTCCCGTTTCCCGTTATATTGTTCCCGTTTCCCGTTATATTGTTCTATGCTATCAACAGAGCTCAGGTCCACGTCCTGTTATCATGTTACATGTATCATGTACTGTATTTGTTCTTGTAATATCAGATCATAAAGATAACTTGGGGATGGGGGAGACTTGATGGTTGATTAGATCTTATCGGGTGATGTACTGGATCCATATTGTTAGTCCCACTGCAGGGGACGGTAGTGCTACCTACCAATTGCTCCATGAGCTCCCGTTACTTGATTCATGCTCCCCTCTTAGCGGAGGGCCCTGGTCTCAGCAGCCAGGGGTTTGTTTAAGGCCGTGATCCTGGGTATGCACGGGATACACCTACCCAATAAGAACTCCTCGACCATGGGTTTCCAATTAACATAATAAAACAGTATACACAATAGTGACGTCGGGAACACTTGTTATTTGGTCACTCTCTCATTTGGATAATGGTACCCGTATGCCATGTCCGGATGGGTTCGACTGGAGTGCGGGCTCTGGTATGAACTGCTAGTGGTATGGGACAATGGAAGAGATTGATTAAAATACCAGGTGGATTGCACTATTGTATAAAGAACATGACTTGCCTGATACATGTTTACTATTGTATAATTGTACTTGTTACTTTTCCTGATCATTTATCCGCTATCATGTTACCTGTATGATTGTTACTTTACCTGGTACATGTTACGCTTTCTGTGGTGACATACTACTCATGCACATGTATATGATGCATTGTATATATTCTGTTTTGTAATTCCTATATGCTGCCTAGACACCACACCGTAGTATCGTTATGTTGCATACTTCATCTACACGTTTATGTCCATCACATCATCACTATACAACTGTAGGTATTACTGTAGACATGACCCGATAATAACATGCTAGGTAGTGCTGGTATTAAAATATAACATGATTATATTTTCTACTGCTTCTTATATACTTATTATATGGTATCACTAGTACAACATCATGTATTATATATATGTATCATTCTTGTATTACTATTGTATATATTACTACCTCCTCCTTCATTTTACCACTCACTAGGTCGCTTTCTGACGACCCTGGGTTTGCGTGCCCAGGTTGGAGATCCGAGTTATCGTTCGGGCAGCTAGTTCATTGAATTCACATAGTAGACTTTACCATCGGGATTCCTTCATAGGTATCTTTGTGCTTTGTTCCTGTTATCTCCTGTATTCCTGTATGTATATCTGTTATGATCACTGACCCCTTTCTGCAGGTACTCTTGTACCTATTTCCTGCTAGAACTCTTGTGTATATGGAGGCCCTGTCCTGTACTGAGGCTTAACATACTCGTGAATGTGTATTCACCTCGCGTATATACGTCGCCATAACGTCTCCGTATCCTTGGGATCGGGGCGTTACACATATGATCATTATGGTAAATACACATGTTATTAGAGCTATGATATACATAATAGCTAAACAAGTGTGAGTACACAAAAGTAATAATTCATATGAACATGGGTGTATCTCAAATGCTATACATGTATGTCACAAATCTAACTATCATGACATTAATCATAATAATCAAAACATGCTAAAATCCAATGACATGAAAAACATGTAAACATAAATGAGGAGTAAGAGATCGTTAACAAAACTAAGAGGGTACATCTCTATGTCTCCAAACCAATGTGGTCCTTCCACTAAACTTTCCTTGTAAGTGATGCATCTAAATTGTCATCTTTAAGCTCGGAACGCATCCACCTCAAGGTACCATCACTCTCACATCAAGTGAGAGCCCACACCTACATCAAATAAAATAAGACTGGTCTTTGATACCCATACTCTTTTGGGTCCATGGGGGTTAGCTCCTTTCCTAACCCAAACAAATTTATTTGCTAAATTTACATCATGTAATCTATCATAACAAAACTTGGCAAGGTGGCCCTTACGTCCACAATGTGTACATGTGTACACATGAGCATACATAGTGTTTTGAGTGTGAACGTGAGGAGCATGTGTATGCCGTGGTTTGTGTGCATGCATAGGTGGAACTTGTTTCTTTCGAAACATGGATTCCAACCACGTGTGGTTCAAAACACATTGGCTCAAAGTAGAGCCCAAACATTCAACACACTTCTCTAATAAATTTATATCATTTTCAATCATGGAAGAAGAAGAGGTGCATGCAATAGATATGCTAGAAGGTGAAGCTACACTAGCATGGCAAACATGTGAATCTATATCATTTTGTAAAAAAGTATTTTTCTTTGAAAACAAGTCCAATTCCTTTGGAATAGAAATAATCTTACTTTTCAAAGGTTCATTTTCTTTTAACACAAAATCAAGTTTTGAAGTTAAAGTCTCATTTTTCTTCAAAACGTTTTCACAAGCATTTTTATTTTTCAAAATTTCATTTTCTTTTAGGGAAAATTCAAGTTTAGATTTCAAAGAATCCCTTTAATTAGAAATCTCTACTTTCTCTTGCAAAGTCAATTCAAGCTTTGAAACTAAATCTTTATTTTCTTTGTTAAGTCCAAAACTTTTCTTTTTCAAAGTTTTATATTTTTCTAATAGTTTTTCACAAACAATTGATAGTTCTTAATTCAAAGCATCGTGATCAACATAATCATCACCTGAAGAACTAGCACAATCATCTAGTTGGGTTTCCGAATTTACCTCAAGAGAGTCATTCGCTTGGACCATATAGCAATATTGTTCGGATTCTCCACCACAAGATTTCATCTTCACATGATTCGTCTTTTGGAGCTCGGAAGAGGTCAACGTGTTCCACACTGCAAAGGCGAAATCACAATGAGAAACCATCATAAGATATTTTTTATTAAGCGTGCTTCTAAGTGCCGTTAGGGCTTGTGCATTGGCCTCTGTATGCTTGATATTACCAAGATAGGATTTCTTGGTAGCGGCAAGGAAAACATGCAAGCCTAGGATTTTTAGCTACATGGACATCTTAGCCTTCCAAACAACAATGTTGGAAGTATCATACATGGGAGGAACCATACAGTCCATGAGTGTGTGTAAACAATATATGTGCAAATGCAAACACTAGATTAGCAACCAAGATCTCACTCCTTGGTGGTTAAACCTAATATCAGGAGCGTAGGCTCTGATACCAATTGAAAGTACACCTAGAGGGGGGATGAATAGGTGTACGGCTAATCTAATGACAAATAATGCAAAATTTAAAAGCTTAATACAACACACTTAGTGTAACCAAAGAATGTAGTCGAATTCCCGGTGAAGGGCTCTGGACTAACTCCTCTTAATTCCTCTGAATAAGAGTTGAGGTGCTATATGAAGCTCTCTTGGTTTAATACAAGTATGGCTCACACACAAACAATCCAAGTATGTATATGATATGGCAATAATATGCAATGCACAATGTAAAAGAGAGAGTTAGAGAAAGTAGATCAAACACAAATACGGAGATATATTTCGAGGTTCGAGCACACAACTCTATGTCCCCGCCTTCACACAGAAGGATTTCCACTAACTCATCCACACAGGACTTCCCACACAGGGAATCTCCACTGAGGATTTTGGAAAATTACAATTTGGGAGTACATTCCTCTCTCAACCAATAAAACCTCTCACTAGAGGCAAGGTACAAACCAACAAACTCAATCACCTCTACACTTAGAGGGATGACACTTAGCCAAACAAATATCAATCTCACACTTGAGGGATAAGGCTCAAAGCCACACAAACACAATCACCTCACACTTAAGGAATTCCAACGCAACCTCCACTATCACCTCTCATTAGAGGGATAACCACAATCACCTCTCACTAGAGGGATATCATAAATCAAGGAGGGTTTACAATTTGGTGGTCTCTTTCAACCACAAACCAAATCTTCCCACAAAATAGATCCTAATAGATAGGATAAATAGATAAGCTCAAGTGTGAGAAAACAAAGAGTTTGAAAATCAAAAACTCAAAGAAAATACTTTGGAAAACTTCTAGGATATAATAGAAATGAAGATCAAAAACTAATCCCAAAGACTTTTCTTTTTCTTGATTTTTCTAACCCTTTAAAACAAATAAAGATGAAATCTTTAAACCCAAAAACTCTTTTGAAAACTTGTATTACACACTTAAGAAGATCAGAAATTTTTCTCTCTAAAAACTTGTTAAAAATCAACTCAAATATGGGGTATTTATAACCCCATAAAAAATCTACCCGTTGGCAGCTGGAAAGGGTAGAAATGCCGACTGGCCGGTCGACCGGCCAACGGTCATATTTCTGACCGTTGAGCCTCTGGTAGACCGACCCGGTTGACGGAGTCTGGTTATAGAGAGTAGAGCTCTCTGCCGGTCGACCGACCCGGTTGACCGGGGCCATTTCCAGAGAGTAAAGCTCTCGGACGGTCGACCGACCCGGTCGACCGGCCCACCAGCTCAAGCTGGCGTGCATGCTTGTGCACGTCGGTCGATCGGCCCAGTCGACTGACTACTATTACGGTCGACTGGCCCGGTCGACCGGCAGTCAGCTAGTACAGAATAATATGAGATAAAAAACTTGACTTTTTTATTATCAATTAAATCCCATAAAACCACATAAATTTCATAAAAATAAGTTCTTATATTATCTTTGAAATACAAGCATGTGTGATAAAAATTCAACACATATCTCAAACAATTTGAACCATTTTTGTGTCTTTGAAAATTTGTCTTAAACCAAAAACTATATTTTCCAAAACTTGGATTTTTGAAATGGAAATCCGATTTTTCCGAAACACATGTAAATACACAAACATGATATTGAAACAAATTTGAAACATATTGTATATGGATAGAATCCAATTATACATGAAAGGTATTTTATCTATGTTTTTGACATTAAATCTGAAAATAAGTTTTGTTTAAATACAAAACTCCAAACTCATGAAATAGACTATCAAAATAAGTTTGTTTAAATGTATGAAGTATAAATGTACATAGATCAAATTTAATATATATTAAACCATGTAAACTTGTTTTGATATTATCTATTCATGAAAATCAAGATCGGTTAAACCGAAAAACCAAAACCAATAAACATAAAACTTGAAACTTGTGTGTGTTGTGAACTTGAGCATATCAATACTATCTACCTTTAACACAAGATCTAAACAAACTATTCTAAACACAAACCGATGTCTTCTTGTAGAACACCATCTCCAAGTCGACTCGATCCAAACGTGATCCACCGAGCTTGATTTCAATCGAGTGCTAGATGTGAACTTGACGCTCGGGCTCTTAAATCACCATGTGAAAGCTCCAAAATACCTTTGTTGAAGTCAATCACCTACTAATATCTTGATCAAATATCACAAACTAAATATCACAAAATTATTAGTAAAGTATAACTATATGAGTTAATCATCATCAAAACTAGAGTGAAGGGCCTCTGGGCCAACAGCATATAGACAATACATATCAAAACATTCTTAACACAAATTATTATAATACTTAAACAAATTTTGAGATATTATTTGTACATAAACAAAATTTTTAGATACCAATTGTAAATAAACAATACAAATTTTGAATTTTTCTTAAATCAAATCAATTTGAGATATTATAAGATTTTTTGTACCATATGAAATTGGAAATTTGTGATACCAATTGAAATTGAAATACTTGTACATTTTTATATCAATAAAAGAAAATATTTTATGTATACCAGTTGAAATATATGGTAAATTTTGATACCAAATAGGTAAAACATATTGATACCAAATGAAATTAAACCCAATTGGAAATTGAAACATATTGATACCAATTGAAGTATATTGTAAATTTTGATATCAATAAAAACACCAAATGAAAATAATACATAAGCTTGTTAAAGTACCAATTGAGATACCCATTGAAAATCAAGATTTAAATCAAGCTTAGCATAAACAAACTTCGTGCTTTAAACATGTAAATAAATCGTAAATCAAGCACAAACACACCATATATATGTATAAGAATGAAAATACCAATAGAAATTGATTTTATTTGAAATTTAAAGCATACATATAAAGAAAATAAATTATGAGTATACAAAAAAATATCAATTGTGATACCAATTGAAACTATGATGTGAATCTAGTGTATAACTCATAATGATCCACCCTTTTCATGCACATGATAAAAAATATTTAATTTGAGCATATAAGGTATGGTCGCCCATCCATCCGCCCTTAAAAGGTAGAAGTTTTTAAAAATAGATTTAAAAATATTTATAGATTGAAAACACTACCAAATGAAGAATACATAACTAGTTACAAGTAATTTTTAAAAAACTAGTTAAAGATCCTTCAAAACATGAAATCAAATCATATGTATCCATGAAGCATGCTAAAAACACAAGAATTGACACTCGAAATCTATAAGGCTCAAAATATCTCATGAAAATAATGTCATGAGTAAACAAATGAAATGTGAGTGTACCATAATCATGTGAGTAGCATTTTCAAGAAAGTAATCAATAAAGCTCAAAACACCAATCATGTGAAAATCATGAAAATTCATTTTTCTTTAAAAATAAGACTTCAAGGCATATGTATGATTTATCCAAAGCTAACAATATGCATACATATCCCAAACATAAAAAATGTCTATAATAATATTTGTATGAAGGTAAGTGACTCAAGGGTATACATGTATATGTATTAGTTTTGGACAAAATATACATATACATGAAGCAAGATATGCGCAAAAGTAGGCAACACAAGTATAAATGAGAGAATCATCAAAACTAAGCTATACATGTGCATGTAGTGAGTACAAATGAACAATTAAGTGCAAACATATATGAATCAAATGTTACTCACTACTTGTACAAGTATATACATAAGTTTTGACAAAAACTACATCTAAACAAGTATTTACCACATGAAGCACAAAACAAGATTATTTTATCATAAAATTTAAACATGCTAAAAATCATCAATTATAAAAGCAGTAAACTAAATGGAGTTTAGAGATAGTTACTAAATCTCATGAACTACACTATAAGTCTCCAAAACATGGTGGTCATCCCACCAAACCTTCTTGATAGTGCTGCATCAATTTGTGTGTCCATCTAGTCCATATGCATCCACCACCAAGGCACTATTCCTCTCACATCATGTGAGAGCCCGCACCTACATCATGTATAAAAGGTGGGAATTTTGTTATCCATTTTCTTTTGGGTCCACGGGGTTCTTATTCAGAACCCAAACATTTTTATTAGCAAAATTAATAGCATTTGTCTTATCATAATAAAACTTTGCTAAATGGCCTTTGCGGTCACAATGTGTACACTTGTACATCCTAGTATGCACATGTGAATGAGTGTAATCATGGTGAGCAAAATGTGCATATGCATGTTGTGGGCGATGTGCATGAACATGTGGAACTTGTTTCTTTTAAAACAAGGTTTTCAATCTTTTATGGTTAAATACACAATTGCCCAAAGTTGAGCTCAAACAATCTATTTTATTTTTCAAAAAAATTATCTCATTTTCATCAATAGTGGCATGAAAAGCATGATGAGAATGAGCATCAACATTCTTTTTCTTTTTAGAAACATTTTCTTTTTCTTTTGAAATAACTTTTCTTTTTAAAGAGTTATTTTCTTGTAAAGCAATTTCTTTTTCTTTTTCCACCAAAATAATTTTATTTTTCAAAGCATTATTTCCTTCACAAATATCATTTAGTTTAGAAAACAAGGAAATATTTTCATTTTTCAAACTTTTATTTTCTTTAGGCATTCTAATTTATTTTGAAATGAATCTTTTTCTTTTAACAAGGAATCAAATTTAATTTTCATTTTCTTATTATCCTTTTTAAGCATGTCATATTTTTCAAGGAGTTGTTGACAAAAAGATGCAAGCTCATCATATGACATATCAACATCCTCTTCTAACTTGGATTGAGAATTTACCTCAAGGGGGTTATCCCCTTGGACCATGTAGCACACGTTGGAAGCGTCACTTCCAACATCTGAGTCGCTCCCCGCATAGTATTGTTCTTGTTCGTCATGGGAGACAATAGTGTTCCATACTACAAAAACCGAATCAAGATTAGAAACCCTGGATAAATATTCATCATTTAGGATAGATTTTAAAGCATGGATGGCTTTTACATTAGCCTCAAGATTTTTGCCATTTAAACAATAGGAATCTTTAGTAGTGGCACAATAAACATGAATACCTAGGGCTTTGAGGTATAATGACATCATAAATTTTCAAATTTGGATGTTAAGAATGTCAAAAGTGGGAGGTGACATGAAATCCATGTATGTGTATAAATATTGTGATTAGCTATAAAAGAAGGATCTTTAACTCTAGGTTGTTAGACCCAAATCAAGAGCACTTGGCTCTGATACCAATTGAAATCACCTAGGGGGTGAATAGGTGACTAGTTAATCTAATGGTCAATTAATGCGAAATTAAAATTATTTATGCAAACTAAAAAATTCTTAAGCTAAACACACCAAGTATAACGTAAGAGTGTAGCCGAATTTTCCGTGAAGAGCTCTGGACTAACTCCTCAAGATTCCTCTAGATAAGAGTTGAGGTGCTACTTTGGCTCTCTTGGTTGAATACAAGTGTGAGCAAACAAACCCCAAGCATATACAATTAAGTACACAATATATCAAGCATATAAGAGATATGAGCAATAAGCATAAGAAAGATATAAAGATAAGTGAGAGATAGGGAGAGAGCAATCGCAAACACGGGAGATTTGTTTCGAGGTTCGAGCACACTTGCTCTACGTCCCCGCCTTCAACACTATGAAGGATTCCCACTAAAATTGATCCCACCGAATCACTCGGTGCCGCAACACCTACAAGCGAGTTCACACTAGACTCCTTTGAACTCTCTAATCCCTCTCTTGTTCCCGCAAGAACAAACACACGCAAGCACGCAAGCTTACCGAGGCCACACCTCTACACTGTGTTCTCACTAGAACCCGAAACAACGTGAACCCGCAAGTCCGCCCCCTCAAATACAAGAATGAGAACTTTGGTGATCACAACACTTTTATCACATAAAATCACTTTCACAACAACTCTCCTATAGGATGGATATATCAATGGAAAGCCCAAGTATGTGTGAGAAAACAAGGATGGAGTGTGTGGTGGAAAACTCAAGAAAATCACTTTTGAAAACTCTTGATAAACTCTCCTTTTGATTTGGAAATATTGGCTCTAAAACTTGTAGAGAAAACCACTGAAATAGATATGCAAGACTAGCCAAAAAAACTCTCTTCAAATTTTGTGAAAAACAGTCCATGGGAACCCCAATTTATAGGCTCCAAAAATCTGCCCGTTGAAGCCTAGCCAGCAGATCTGACTGCTGACGGTCGACCGCTAACGGTCGAATTTTCGACCGTTGGGCAGATCGGTCGACTGTTCGGTCGACCGGAAACTGGGCAATGGCCCAGCGGTCGACCACCCGGTCGACCGGGCCATTTCCAGAGAGTAGACAATCTCTGGCGGTCGACCGTGCAGTCGACCGGCCCTGGCTGTGCACATTATGTGCACGTCGGTCAACCGCCAGGTCGACCGACCCCTGGCTTCGGTCAACCGTGCGGTCAACCGGAAGAAGGCCAAAACATTCTTTTTAGGGATTAAAAGTTTGTCATTTTGCCATCAATAAAATCCCATAAAATCTCTAAAAATCTACAAAAATAAGTTCAGTATTATACTTTGATATACAAACATGTTTGAGTAAAAATAAAAACATGTTACAAACATTTTGAACTATTTGTGTGTTATGAAAATTTTGACTTTAAACAAAATCCTTATTTTTTCAAATCGGTTTTTCTAAAACTTCTCCAAATAAAAAAATAAGATATTTTAAACACTACTAATGCTTAGTGTGTATGGATATGATCTACTACATATATATGATGAAATATCTATATTTTTGACATTAAGCTCTAAAATAGTTTTGGTTAAAATACATGTATATATGAAACTCCAAAAATCAAAACGGTATTTTTCCAAAATGAAAACTCTTTTATAAAAACTCATCTAAATCTTGTGTGTGAGTGTATATAATACTTGAGCAATCCACTAACTAATCTATCCTTTACAATTTATCTAAAAATAAAATCTTAACAAAACAAACCTAGACACAAGTATCTTGAAAATCTTCACTTGAAAATCTTCTTCTCCTTCTTGACTTAGTCCAAATCATGATCCAATGAGCTATACTCCTCTTAAATACTTGATATGGTCTTGATGCGCAAGCTCTTGAATTAACACGTGCTAGCTCCAAAACTTGAGTTGAAATCCTTTATTGAAGCTAAACACCTACTAAGATCTTGATCACAAATCTCAGACTAAATAAATACAAGATCATTAGTACTATAACTACATGAGTTAATCATCATCAAAGCTAGAGTGATCGGCCTTTGGGCCAACAGAAGGGATGACTAGACCCTAACCCACATAAAGTATAATATATAATGTATAAGTGGAGATGTTAAACTCCCCCTATATACGTGTACTACATAAAGAAGAGAGATCAATCTCCTCAATTTGTAAAATATACTCAACATGAATCTATACATGGAGAAGATGTTAAGCTTCCTTTGCATATAGGCAATATATATCAACAAATTTTAAAAGAAAATTTTTGATAATACATAAAACAAAATTTTGGAATTTCTTGAGTTAACAAAACAAATTTTGATACCAATATAAATTTTGATACCAATTGTAATTAATTATAAGCTTTTGATATCAATTGTAAGTTTTTGATACCAATTGAAGGTAAAGCATGGAATATATTTTGATACCAAATAAATACCAATTGAAATCAATGCATAAGCTTGTAAAGATGCCAATTAACATTTATAATTAAGTCAAGCTTAGCATAAACATAATTTGTGCTTAAAAAATGTATGACATTGTAATAAGCACAATCTAACTTATATATATATGTATGAAAATAGAAGTACCACTTCAGATTTGAAGCATACATGTATAAGAAAATAAATATGAATATACAAAAATGAAATAACATGAAGATTATGTGTATAACTCATAACAATTCATCCTTATCATGCACTGGATAAAAATATGTTCAATAAGGCACACAAGGTATGGTCGCCCACCCAACGCCCTTGGATGGTAGGGTTTTTAAAAATAAGAGTTGAAACTATTTTGACATATTTGAAAACTCTACCAATTGAAGAATACGAAACTAGTTTTATAATAATTTTGAAAAGTAGTACGAAATCCTTCAAGTAAGGAATAAAACAAATATATATTTCATAATATATGAAAACACATGAGAATCGACACTCAAAAATTTATAAAACTCATATAGACTCATGAATCAAAACTATGAGTAAATAAAAAAATATATAGAGTGTACAAAAATCATGTAATCAAAAAAATTCATGAAGATAAGTGAATAAGGCTCAAAACAAAAACTAACATAAAATTCTTTTTCTCAAAAACTTAATATATCATATACATAAGCAAGAATCATCAAAACTAGGACATACAATGTACAATCAAATAACAAATGAGTACACAATTGAAATAGATCATGTGTAGCATGTAACTCAAACATTGTACATGTATAACACAAGTTTAATAGAATATGCATATGAACATGATATAGGCATGAAAATTCATTGAAAAGTTTTTTTTATAACAAAATACATGTATAGCTAACAACCAATTACTCATCTATAAGCACAAAACTACATAGGATAGAGTCTAGGTCACTACACTAGCATATAAGCATTAAAATCATTTAAAATATATTTAAAGTGGAGGAAGAAATGGTTACCAAAAATCATGTAGCCAATTCATTTCTCCAAAACTTGAGGTGGTCCTCCCACCATATTTTCTTGATAGTGATGCATCAAATAAGTGTCTCCTTCAAGCTCCAATTGCATCTACTACCAAGGACCAATCCTCTCATATTTTGTGAGAGCTCACACCTACATCAAAGACAAGTGGTGAGAATTTTGGTACCCATTTCTTTTTGGGTCCATGGGAGTTAGCATCATAAGGAACCCAAATATTTTTATTTGCAAAATTTAAAGAATTTATTCTATCAAAATAAAATTTTGCAAAATGGCCTTTATGGCCACAATGTGTACATGTGTACACTCTAGCATGCATATGAGAATGAGTGTGATCATGATGTACATGAGGTGTATTCCATGTAGGATGTGCATGCATATGTGAAATTTGTTTCTTGCGAAACATAAATTCTAATTTATTATGCTTAAATGCACATTGGCTCAAAGTGGAGCTCAAACAATCAATTCTATTTTTGAAAATATGAATCTCATTTTTATCAATAAGAGGTGATGAAATAGTAACATGAGAAACAACATTCTTTTTCTTTTTAAAAATATTTTCCTTTTCTTTTAAAATAATTTTCTTTTTCAAAGAATTGTTTTCTTCACAAAAATCATTTAATTTTGAAGAGAAGGAAACATTCTTCTTTTTTAAAAGTTCATTTTCTTTTGAAATAATATTAAATTTATTTTGGAGAGAATCTTTTTCTTTTAAAACAAAATTATTTTCATTTTTCAAACTTTTGTTTTCACTTTTTAATAAATCATATCTTTTAAGAAGTTGTTGACAAAAAATAGCAAGTTCATCATATGGCATATCAACATCATCATCAAGCTCGGAGTCAGAGTTTACCTTAAGGGGGTCATCCCCTTGGACCATGTAGCACATGTTGGAAGCTTCACTTCCATTATGCGAGTCACTCCCCATATAGTATTACTTTTGTTCACCAAGAGAGATAACTATGTTCCATACTACAAAAGTCAAATCAAAGTTAGCAATCCTAGATAAATATTCATCATTTAGGATAGATTTTAAAGCATGGATGGCTTTTGTGTTAGCCTCAAGATGCTTGCCATTAACTAAATAAGATTGCTTAATGGTGGCAAGATAAACATGAATTCCTAAGGCTTTTAGGTTCATGGAGATCTTAACTTTCCAAATTTGGATATTAAGAATGTCAAACATATGAGGTGTCATAAAATCCATATGTGTGTGAATAAGGATCTTTAACTCAAGGTTGTTAGACCCAAATCAAGAGCACCAAACTCTGATACCACTTGTAGGTCACCTAGAGGGGAGGTGAATAGGTGACTAGCTAATATAATGCAAAACAAATGCAGAATTGAAACTATTTATGCAAACTAAAACTATTAGACTAACACACTAAGTATAACACAAGAGTGTAGCTTAATTTCTGGTGAAAGGCTCTGAACAATCTCCTTAAGATTCCTCTAGATTAAGAGTTAAGGTGCCACTATGGCTCTCTTGGTTGGATACAAGTGAGTGAAATCACCTAGTAGGGAGGTGAATAGGTGACTAGCTAATCTAATGATGAATTAATGCAAAATTAAAACTATTTATGCAAAATAAAAACTATTATGCTGAACACACCAAGTATAACACAAGAGTGTAGCCGAATTCCCAGTGAAGAGCTCTGGACTATCTCCTCAAGATTCCTCTAGATAAGAGTTGATGTGCCACTATGGCTCTCTTGGTTGAATACAAGTGTGAGCAAACAATCCCAAGTATATAACAATAAGGCACAAGATACATCAAACATATAAAGATATAAACAATGTAAGCATGTAAGATATAAACATAAGTGAGAGATAGAGATTGCAAACACGGGAGATTTGTTTCGAGGTTCGAGCCCCCTTGATCCACGTCCCTGCTGTAACCCCCTACTCCCCGGTGTACGTATCACCGTCTCAGTACGCGATACGATGTACAAAAATTGATTTGATCTCCGTGGTAGTCCGATTGAGTTGATTTCAGTTTCAAAAATTATTTTCTAATATTCTAGATTTTTCAGGATTTTCTGGAATTTTTCTGGATTATTTTGGAAAATCTCTGTAGTCGGTGTCGACCGATACCGATAACCGATCTTCCGATTTTTATTTCACAAATAGAGTTGTATTTTTTAGAATCCGCTTTCCCCGTATGTCTTAGAATTATGTTATCTATGTTCGGGTATTTTTAGGGAATTTTCTGAATTTATCGAAATCCGGGCAACACCGGTGTCGCCCGTATCGGCGATACACTCCAGGATTTTTAATTTTCAAATCAGATCGAGTTTCTACTAACCGTCTTCATCTTACGTCTCAGGATAATATTCTCTATTTTTTGAAATTTTTAGGCACCGTTCGGAGCTAGTCAACTTTTGACCCTATTAAAATAATATTATTTTAAACATTTTCTTTTCTTTTTCTTTTTCTTTTTCTTTTTCTTTTTCTTTCCCTTCTCCATCTTTCCAGTGTCTTCATCTCGTCCACCGCCTTTGACCATCGCCACCACCATCTCTCTCTCTTCTCCTTTAAAATCTCTCTCTCTCTTCTCCCATCTATTCTCTCCTCTCTCTCTCTCTCTCTCTCTCTCTCTCTCCTCTCTCTCTCTCTCTCTCTCTCCCCCAAATCACTCTCTCTCTCACCTTTCTCTCTCTGTGTGTGACCCAGCCAGAGGGCGGGGCTAGACCCGCGCCCGCCGGCCAGTGGTGGCCGTGCGCCATCGCACAGCCAGCTCTCCTTCTTCTCCATTTTCTTTCTTCTTCTTCCCCTTTCTTTCCTTTTCTTTCTTTCCTTTCCCTGTAAATCTTCTCTCTCTCCCTCTCTCATACTCTCTCTCACCCTCTCCCTTGAGACCTGACCGCCGCCGCCGGCCGGGATCGCCGCCGGCGGGCCGGCCGGCGCCGCCGGCCAGCTGGCGCAGGCGCACAACAGCAGCAGCAAGGCTGCTGCTGTTGTTACTTCTTTGTTGGGTTTGGGTTTTACCCAAACCCAATAACCCCTAATGGGTTAATCCAAAAACCCACTAAGCCCTAAACCCAATAACTTAAGTTAATCGGGTTTGGGTTACGGGTCTGGACCCGACCCGTTAAAAGCCCAACCCGCGTCCACAACCCATTACAGGTATATTTGCATAAAACCCCCTGTACAATTCAGTATTTGCATTTATTATTTTATTTACATATTTAACCATGTTTGTTATGATTTAGTATTCGGGCGATATCTGGAGCATCCGGACTCCGATTCGGGCGATTCTGGATTCGTTGCGATCGTGGGAAAGCGAGCTACCTCCTCATGACTAGTTTGTGAGTGTTTTTCTTTTATAAATTATATTTTATCATGTTTAGTGACATTGATTGATATATCGTGATTATGGATAAAAGCCGGTAATAATTAATTATTAACTGGTACTTGTTGGACACCCAATGTAATAGGTAATTCCTGTAATATGGTTAGGTATGTCCTGATGTAATATAATATAGGGAGACAATTGTAGTAATAAGAAATACTGACATAGACTACTCAGACACGGTCATCATACCTGCACAGCTTCGGACACACAGGCCACTGTGTTACCATCTTCATGAACACTATTATGTCATGTATTGGATCACAGTTAGAGAACTATAGTGACATGTATGCTAGACATGCATGCTAGACACCTTTATTTCACGCAATGGTATCATCACTACAGGGGTAGCGTAAGTCAATGGACATGGTAGTATATGATACACTGACCATTGTGCGTACATGTACTAGTGATACACAGATATGTTACACGGATTCTTGCTCCACATAGATAATCCACTGATACACGGATATTCCACTGCATGATGTACCACATTTCATATGATTGTTCTCATCGTTACATAGCTGCTCGACACACGGTGATCTCATGTTCACATATCACTGTTACATATGGTCACCGCATGGGTGTACATGCATGTATTGTTTCTATCTTCTTGTCATATGGATCACCATACATATTACATGTATTATTGTTCCATGTTCCTGTATTCATGATATATGATTGTTTCTTGTTACTGATATGGATTTCCCGATACTGGACACAAGAGCTGTTGATATGCGATATGTGGAATCCCACATCTATTATTCTTGTTACATTGTTCCCGTTATATTGTTCCCGTTATATTGTTCCCGTTTCTCGTCATATTGTTCTATACTATCAACAGAACTCTGGTCCAGTTATCATGTTACCCGTATTATGTACTGTATTTATTCTTGTTCCATTGTATACATGACATATCAAATCATAAAGCTAACTGGGGTATGGGGGAGACTTGACGGTTGATTAGATCTTATCGGGTGATGTAGTGGATCCATATTGTTCTCCCACTGCAGGGGATGGTAGTGCTACCTACCGATTGTATATAGCTCCATGAGCTCCCGTTACTTGTTTCGTGCTCCCTCTTAGCGGAGGGCCCTGGTCTTAGCAGCCAGGGGTCCGTTCAAGGCCGTGATCCCGGGTATGCACGGGATACATCCACCCGATAAGAACTCCTCGACCATGGGTTTACAAATAACATAATAAAACAGTATACACAATAGTGACGTTGGGAACACTTGTTATTTGGTCATTCTCTCGTCTGGATAATGGTACCCGTAGGCCATGTTCGGATGGGTTCGACTGGAGTGCGGGCTCCAGTATGAACTGCCAGTGGTATGGGACACTGGAAGAGATTGATTAAAATATCAGGTGGTACTGATTTCTACTATTGTGTCAATCACATGACTTGCCTGATACATGTATACTAACTTGTTACTGTTTCTGTTATTTTGTCTGCTATCATGTTCACTGTGATCTTGCTTACCTGTTACTATTCCTGTTCATGTTATTGTATCCGCTATCATGTTACCTGTAAACTTTGCTACATTACCTGATACCTATGGTGGCATACTACTCATGCACATGTACACCTTGCATCACATAAATTCTGTTTTGCATTGCTTATATGCTATTTAGACACAACACAGTAGCATGTTCATATTGCATATGCCCACCTGTGTGTTCATTTACATCACTACCATATTCACTGCTGTTACGTCACCGCTAGATAACATTATTTATTATATAAACTAGATATGATTAGAGTCATGACCTGATGATAACCGGCTAGGTAGTGATGGTATCAAAAGATGACATGTTTATATATTTCCACTGCTTCCTATATGCTTATGATATAATATCACTTGTACCACATCATGTATTATATGTTAGTATCGTGCTTGTATTATTATGTATATATTACTGCCTCCTTCATTTTACCACTCACTAGGTCGCTTTCTGACGACCCTGGGTTTGCGTGCCCAGATTGGAGATCCGAGTTCTCGGAGTAGCAGAGAGTGCCTTGGTGTGACATAGGAGATTCCTCATCGGGCCTATTCATAGGTATCTTGGTCATTTATTTCTGTTATCTTATTTGTTCCCATTTTTCATATCTGTTATGATCGCTGACTTCTTTCTGCAGGTATTCTTATACTTCTTTCATGCTGGACCTCATGACTATATAAAGGTAATGTACTGTACTGAGGCTTAACGTACGCGTGAGCGTGTATTCACCTCGCGTATGTACGTCGCCATAACGTCTCCGTACTTGCGGTGTAGCACCCCATTCCCGGGATACGTGCCCAGATACGTGTCCCAACTTTTTCAATCATGTTATTGTAATTTTCTTCTAATATTAGTTTTTAAGTTGTGATTTCTCATATTATTGAGTATCAGATCTGGATTCTCAGATCTACTGTAAGCCCTGACCCGGACCAGGAACCCGATACCAACCAAGAGCCCGATTTGACTTTCTGGTAGTCCGATTGGACCGTTTTCAGTTTCAGAGACTGTTTTCTAATATTTTAGATTTTTCATGATTTTCTGGAATTTTTCAGAATTATTTGCAAAATCTCTAAAACCGGTGTCGGTCGGTATCGCTGACTGATTCCAGGATTTTTAGCTTTCAAATGGGATTGAATTTTCAAAAACGGCTTTCACAGTATATCTTAGAATATCATTTTCTAGCTAAAAACATTTTTTTGGGATTTTTCAAAATTTATCAAAATTTGACCGATCCTGGTGTCGGCCGGTATCGCCGGAAGATTCCAGGATTTTTATTTTGAAAACTACATTATATTTTTTAAATCCGATTTCACCAAACATCTTAGAATAATATTTGCTATTTTTGAGAATTTTTCGAAAGAATTCTAAAACAGTCAAATTTTCGCCTTATTAAAATAATAATATTTAGTACCGGTCTTGACTTTCCGTACTTTTTCCTTCTCTACCCTACTACTTATACTTTCAGAAATTATAATAAATAAAATACTTAATAATAAAAATTTTTAAACTATTTTATCTTATTTTATTTTATTTTATTTTATTAAATCCTTTTCCCTTTTTGACTTTTTCCTTTTCTTCTTCTTTTTTTATTCTTCTCCTTCACCCACTCCTATCTTTTCTTCACCAACGCAGCAAGGGAGAACGCAGGGCATGGGCTGTGAACAGTGATCAACCACCATTTCACCATCTTCATTTACTCCTCTCCTTCTCTATTAAATCACACCAATTCATACATTCATTTTTCAAAAACAAAAAAAATCCAAAACAAATCAAATAAAACAACTTCATCTTCAACCTCCAACACTCAACTCATGCATCCCCACTCCACCGCCGCTCCACCACCGCCGCCGCCGCCTCCGGCGCCTCCTAGCCGCCGCCACCGCATCCCCCAACACCCCACAATACTCCTCCACCATCAACAACCCCAAATTCCTCCTCCTCCTCCTCAATTTCTCCAAAAACCCATCACATACCCACCTTCAATTTCTCCAAATTCCCCCTCACAACCATCAAATCCTTCCCTCTAACTACTCCATCACCACCTCCTCCACCTCCTCTATCATCCCAACACCACCAAACACCACCACCACCACCACAACCACCACCACCACCACCCATCACTTCCAACAACAACAACAACAACAACAACAAAGAAAACCCACACCCTTACCTCCTCTCCCCGCGCGGGCGCGCCTCCTCCCCGCCGGCGGCGACGGCGCCGCCGGCAGGCCGCCGGCGCCGGCGGTGGCCGGCCGGCCACCCCACCCTCCACCTTCCTTCTTCTTTTCCTTTCATTCATTCTTTCTTCTTTTCTTTCTTTCCTTTTTTCTTTTATCCCTTCCCTAAATAAAACAAACCCCTCTTTCCTAAAATACCCCCACTCCTTTTCTAAAAATTACTTCCCTCTACCCTCCTCCTTTAAATCCCTAATTATTTCAAAATAACACCCCTTTTCCCCCCTTTTTTCCTACAAATTTCTCTCCTCTCTCTCTCTCCTCTCTCATTCCCTCTCTAATAATTTTTATAAATATTTATAATTATATATTTTAATATATATTGTGGGCTTGAGGTTACTCGGACGGTTCGCTGATTCTCCGGATTTTAACCGGTATTTTACCCGGTTTCAGGCGAGTACAACTTTATTTTTGGCATGCCTCTACTTTAATATTATGCGAGTATTTTTAATACATTTAAAAATAAATACTCTTGTATTTTAAGCATGGAATGGATGTATGGATATGTTAGCATGCTTAATACCATTTACCGTAAATTTAATACCTGATATCATGCTATGTAAAATAAATATGTGATGTTGCACTCGGTATTTACCCGACCTTGGACATGTTATGCCTGATATGTGATTTATGACACCGGCATTTGGCCCTTACACCGGTACACGGTATTTACACCGACACTTGGCATGTTACACTAGGGATATGATTTTTGTCACCGGCACTTGGTATTTACACCGGCACACAATAATTGACACCAATATTTCCATGCTATATTTAATTCCAACAATTACCATGCTATATTTAATTTCGATAATTGTCATATTTAATTCTAATAATTACCATGCAATAATTGATACCGATATTGCCATGCTGTATTTGACACCGACATCTTTCATGCTATATTTGGTACGGATACTTGACATGCTATATGTGATATGTGACACCTGGTATTGATACTTGCCATACTATATTCGACATGTGATACCCGACCCCGATACTTGTCTTGCTACACTTATCACCTGACATTGGACACTGATACTTGATACTTGACGTCTGTTCTTGACATACGGTATATGCTATGTTTTCATGTGGTATAAATACCTGGACCTGACATCATGACTCCTGACCAGACATTACCATACCTGATACCCGTACATTATTTGACATATTCATGACTATCACTGTTACGGGGACATGACATGATTATTGTATTATTATTACCAGATATTTGGTACTCCTGAGCTCCTGTACTCCTGTATACTTGAACCCCTGAAATAGGGAGGCCCCTGACATTATTCCTGATACTATACTCCTGTTGACCCCGTAATAGGATAACCATGAATATGATCACTATAAATACTTTGTGGACATCATTACTGGACAAATTATAATAAGTAGACAACTTACACCGGGATGGGGGAAACTGATGATTACCGATATAGTTTCCATGTTTATGATGGCCTTATCGTGTCGCGCGGCCATATACTTGGATCGACCTGGAGGCCACCAGGCGTTTCCGTGGGGTGTACTGGCACCCCTACTCCCTTGCCTGCCGGTTGTACCATAAGCCCCTAGGCCTATTCCTGTGGGAGCGGTGACATCCTATTCCTGTTCGGGCGTACAATAAGTCCCGGTACCTAGCGGTACGTTCCGGCTCAGTACCGGATACTCCTTGACCGTTGTCCCGGGCATGTACGGGACCCATCCTAAGCATGGTTCGTCGATCTTCATCAGTTTCCAATAACTTACTCCTTGGTCTGTATGCTGAGGTATGTGGGATGGGACACATACCGATGTATACAAATCAGATGAGTCTTAATAATTAATAATAACCTGTTCCTGACATATGACTAGCTATATTCTTGACCTATACTGCCACCACTTATACTTGTGCTATCTTGTTGGATTATTTGGTTGCTTCCATATTATTTCATTATTATACTGTTGTGAAGGAAAAGTCAGATTATATAAACTCAGATTACGGTGACGTGATGTACATGGTATATATATGAGGGTTTCCTTGTTTGGATTATTCCTTCGACGTACTAATCTCACTGATCGGTAATGTGAGCTTATATAACTGATTTCCTGTAGTTGCTTTACTGACTGTCATATTTCATGTTCTTACATGTTTATATCCACGATACACATTTCCTGTACACATGTATCTGTTATGCACGCCATCTGGCTTTATTTTTTTGTACTCGCTGGGGTTGCTAACAACCCTGGATTCTCATGTCCAGATTTCAGAGCCTGGATCACGGTGGCTTGACTGTAGCAGATCAGAGTGCAGCGGGAGCTTGATCATGCCGTAGTTCTTCCCGGTTCTTCTCCTATTTGGCTCCCGAGGCCCTCTTGTTACTCGTGAGCACATCTCTATTTTCTTATATCTCATCATGTATTATGTACTTTTGTACTTCCTGGTAATGTAACATTCATGTAATGTTATATTATTCTCTGTGATAACCATGTACTTGCGCTATTTCTGTTGGAATGTATGTTACCATTATGCTTCCGTCTCTGATTCTTGCATGTATTGATGCTTAGCGTATATACGTTAGGGTATTTCCGACCTTCGTATATACGTCGCAGTAACGTCTCCGTACCCTCCGGATCGGGGCGTTACAGGGTGGTATCAGAGCCTAGGCTCTCACATCCTCGGTACAATGCATGAGTCGTGGTTATACAACCCAACTGCAAGTACAAAGTTATCTATTCCCTCTTGATCGTCCTTCTCTTGATTCTTGAACCTCTTCCATCCTTTTCCATTTCCAATTCCTTTCATTCTTATACCAACTCAAGATATGGATAAACTAGTAGGGTAGCCGCAAGACAGATGTGGTTCGCTATCATTATGTTCTGGTATTCTTAACTCTGGTGCATCACCTGGTCTTATATTGGATGGTTTTTCGGCCTCGCATCCTATTCTAGTGTATGTGGATACATCATGGGGAAATCAGCACAGCAAGTGGAGTAGTCATCACTTATATAATCAGACAGACCGTATCATTACCAGAGGAACATCAGTATGGAACAGTATTTCAGATTTAGGGCTTCTGCCAGACAGAGTTATGGAGACAGCATTCGGGACTCGTTTCGATTATTGTGATTCTTGATCGTGTTCTCAGAGCCACCAGCTTCTGGCAGTTTTTATTGATTTGATGGACTACGGACCCCGCTAGCCTCGCCAAGCGAGGGTTGTGTTCTAGTCACCCGTGGACCTAACCAGGTGTGGGCTTCGCTGCACCCTAGTGCTTAGCAT
The DNA here is from genome assembly GCA_038442645.1 of Agave tequilana. Classification (NCBI taxonomy): domain Eukaryota; kingdom Viridiplantae; phylum Streptophyta; class Magnoliopsida; order Asparagales; family Asparagaceae; genus Agave; species Agave tequilana. Next base: position 971,979 of record JAVJIF010029717.1, read on the forward strand.
TTAGCGTTGTGTTACGCACTGGCTTCGCTGCGTGAGCTCCGCCATGTGCGAGCCTCGCAGAGCGTTAGCTCCGCTGCACCCTAATGCTTAACGCCTGAGATGTGTTACGCGATGGTCTCACCTAGGCTTGGTTCCGTCTGTGGCTAGTCCCTTCAGTGCTTAGCACTCTAGCCGTTCCTCGGACTTCTTCTGCCTTGTATGTTTTCATGGATCCGATGTACATGGTTTTCTCATTGTATCTGAGCTATTGCGTTATCCGTATGAACGATCCATTCGGCCAACCTTGCAGAGATTGGGTATTCTTTAATGTTTCATGTGCAGTCGGGTTGTCATTCAGAAATCAGTATTCAGAATTCTTTGTGGTTATTCTATATTCTCGATTATGCCTTTCAGAGATTGCAATGCCAGTATTCAGGAATTCTTAATTATTGGTCTTCTTGATTCATGCTCAGTATTATCGGGATTTTCTTTATCTTTGGTATTCTGGAGGAACAGTGTGTATGCAGTATCGGTAATTCTACTATGGATTCTTTGTCAAGGACAACTTCATGCCATGCGGGACTTTATATTATATTATAGATTTCTATGGATTTCCGGAGATTTTATATTATGGATTTCAGCATTATGGATTTTATGGGTTTATCAGCCTTGCTTCGCAGTCCGAAAGAGCAGACGTCAGTTCAGTATTATTATGACACCGTCAGAGGATATATATGGCAGTAGTGCAGAGATGTCTCAGTCTTGAGTTTATCATTCAGTCGATTTGTGGGAATTATCCTCAGTTACTCATATCTTGATTGGTATAAATCCTCATTCCTATTCCTTTTTGTGTTCATCTCCCTCCTTATAGAAATTTCGAGGACGAAAATTTTGTTAGGTGGGTAGATTGTAGCACCCCATTCCCGGGATACGTGCCCAGATACGTGTCCCAACTTTTTCAATCATGTTATTGTAATTTTCTTCTAATATTAGTTTTTAAGTTGTGATTTCTCATATTATTGAGTATCAGATCTGGATTCTCAGATCTACTGTAAGCCCTGACCCGGACCAGGAACCCGATACCAACCAAGAGCCCGATTTGACTTTCTGGTAGTCCGATTGGACCGTTTTCAGTTTCAGAGACTGTTTTCTAATATTTTAGATTTTTCATGATTTTCTGGAATTTTTCAGAATTATTTGCAAAATCTCTAAAACTGGTGTCGGTCGGTATCGCTGACTGATTCCAGGATTTTTAGCTTTCAAATGGGATTGAATTTTCAAAAACGGCTTTCACAGTATATCTTAGAATATCATTTTCTAGCTAAAAACATTTTTTTGGGATTTTTCAAAATTTATCAAAATTTGACCGATCCTGGTGTCGGCCGGTATCGCCGGAAGATTCCAGGATTTTTATTTTGAAAACTACATTATATTTTTTAAATCCGATTTCACCAAACATCTTAGAATAATATTTGCTATTTTTGAGAATTTTTCGAAAGAATTCTAAAACAGTCAAATTTTCGCCTTATTAAAATAATAATATTTAGTACCGGTCTTGACTTTCCGTACTTTTTCCTTCTCTACCCTACTACTTATACTTTCAGAAATTATAATAAATAAAATACTTAATAATAAAATTTTTAAACTATTTTATCTTATTTTATTTTATTTTATTTTATTAAATCCTTTTCCCTTTTTGACTTTTTCCTTTTCTTCTTCTTTTTTTATTCTTCTCCTTCACCCACTCCTATCTTTTCTTCACCAACGCAGCAAGGGAGAACGCAGGGCATGGGCTGTGAACAGTGATCAACCACCATTTCACCATCTTCATTTACTCCTCTCCTTCTCTATTAAATCACACCAATTCATACATTCATTTTTCAAAAACAAAAAAAATCCAAAACAAATCAAATAAAACAACTTCATCTTCAACCTCCAACACTCAACTCATGCATCCCCACTCCACCGCCGCTCCACCACCGCCGCCGCCGCCTCCGGCGCCTCCTAGCCGCCGCCACCGCATCCCCCAACACCCCACAATACTCCTCCACCATCAACAACCCCAAATTCCTCCTCCTCCTCCTCAATTTCTCCAAAACCCATCACATACCCACCTTCAATTTCTCCAAATTCCCCCTCACAACCATCAAATCCTTCCCTCTAACTACTCCATCACCACCTCCTCCACCTCCTCTATCATCCCAACACCACCAAACACCACCACCACCACCACAACCACCACCACCACCACCCATCACTTCCAACAACAACAACAACAACAACAACAAAGAAAACCCACACCCTTACCTCCTCTCCCCGCGCGGGCGCGCCTCCTCCCCGCCGGCGGCGACGGCGCCGCCGGCAGGCCGCCGGCGCCGGCGGTGGCCGGCCGGCCACCCCACCCTCCACCTTCCTTCTTCTTTTCCTTTCATTCATTCTTTCTTCTTTTCTTTCTTTCCTTTTTTCTTTTATCCCTTCCCTAAATAAAACAAACCCCTCTTTCCTAAAATACCCCCACTCCTTTTCTAAAAATTACTTCCCTCTACCCTCCTCCTTTAAATCCCTAATTATTTCAAAATAACACCCCTTTTCCCCCCTTTTTTCCTACAAATTTCTCTCCTCTCTCTCTCTCCTCTCTCATTCCCTCTCTAATAATTTTTATAAATATTTATAATTATATATTTTAATATATATTGTGGGCTTGAGGTTACTCGGACGGTTCGCTGATTCTCCGGATTTTAACCGGTATTTTACCCGGTTTCAGGCGAGTACAACTTTATTTTTGGCATGCCTCTACTTTAATATTATGCGAGTATTTTTAATACATTTAAAAATAAATACTCTTGTATTTTAAGCATGGAATGGATGTATGGATATGTTAGCATGCTTAATACCATTTACCGTAAATTTAATACCTGATATCATGCTATGTAAAATAAATATGTGATGTTGCACTCGGTATTTACCCGACCTTGGACATGTTATGCCTGATATGTGATTTATGACACCGGCATTTGGCCCTTACACCGGTACACGGTATTTACACCGACACTTGGCATGTTACACTAGGGATATGATTTTTGTCACCGGCACTTGGTATTTACACCGGCACACAATAATTGACACCAATATTTCCATGCTATATTTAATTCCAACAATTACCATGCTATATTTAATTTCGATAATTGTCATATTTAATTCTAATAATTACCATGCAATAATTGATACCGATATTGCCATGCTGTATTTGACACCGACATCTTTCATGCTATATTTGGTACGGATACTTGACATGCTATATGTGATATGTGACACCTGGTATTGATACTTGCCATACTATATTCGACATGTGATACCCGACCCCGATACTTGTCTTGCTACACTTATCACCTGACATTGGACACTGATACTTGATACTTGACGTCTGTTCTTGACATACGGTATATGCTATGTTTTCATGTGGTATAAATACCTGGACCTGACATCATGACTCCTGACCAGACATTACCATACCTGATACCCGTACATTATTTGACATATTCATGACTATCACTGTTACGGGGACATGACATGATTATTGTATTATTATTACCAGATATTTGGTACTCCTGAGCTCCTGTACTCCTGTATACTTGAACCCCTGAAATAGGGAGGCCCCTGACATTATTCCTGATACTATACTCCTGTTGACCCCGTAATAGGATAACCATGAATATGATCACTATAAATACTTTGTGGACATCATTACTGGACAAATTATAATAAGTAGACAACTTACACCGGGATGGGGGAAACTGATGATTACCGATATAGTTTCCATGTTTATGATGGCCTTATCGTGTCGCGCGGCCATATACTTGGATCGACCTGGAGGCCACCAGGCGTTTCCGTGGGGTGTACTGGCACCCCTACTCCCTTGCCTGCCGGTTGTACCATAAGCCCCTAGGCCTATTCCTGTGGGAGCGGTGACATCCTATTCCTGTTCGGGCGTACAATAAGTCCCGGTACCTAGCGGTACGTTCCGGCTCAGTACCGGATACTCCTTGACCGTTGTCCCGGGCATGTACGGGACCCATCCTAAGCATGGTTCGTCGATCTTCATCAGTTTCCAATAACTTACTCCTTGGTCTGTATGCTGAGGTATGTGGGATGGGACACATACCGATGTATACAAATCAGATGAGTCTTAATAATTAATAATAACCTGTTCCTGACATATGACTAGCTATATTCTTGACCTATACTGCCACCACTTATACTTGTGCTATCTTGTTGGATTATTTGGTTGCTTCCATATTATTTCATTATTATACTGTTGTGAAGGAAAAGTCAGATTATATAAACTCAGATTACGGTGACGTGATGTACATGGTATATATATGAGGGTTTCCTTGTTTGGATTATTCCTTCGACGTACTAATCTCACTGATCGGTAATGTGAGCTTATATAACTGATTTCCTGTAGTTGCTTTACTGACTGTCATATTTCATGTTCTTACATGTTTATATCCACGATACACATTTCCTGTACACATGTATCTGTTATGCACGCCATCTGGCTTTATTTTTTTGTACTCGCTGGGGTTGCTAACAACCCTGGATTCTCATGTCCAGATTTCAGAGCCTGGATCACGGTGGCTTGACTGTAGCAGATCAGAGTGCAGCGGGAGCTTGATCATGCCGTAGTTCTTCCCGTTCTTCTCCTATTTGGCTCCCGAGGCCCTCTTGTTACTCGTGAGCACATCTCTATTTTTGTATATCTCATCATGTATTATGTACTTTTGTACTTCCTGGTAATGTAACATTCATGTAATGTTATATTATTCTCTGTGATAACCATGTACTTGCGCTATTTCTGTTGGAATGTATGTTACCATTATGCTTCCGTCTCTGATTCTTGCATGTATTGATGCTTAGCGTATATACGTTAGGGTATTTCCGACCTTCGTATATACGTCGCAGTAACGTCTCCGTACCCTCCGGATCGGGGCGTTACATGCGGGATCGGGGCGTTACACCCGCCTTCAACACTATGAAAGATTTCCACTAGAATCGATCCCACCAGATCACTCGGTGCCGCAAGACCTACAAGGAGTTCACACTAGAACTGTTGGACTTACTAGTCCCCTCACTTGTTCCCGCAAGAACAAACACACGCAAGCACACTAGCTTGCTTTAGGCCGCACCTCTGCACCGAGCTCCCACTAGAACTTGAAACAATGTGAACCTGCAAGTCCGCCTCCTCAAATACAAAGATGAAATACTTTGGTGATCTTAACACTTGATCACCTAAAATCACTCTCACAACAAAGATCCCTAGAGGATTGATATCGCAATGGATAGCTGAAGTGAGTGTGAGAAAACTAGGATTGATTTGGTGGTAAAAAAACTCAAGAAATTTCTTTTTCAAAACACTCTTGAAAAACTTTCCTTTTGATATGAAAGTATTTGGCCCTAAAAACAAGTGGAGATAAACACTTAGAAGTATAGAAAAAACTATCTTGAAAACCCACTTGAAATCTTGTACAAAATAGTCCAAGGGAACCCCAATTTATAGGCTCCCAAAATATGACCGTTGGAGGCCAACTCAACAGGAAATCCTGCTGTCGGTTGACCGCCCGGTCGACTGGCCAACGGTCAGGTTTCTGACCGTTGTGCCAGCGATCGACCGGCCGGTCGACCGTGGCCTGGATACAAAAAGCAGAAGCTTTCTGCCGGTCGACCGGGCCAGATCCAGAAAGCAGAACTCTTTGGCGGTCGACCGGGTCGGTCGACCGTCCCTCCAGCCAAACAAGGCTGTACACGTTTGTGCACGTCGATCGACCGACCTCTGGCTTGGTCGACCGTGCGGTCGACCAGCAGAAGGCCAGAACCAGCATTTTAGGGAATAAAAACTCGGTCTTTTTCCTTCAATAAATTCTCATTAATTCTACAAAAATAAATTCATTGATATACTTTGAAATACAATCATGTTTGATTAAAAATCAAAACATATTACAAATATTTTGAACTATTTTTGTAATATAGAAGTTTTGCCTTAAACAAAAACCTGTAGTTTTCAAAAACGATTTTTCTAAAACTTTTCCAAATACAAAAACAAGATATTCTAAACACTTTTGGAGCTTAGTGTGTATAGATATGATCCATTACACATATATGATGAAATATCTATGTTTTTGATAATAAGTCTAAAATAAGTTTTGATAAATTATATGTATATTTTGAATCTTTAAAAACCAAACCGGTATTTTTCAAAACGAAACTTTTTTCTGAAAACACAAATAAATCTTGTGTGTGAGTGTATATGAACTTGAGCAATCCATCAACTAATCTATCATTTACATTTTATCTAAAAACAAATCTTGACACTTACAAACATGACACAAGTCTTCTTGAAAATCTTCTCTTGAAGGTCTTCTTCTCCTTCTTGACTTGGTCCAAACCTTGATCCAATGAGCCAGACTTCTCTTGAGTACTTGATGCAATTTTGATGTGCGAGCTCTTGAATCAACACCTACTAGCTCCAAAACTTGACTTCAAATCCTTTGTTGAAACTAAACACCAACTAAGATCTTGATCAAATATCTGATATTAATTAAAAACAAGATCATTAGTACAAGAACTACATGAGTTAATCATCATCAAAACTAGAGTGATGGGCCTTCGAGCCAACAATCTCCCCCTTTTTGATGATGACAAAACTCATGGAGTTAGATATGCATGGATTAAAGTTAAGCTTCATAGAAGCTCCCCCTTAACTCATGCATAACAATAAACAAATAGATCCGTCCACATCTAGACTCGTCAGAAACACTTCTCTTCCACTGTACCCTGAACCAGTGATGGTTTCACTATTAGACAGATTTTACCCTATCAGAACTTACTCCCATCTTGCATAAAACTTCTTGAAGCGAACGGAAATAATTTTGAGTTGAAACTGTAATTCATCAACACTCGTCTGAAATTTCATGGTTTAGAGTCAGAGGACGCATACTTTTTTGTTAAAGAATTTGAAGAAGTATGCATCATGATGCGTATTCCACAGGTAGGAGACAATGCCGTCAGGTTACATTTCATCCCCTTTTCCCTAAAGGATCTAACTAAGAAATAGTTGTATAGCTTGGTTGTAGACTCAGTCACAACGTAGGAAGATTTCGTCAAGGCCATCTTGAAGAAATTTTACCCAATCCATAAGACCGCCCTCATTAGAAAGAACATCATGCAGTTTAGGCAAGAGTAGAGCGAATCATTCTGGAGATACTTTGAGCAATTCAAAAATCTCCTAGCCCAGTACCTTCATCACAGCATAGAGAAATGGCGGCAATGTCAGATTCTCTATTATGGTTAATTATCAAATAAAAACCTTGTTAGAACTATGTATCAGGGGAGATTCTTGCAAAAAGATGAAAATCAGGGTTGGGATCTATTTGAAGATTTAGCTGAGAAAACCCTCCAATGGGAGCCAACCGCTGAGAAGCCAAGAAATTCACAATCGATAGCTTCTAAAGGAGGGCTCCTAGCTATGAAATCATCCATCGCTACTGAAGCTAAGATAGTCACTCTGATGAGAAGAATAGAAGCTCTAAAAACAAAAGACCCTACCAAGGTCAACCAAATCAACCCACCATAGATACACAATCCAGGTTGTTTATATTGTCAGGCACCAAATCATGTTTTGAAAAAGTGCCCAGTTTTTCAAACTCATCAATTACCACCAGAATACATGAATGCGGCCCACTTAAGGTCGCAGAATAATCCCTACTCACAAATTTACAATCCCGGTTGAAGAAATCACCATAATTTCTCTTGGGGCCTGAACAATTCTCCCAGGCCCAATTTCCCAATAATATTCACCATCCCAATCTTCAAGCAAACTTTCCCAATCAACCCTCCTCTTCTTCTTTCCAAAACTCACCAACGGAGAAAAAACTCGGTAAATTGAAGGAGAGTATGAAGGCATTCCTGAAGACTTAACCCGCCTTCATTCAAAATCCAGGACAAATGTTGAACAGCCATGCACTAGCCATATCTAGATTGGAAGTTCAGATGAGTCAGTTGCAAGTTCTCTAAGTGAAAGACCCAAAGGTGATTTACCTAGTCAACCGCTAGTCAACCCTAAGAATTCCAGTCAAGCTTAGGAATTTTAAAATTCTCAAACCAACTAGTGTAATGTTATCCATACATTAAGATCAGGAAAAAAGGTTGACAATCAGGTCTATCAGCCAAAAAGTCCTGTTCAAATTGATCCTACTCCTGCCTCCACATCTGCTAGCCCCTCTCAATCTGCTGCACAAATGTCTGATAAAGACACAGTTACTGATTAAGTTCACAAGCCTACATCACCCTTTCCAAATAGGCTTAGGAACAACAATAAGAACTGCACAAAGAAAAGATACTCGAAATGTTTAATTAGGTCAAATTGAATGTGCCTCTTCTTGACGCTATCCAACAAGTTCCAGCGCATGCTAAGTTTCTTAAGGATATGTGTACTAAGAAGGAAAAATGAATGTGCCAAAGAAAGTATTTTTAGCAGCCAACATAAGTGAACTTCTGTCTGGTTCCATTCCGGTCAAATACAAAGATCCCGGATGTCTCACAATTTCTTGCACCATAGGACAAATAGAAATTAGTCGAGCACTTCTTGACTTGGGAGCAAGTATCAACTTGCTCCTTCTTTCAGTATATCAGCAACTTGGGCTGGGCGAGCTGCATCCAACTCGAGTAACCATTCAGTTAGCTGATCGATCTGTGAAAGTTCCCAAAGGAGAAATCACAGATGCCTTTATTAGAGTCGAGAATTTCATCTACCCTGTTAATTTCATTGTGTTTGAGACCCTATCTGTGTCAAACCCAAGGTCTTATACTCTAATCATCTTAGAGCGCCCATTCCTTACTACAGCCAATGCCATATTTAACTGTAGGAACGGGTCCATGCGATTGACCTTTGGAGACATGACCAAGGATGTCAATGTTTTCAACCTAGGAAAACAACCCAGGGATATGAATGATCAGACTTTTGAAGTCAATTCTATTGACAATTTGGCGAGTGAGCATGAGGAGATCATGAAAATAGACACAGAGAGCAATTTTGATTTGGAATCTGAGGATTTCAATTTAGACCAAATCATTGATTCAGCAGTGGATTGGGCGTCAAGCCTAAGTGTACCTAATCTCGAGAACAAAATTCTAATTATCCCTTCCAATGAATTCACTGATTCCTTAGAACTGAAAGCTTTGCCCGAGCACCTCAAGTACACCTATCTGGGCGAAAAAGAAACCATGCCAGTCATCATAGCATCCCATCTGGCTAGAAAATAAGAGGAAAGCTTGATGTCAGTTTTAAGGAAACATAAAGAAGCAATTGGATGGACAATGAATGACATCAAGGGGATAAGTCCAGCAATAATACAACATCGTATTCATTTGGATGATGACGCAACTTCAAGGAGGGACCCACAATGTAGGCTTAACCCATTAATGCAAGATGCTGTGAAGACAGAAATTTTGAAACTATTAGATAATGGGATCATTTATCCTATTTTTCATAATCAATGGGTTAGTCATGTCCACGCTGTCCTAAAGAAAGCTAACTTTACCGTAGTGAAAAATGAACACAAGGAGTTGGTACGAATAAGACTACCTACTAAGGTTCATATTTGTATTGACTATCAAAAATTGAATGCTGCTACGCGTAAAGACCACTTCTCGCTACCTTTCATCGATCAAATGCTCGAACGTTAGGCTGGACACGAGTACTACTATTTTCTAGACGGGTACTCAGGATACAATCAGATCCCCATTGCTGCAGAGGATCAGGAGAAGACCACGCTCACTTGCCCATTCGGAACCTTTACCTACTGATGCATACCCTTTGGATTGTGCAACGCTCTCGCGACATTCCAACGGTGCATGCTCAGTCTTTTCTCCGATATGGTAGAACATTTTCTAGAAATTTTCATGGATAATTATTCCATCTATGGAGATTCATTTGACTAATATACGTAGAGTTATTTCTTCAAAGATGCAAGGAGCAGAACTTGACTCTGAATTGAAAAAAATATCACTTCATGGTAAGACCGGGGATTGTTTTAGGCCATGAGATCTCGAGAAGAGGGATCGAAGTTGACAAAGCTAAGATAAAAGTGATCGCAAAGCTTTCCCCACCCAAATGCATTAAGGATATCTGATCTTTTTTGGGCATGCTGGGTTCTACCGACGATTTATTAAGAACTTTAGCAAAATCGCTAGACCTTTAACCAACGTACTCGTGAAGAACGTGCCCTTTGATTTTAATGATGGATGTTTTAGATCATGGGAGAAGCTTAAGCAAGAACTTATATCTGCACCTATCATTTCTGCTCTGGATTGGACTAAACCGTTTGAGATCATATGTGATACCACAAACCTTGCCATTGACATTGTCCTAGGACAGCGCATCATTAATCTGCAGCATGTGATCTATTATTCGAGTAGGACGTTGAATGACGCTCAGCAAAACTAAACTACGACTGAGAAGGAATTCTTGGTCATAGTATTCGCGTTAGAAAAGTTTCGTCCATACCTGCTGGGATCGAAAACCATAGTATTCATAGACCACTCCGCATTAAGATACCTCATGATGAAGAAGGATGCAAAAGCACGGCTTATCCGTTGGATCCTTCTGTTATAAGAAGACTTGGAGATTCTAGACAAAAAGGGTGTGGAAAACGTAGTGGCAGATCACTTATCTAGAATTTCCAATGCACCCACTGAGGAAAACCTATCAACGAGGATTTCCCAGACGAAAACATCTTAGCAATTTTAAGGAACCCTGATACGCTAACATCGTCAATTATCTTGCCATGGGACAAATACCTTCTGAATGGATGAAACAGGATAAATATCGCTTCTTCGCCCAAGTACGGTTCTTCTTTTGGGAAGAGCCATATCTTTTCAAGTATTGTTCTGACAAATCATCAGACGGTGTGAACCAGAGGAAATGCACAGGAGTGTGTTAACATTTTGCCATGAACTTGCTTGCGGTAGATACTTTGGTCCCCGCAAAACCGTCGAGAAAGTCTTATAAAGTGGATTCTAAAAGTACACCTAGAGGGGGTGAATAGGTGTACAGCTAATTTATGAACAATAATGCGAAATTTAAAAACTAAATAGCAACACACTTAATGTAACCAACGAGTGTAGCTGAATTCTCAGTGAAGGGCTCTGGACTAACTCCTCTTGATTCCTCTGAATAAGAGTTGAGGTGCTATATGAAGCTCTCGTGGTTAAACACAAGTGAGCACACACAAACAAGCCAAGCATATAATATATGAATGAGCAATATGAAATGATGCAAGGCATAAAAAGAGAGAGTTAGAGTTAATGGATCAAACGCAAACACAAAGATATGTTTCGAGGTTCGAGCACACAGCTCTACGTCCCCGCCTTCACACAGAAGAATTTCCACTAACTTGTCCACACAGGACTCCCACACAGGGAACCTCCACTGAGGATTTGGGAAAATATAATAACAGGGAGTACACAACTCCTCTCTCAACCAATACAACCTCTCACTAGAGACAATACACAACTAACACAAAATCTACCTCACACAAGAGGGGTAGGCACTTAGCCAACACAAAGCAATCACCTCACACTTGAAGGATTCTAACACAAACTCCACCTCTCACTAGAAGAAGCTAAACACAATCTTCACCTCTCACTAGAGGGAGCTAAACACAATCTCCACCTCTCACTAGAGGGAGCCAACCACAACTTCCACAATCACCTCACAATAGAGGGATACCAAATCAATCTCCTCTCACTAGAGGGATATCACAATGAAGGAAGTTTACAACTTAGTGGTTTCCACAACCACAAACTAATTTTCCCACAAAATCAAGATCCTAATAGATAGGATAATAGATAAGCTCAAGGGTGAGAAATAAAGGTGTTGGAAATCAAATCACAAGAGAAAAATACTTGGGAAAACAACTTAGTATTTGATAGAAATGAAGAACAAAGCAAATATCCCAAATCTATATTTTTCTTTGATTTTTCCAACTCATTTTAAAACAAATAAAGATGAAAACTTTGAACCCAAAAAACTCTTTTGAAAACATAGAATTAAACACTTGAGAAGATGAAAATTTGCTCTTAAAAAAACTTAGTGAAAACTCGCCAAAGATTGGGGTATAAATAGGCCCAAACAAAATCTGTCCGTTGGCAGCTTGACAAAGCCCAGAATGGCCTTCCGGTCGACCGGCCAACGATCAAAAATTCGACCGCTGAGCCTGCCGGTCGACCGCCCGGTCGACCACGCCCAGAACCAGAGAGCAATGGCTCTCTGGCCGGTCGACCGAGCCAACCCGAGAGTGGGTTGACTTCGGTCGACCGGCCTAGCAAGCTGGCCTGCGTGCACGTCCTTGTGCACGTCGGTCGACTGGTCCGGTTGACCGACCACTGGTCCGGTTGACCGTCCTAGTCGACCGCCAGGGCCTGGCAGATCTGGTTATAGAATTTGAAAACTAGTCTTTTTAATATCAAATAAATCACATAAAATCTCTAAAAATCTACAAAAATAAGTTCGTATATTCTCTTTGAAATACAAACATGTGTGAAAAAAATTCAACACATATTTCAAACTATTTGAACCATTTTTGTGTCCTTGACATTTTACCGAAAACCAAAATCCGTGTTTTCCAAAACTAGGATTTTTGAAATGCAAAATCGTTTTGTCCAAAACTCATCCAAATACAAAAATATGATATTGAAACAACATTTAAGCATGTTGTATATGGATATAATCCAATATACATATAAAGATATATATCAATATTTTTGACATTAAATCCGAAAATAAGTTTTGTTAAAATACCAAAACTCCAAACTCATGAAATAGACAACCAAACTAAGTTTGTTTAAATAGTTGAAGCATAGATGTATATAGAACAAATCTAATATACATTAAATTATGTAAAAATGTTTTGATTCTATCTATCCATGAAAAACAAGATCGGTTAAACTAAAAACCGAAAACATGAAACTTTAAACAAGTGTGTGTGTTATGAACTTGAGCATATCTAATCTTTACAAATAGATCTAAACAATAAACTAAATAATATAACGAAGTCTTCTTGTAGAGCGCCGTCTCCAAGTCGACTCGATCCAAACGTGATCCACCGAACTTGACTCCAAACGAGTGCTAGATATGAACTTGACACTCGGGCTCTTGAATCACCATGTGAAAGCTCCAAAATACCTTTGTTGAAGCTAATCACCAACTAATATCTTGGTTAAATATCTGAAACTAAATATCACAAGATTATTAGTAAACTATAACTACATGAGTTAATCATCATCAAAACTAGAGTGGAAGGCCTCTGAGCCAACAATCTCCCCCTTTTTGATGAGACAAAACTCATGGAGTTATATATGCATGGATTAAAGTTAACTTCAAAGAAGCTCCCCCTTAACTTATGCATAGCAATAAACAATAAGATAAGCGATGAATGCTAAACATGAATATGCATTCATACATAAAACAATGAAATGAACATGCTCTTGATACCAAAATTTTAAAATAAATTATTTCTTCTTCTTTTTAAATAAACATGTTCTTAAATACCAATTGAAAATATAAACTTAGAATAAACATGTTCTTTAAATAATGCTCTTGATATCAATAAAAATTTCAATTGAAAGCTAATCAATAAAAATTCTTGATACCAATAATAAAACTCTTAATACCAACAATAAAAATTTTAATAAAAGGTTCTTGATATCAACATACTAATATCCTTACTCTTGATACCAATATCAACAAAACATAAAACAAACTCTCTTTATATCAATATGAAACAAAGCAAACTTTGATAAACATGCATATAAACTCAAATACTTCTCCCCCTTTTTTGTCAATCATCAATAAAGGGGTCAAAGAAAACCAATAAAACAAAGTTCTCCCCCTTTTTGTCCGAAACAAAAACCATTAAGGGGTGAAATCAAAACAAAACATTATGATACCAATTAAAATATATATCAATTTAGTGCATCATGATATCAATTGAAAATAAACATATAGGTAAACCAACCAAAAAGAATTTTGAGGAATACCAATTGAAAGTAAATAAGGTATTGAAAACCAATCTTGAAGAAACCAATTGAAAGTACCAATTGAAGGTACATAAAACATTTTTTGAAAAAACCAACCAAAATTTTGATATCAATTGAAAGATGTAAATATATAGATAATATTGATACCAATTGTAAAAATTAGTCCCAATAGAAAATATTTTACACTTTTTGATATCAATATGAAAAACATAAACCTATTGAAGATATTTTTCATTAGGAATGTATGATGCCAAATTAAAATCAATATTAATTTTACAATTAATTTTCAACATAAAGTGTGGGAGTAAAATAACAAAACCAATTGAAAGATGAAATATGAATTTTCTCCCCCTTTATGAAATACCAAATAAAATGATGCATAAGCTTGTATAAGGATACCAATTGAAAAATAATCAATTGAAATATAATGGTCATTTAAGAAATCAAGCTTAGCATAACCAAAATTTGTGCTCAAAGATATAGAGATATAGTAAGTACAAATAAAGTATATATATGTATGGAAAAATGAATATCAATCGAAATTGATACTTTTTGAAGTGTAAGCATACATATATTAAAACATATATGAGTATACAAAAAGAATGTCAATAGTGATACCAATCGAAAAGATACAATGATATCAATTAAAAATAAAATAAGATCAAGTGTATAACTCATACTTCCTACCACCCATTTCATGCACATGTTTAAAAAGATTTTCAATAATGAGCATACAAGGCATGGTCGCCCAACCAACCGCCCTTTTGATGGGTAGGGGTTTCCAAAAATAAGTTTAAAAATATAGTATGTTTGAAAAACTCTACCAAATGAAGAATACCACAACTAGTTATATGAAAAATTTGAAAACTAGTACGAAATCCTTCAAGTAAGGAATAAAACAAAAATATTTTTCATAAAACATGAAAATCACTAAACCAATGTCACTCAAAATCTATATAGCACATATGATACTCATGAAAACAAAATCATGAGAAAACATCAAATAACATGAGTGTACAAGATTTGTGAAAGACATAGTCATGGAAATAGGCAATTTGGCTCAATAAGAAATTCCTTAAAAAAAACATGAAAATCATCAAAACTATAATTCTTCAAAGTATATGTATGTCATGTACAAACTAAAGTATACATACATATCCAAATATAAACGAGTCCACAAAAGTATATGCATGAAGGCAAGTGGCTCAAGGATGTATTGTATAGCTATTAATTTGAACAAAATAGACATATACATGAAGTTAAATATAAACATGAAAAACATGCACAAAATGGGAATACAAGTCAAATGTATGAATCAGCAAAACTAGACTATACTAGTACATCTAATAAGTACAAATGAGCATTCAAGCATAAACATATAATAGTCTATTTGTGGCTCACTAGTTGTATAAGTATATATCCAAGTTTTAATGAAAGCTAACATCTAAACATGTAGTCAAAAACATGAAGCATAGAAATCAAAACAAAACTCATAAACATTCATATGATCATTATGTACATACACATGCATAGATCTATGATATACACATTAGTTAAACTAAAGTGAGAACACTAAATATGGGTCCATATAAACATGGGTGTCTCAAATACTGATCATGCATATCACTAATCTAATTATCATGACATTTAACATACTAATCAAGAAACATCAAAACATGCTAAAAATGAATAATATGAAAAGCATGTAAACATAAATGAGGAGTTAGAGATCGTTACCAAAACCGATAGGGCACATCTCCATATCTCCAAACCAAAGTGGTCCTTCCACCAAACTCTCCTTGAAAGTGATGCATCCAAATAGTCCTCTTTAAGCTCGAAACGCATCCACCTCAAGGCACCATTACTCTCACGTCATGTGAGAGCCCACACCTACATCAAAATAGGAGTGGTCTTTAGTACCCACACTCTTTTGGGTCCATGGGGGTTAGCTCCTTTCCTAACCTAAACAAATTTAGTTGCTAAATTTGAATCATGTATACGATCAAAACAAAACTTAGCAAGGTGGCCCTTACGTCCACAATGTGTACATGTGTACACATGAGCATACATCGTGTTATAGGAGTGAACGTGGGAAGCATATGTATGCTGTGGTTTGTGTGCATGCATAAGAGGAACTTATTTCTTTCGAAATATAGATTCCAACTGTGGGTGGTTCAAAGCACAATGGCTCAAAGTGGAGCCCAAACAATCAACACTCTTCTTAAGCATAGATATATCATTTTCAATTATAGAAGAGGTGCATGCAATAGATGAGTTAGAATGTAAAGCTACACTAGCATGAAAACATGTGTATCTAAATCATTTTTCAAAGATTTATTTTCATTTAAGCAAACTTCTAAATCTTTTGAAATCAAATCAATTTTATTTTTCAAAGAAACATTTTATTTTACAACAAAATCAAGTTTTGAAGACAAGATCTCATTTTTCTTCAAGACCTCATTGCAATCATTTTTATTTTCAAAATTTCATTTTCTTTTAGAACAAGGTCAAGTTTGGATTTCAATGAATCTCTTTCACTAGAAATCTCCACTTTCTCTTGCAAAATCAAATCTAGTTTTGAATACAATCCTTATTTTCTTTATTAAGTCCAAAACTCTTCTTTTTCAAAAGATTATATTTTTTTAACAATTTTTCACAAACAATTGATAATTCTTCATTTAAAGCATTGGCATCAATATAATCATTACTAGAAGAACTAGCATCATCATCATCTAATTGAGTTTCCGAGTGTACCTCAAGGGAGTCATTTCCCTTGGACCATGTAGCATTGTTGCTCGGATTCTCTACTAGATTCATCCTCCACAATGGTTGGCGTTTGAAGCTTGGAGGAGGTCAACGTGTTCCACACTGCAAAGGCGGAATCACAGTTAGAAACTAAGCACAAATATTCTTTGTTAAGCGTGTTTCTAAGTATCTCAAGGGCTTGTGCATTGGCCTCTATATGCTTGCTATTACCAAGATAAGATTTCTTGGTAGCGGTAAGGAAAACATGCAAGCCTAGGGTTTTTAGGTACATACTCATCCTAAATTTTCACATGTCAATGTTGGAAACATCAAACATGAAAGGTGTCAAGCAATCCACGAGTGTATGTAAATAATATAAGTGTGCAAATGCAAATGATAGATTAGCAAAATCAAGATCACACTCCTAGGTGGTTAACCTAATATCAGGAGCGTAGGCTCTGATATCAATTGAAAGTACACCTAGAGAGGGGTGAATAGGTGTACAGCTAATCTATGAACAATAATGCGGAATTTAAAAACTAAATAACAACACACTTAATGTAACCAATGAGTGTAGCCGAATTCCCGGTGAAGGGCTCTGGACTAACTCCTCTTGATTCCTCTGAATAAGAGTTGAGGTGCTATATGAAGCTCTCGTGGTTAAACACAAGTGAGGCACACACAAACAAGCCAAGCATATAATATATGAATGAGCAATATGAAATGATGCAAGGCACAAAAAGAGAGAGTTAGAGTTAATGGATCAAACGCAAATACAAAGATATGTTTCAAGGTTCGAGCACACAGCTCTACGTCCCCGCCTTCACACAGAAGGATTTTCACTAACTTGTCCACACAGGACTCCCACACAGGGAACCTCCACTGAGGATTTGGGGCAATACAATAACAGGGAGTACACAACTCCTCTCTCAACCAATACAACCTCTCACTAGAGGCAATGCACAACCAATACAAATCCACCTCACACAAGAGGGGTAGGCACTTAGCCAACACAAAGCAATCACCTCACACTTGAGGGATTCCAACACAAACTCCACCTCTCACTAGAGAGAGCTAAACAAAATCTCCACCTCTCACTAGAGGGAGCCAACCACAACTTTTACAATCACCTCACAATAGAGGGATACCAAATTAATCTCCTCTCACTAGAGGGATATCATAATGAAAGAAGTTTACAACTTAGTGATTTCTACAACCACAAACTAATTTTCTCACAAAATAAAGATCCTAATAGATAGGATAGTAGATAAGCACAAGTGTGAGAAATAAAAGTATTGAAAATCAAATCACAAGAGAAAATACTTGGGAAAATAACTTAGTATTTGATAGAAATGAAGAACAAAGCAAATATCCCAAATCTATATTTTTCTTTGATTTTTCCAACCCCTTTTAAAACAAATAAAGATGAAAACTTTAAACCCAAAAAACTCTTTTGAATTAGAATTAAACACTTGAGAAGATGAAATTTTGCTCTTGAAAAAACTTAGTGAAAACTGGCCAAAGATTGGGGTATAAATAGGGCCAAACAAAATCTGCCCGTTGGCAGCTGACAAGGCCCAGAATGGCCTTCCGGTCGACCGGCCAACGGTCAAAAAATCGACCGTTGAGCCTACCGGTCGACCGCCCGGTCGACCGCGCCCAGAACCAGAGAGCAACGGCTCTCTGGCCGGTCGACCGCCCGGTCAACTGGGCCAACCCGAGAGTGGGTTGACTTCAGTTGGTCAACCGGCCAAGCAAGTTGGCCTGCGTGTACGTCCTTGTGCACGTCAGTCGACCGGTCCGGTCGACCGACCACTGGTCCGGTAGACCGTCCCGGTCGACTGCCAGGGCCTGGCAGATCTGGTTATAGGATTTGAAAACTGGTCTTTTTAATATCAAATAAATCCCATAAAATCTCTAAAATTTCACAAAAATAAGTTCTTATATTCTCTTTGAAATACAAACATGTGTGAAAAAATTCAACACATATTTTAAACTATTTGAACCATTTTTGTGTCCTTGAAATTTTACCAAAAACTAAAATCCGTATTTTCCAAAATTAGAATTTTTAAAATGAAAAATTGTTTTGTCCAAAACTCATCCAAATATAAAAACATGACATTGAAACAACATTTAAGCATGTTGTATATGGATATAATCCAATATACATATAAAGATATATATCAATGTTTTTGACATTAAATCCGAAAATAAGTTTTGTTAAAATACCAAAACTCCAAACTCATGAAATAGACAATCAAACTAAGTTTGTTTAAATAGTTGAAGCATAGATGTATATAGAACAAATCTAATATACATTAAATCATGTAAACTTGTTTTGATTCTATCTATCCATGAAAATCAAGATCGGTTAAACTAAAAACTAAAAACATGAAACTTTAAACAAGTGTGTGTGTTGTAAACTTGAGCATATCACACTATCTAATCTTTACAAATGGATCTAAACAATAAACTAAATAATGTACCGAAGTCTTCTTGTAGAGCGTCGTCTCCAAGTCGACTCGATCCAAACGTAATCCACCGAGCTTGACTACAAACGAGTGCTAGATATGAACTTGACGCTCGGGCTCTTGAATCACCATGTGAAAGCTCCAAAACACCTTTGTTGAAACTAATCACCTACTAATATCTTGGTTAAATATCTGAAACTAAATATCACAAGATTATTAGTAAACTATAACTACATGAGTTAATCATCATCAAAACTAAAGTGGAAGGCCTCTGGGCCAACAGATTCTACTGGCCCACTTTGCTCAAGGATTGCTTCAACTTTTGCAAGTCATACGCAAATTGCCAAATTATCGGGAAAATTGTAAGGAGAGACATGATGCCCCTAAACCCTATTCTGGAGGTTGAAATTTTTGATGTTTGGGGCATTGATTTTATGGGACCGTTCCCAAGTTCATTCGGCAACCAATACATCTTGATTGCGGTGGACTATGTTTCAAAATGGGTAGAGGCCATACCGACCAGGACGAATGACAACATATTGGTTTTCAAATTTCTGAAAGAAAATATTTTCTCTCGTTTCGGTACCCCGCACACTATTTTCAGTGATAATGGGACTCATTTCTGCAACGAGGCTTTCGATGTCCAGATGCGTAAATACTCTATCACTCATAAATTATCCATAGCATATCACCCCAAACCAATGGGCAAGTGAAAGTAACTAACAGACAAATTAAGCTCATCTTGGAGAAAACTGTCGGACAGAATAGAAAGGAGTGGTCCACCAAGCTGATATGCACTATGGGCTTATCGGACTGCTTTCAAAATTATCCTCGGTATGTCTCCATATCGAGTGGTATTTAGGAAGGTCTGCTACTTTCTAGTGAATTAGAACACCGTGCTTTGTGGGCCATCAAACAATTGAATTTTGATTTAAACAAAGCCGGCGAACTGAGAAAGCTGCAAATTTTAGAATTGACGGAGATATGAAATGAAGCTTATGAAAACTCAAAAATAACCAAGAGTAGGACTAAGTTCTTTCATGACCAATACATACACATAAAGAATTTTGTCCCCTGGCAAAAAAGTTCTACTTTACAATTCACGGCTTCACACAGGAAGCTCAAGACTCGTTGGTCTGGGCCCTTCATTGTGTACACCGTCTTTTCACACGATGCTATGGTAATTTTCAATCCAAAGAATGGTAAGAAATTCAAGATAAATGGGCGAAGACTGAAGCCATTTTTCACCACTAAACCAGAGTCACAAGCTGAACATGGCATGGGTCTTTTAGACCCATCTTACAAGTGACTATATCCCACCACAAACCAAAAATAAAAAATAAAAAATTTGTTAAAAGTAGGAGTTCTTTGTAAATCACCATTCTTTTTGTATATCTTTCCTTACACGTATCTATTGCATTTGTATTCACACATCATCCATTGAGGACAATGCATTAGATAAGTGTGGGAGAGGGGAGGACAATGCATTAGATAAGTGTGGGAGAGGGGAGGACAATGCATTAGATAAGTGTGAGGAGGGGTACTAACATAGGATTTCTTTGTTTTTAGTATTTCTTTTTCTTCCTTCCTTTTCCAAAAAAAATAAAATGAATAAAAAAATAAAAACCAAGGATGTATTTGTTCTTTTCATTTCTTTTTAAAACCTTTAAAAAAAAAACTCTTAAAGTAGTAGAGAAGTTTTGATAGTCTTTTGTAAAAATACAAAATAGTTATAAGTATTAAGAAAACTCAAGTTAAAAATTCTTTACTTTAGCCTAAATAAAATAATTGGTTGGATTAATAGTTTAGGAGGAATTAGAAAAATAACTCATTTCTTTACTTTTTGTATTAGTAAGTATGCATTGGTTATACACATACTCTTGAAATTTATAGATAAAGACTCTAAGTGCCACACACAAAAAATAATTAAATTTATATATATAGTTATAAACCCGATTAAGCTGGATAATTGTGCCTCAAGAAGCTTGATTATTCATACTTAAAGGAAATAAACCTAAATTTTGTGGCCTAATTTACTTGAGTATTTAACCTTAGGGGTGTTTTCTCACTTGGTGCCCTATGACCACCTGATTTGGGAATCATCGGTTAAAAACTCGTTACACAATTAAATTAAAAAGCCTAAGAAAGTTAATGACAAAAACGGTACATAAATAAACACTCATAAATTTTGTGGCATTAAAGTTTGAGTCAAAAAATTTCAAATAAATCATCACTTCGCATAATGCATATTATTTAAGGTAAAATAAAAGAATGAATTTTAAGTACAAAATTCCTCTTAAACTCAAATAAAGACCATATTCTTGCATGAAGACCAAAGCATAGGAAGGACTAATAAGAGTTAGACCTAATGCTTATAATTATTTAGCTATTTTACTAAAGAGATTAAAAAGTCTTTTTCTACTTTAGGAAGGAGTTTTCAAAAATACTAACATTTGATTTCTTTCTTTATGGATTTTGTGGATGTAATTCGCTGAAAATACTCAGGAGACAAAACTCCTCCTCTAGGGGAAACCTAGAGGTTAAACGGCTTGTTGCACACGCTCAGTGCAATCGCGTCCCCATACATCCTTGTTGATACCATTAGTGCACTTATTTTTTCCTCCATGCTCGCCTTCAAATAGATCTTGATGGGGGAATGTTCAAGTTTTGCTATGTGAAGTAAGGGGATGGGGAGAACTTTCATTCGATCGACCACATGAAAAGTTCTTTCGCACAAGTGTTGTGATTGCCTATGGTCCATCGTGAGGCTATGTTATCAAGAAGTTAAATGTTAGTGGTAACACTTAGTAAAAAGTTAGCCATGCATTTTTCCAACTCTAAAATACAAAAACATCTTTCCAACATCAAAATATTTCAAACCATTCCTACACTCTCTCTTATTTTTCTTTCTATTCATTCTTAAAACAAAAAAAAAACTTTAAAACGAATAGAAGAAAGAAGCCGCATCCAAGCTTTCATCGCTCTCCCTCCTTGTGGATACGACCCGTATAGCCACTTCGCTATACAGTAGAACCGCTAAAGCGGTAACATCGACCATCACTCTTTTACTTATTCTCGTGCATACTTTTTGGCGATCAATGATCAGGACAGCGGTCGGACGACAGTCGGGACTCTTCAGCGTGAGAGGGAGAGAGGAAGAAAGAAAACTGAAACTTAAAAAGGGTCATTTTGAAATTAGTCAAAAATTTGAGAAGTGAAATAAGAAAAATATTTTTCTGTGAATAAATGGGTGTGTCTTATTCAATTTAAGAGAATGTGTGACTCAACTTGTTGTGTGTCCGTATTCATGTCTTGGGAAAAAAAATTTTACTCACCGTGTATTGCGCGATGAGCAAGAGGCCCACCCAAAACCAGCAACTCCAACTCACCGAGCTCGCGGGGAGCAAAAGATAATTTATTATGCCTTGGGTCGGCTACAGACTACAGTAGGTCAAACAACGACGTCAGCAACTGCCCTATTGCCTCCCTCCATTGATGAGTTGATTATCTCTTGCTCACTCTGTTTTGCGTCACATTTTCATCCCAAAATCACTTCTTTCTCCATCTCCATCTCATGGAGATGCATCATCAAGGCGAAGAAGGAGATGAGATCTGCAAGAGCTTTGTGGGGGCCATCTTTTGGCGGATCCAGAAGCTCACTGCTCCCCTCTTCAAACCCTTCGGCCCTAGATCCCAGCCCCCCACCATCCACGACGACGACCTAGGGTTTCTCGAGAGGAAGCTCGAGCGGATTCGAGCAACACTCAGGGACTCTGAGAGGCTGGAAATTGTGGATGAATCAGTGAAGCTGTGGTTGAGCGAGCTCAGGGATCTCGAATCGTGCATCGAGGACATAATCGAGGAGCTGGAGTTCGAGTCGCGGTGGAAATCAAGGATGGCCGAGTTAAAACGCGAGCAGAGGAGGAAGACGACTTCTGCTGCTGAATTGTTAGTTGGATAAGATCCCTTTTTTATTCATTTCATTTCCTTTTATTATTATTATTATTATTATTATTATTATTATTATTATTATTATTATTTTATTTTATTTTTGTTGAAAGGTGGAGAAAATTTTCGGAATCTACTTAGAATTAACAAGATGAAAATGAAATTTGAGGGATGTAATTTTAACAAAATTAGTCCATATTGATAGTTATTTTGATCAAATAATCCATATTGACAGTGAAGAGTTACCTAAGAATGACGCTTTCTCCACTTAAGCATCCTCTACTTAGCATTGAACATTAATAATGATGATATTGAATCTAAGAGGACGTTATTGAAGTGGAATATGTAGGAAGAGAGAAGATAAAAAGTTATGGTAGAGTTTTTTTTAACTTATTGGATGCAGAGATCGGAATCCAAAAGGAGCGAGAACGTAGCGAATTGCAGGCCAGAACAGTGGCCGGCTAACCGCCTGGTCGACCGGCGTGCACAACGTGCACAGGTGTTGCGCGGTCGACTCCCCGGTCGACTGTAGCAAGGAGAACGGTCGAACGGCACAGTCGACCGACTGGCATGCCTAACTCTCTGTTGGGTTCGGTCGACTGACTGGTCGGCCGAAGGGATGGGTCGGTCGGCCGTCCGGTCGGCTGACAGGTGGTTGCTTCTCCTGTTCGGATTTTGACTTTATTTCTGAATTGAAGTCTAATCCAATGTGATTTTCTAAAACTCTGGGACTCTCTGGCTATAAATAAGGGGTAGAGCCCTCATGAATTGAATGCAAAGAAAAACTTGTACTTGATTGTTAAATCAATAAATCTCTCTCTCGCTTGCCCCGAGGACGTAGGCAAATTGCCGAATCTCGTTGAATATTGTGTTTGCTTTCTCTCTTTGTTATTTGTTCTTGTCTTTTGGGTACTTCTCTAGTGTATTTCTCTCTGTTGATTGGGAGTTCCTCTGTTGGGTTGTTGCAAGGCGCGTGCAACAAGTGGCATCAGAGCATCCCAGGTTCGTCGTGAGATCGTGTGTCGATTCCAAGAGCATTGGTTGCTGTTTGGCAGAAATTGTGTCAATCTCGGAGCAGCGTTGGGACTATTTGTGGGATCGTGTGTTGATCTCAAATCAGCATTTGGATTGCTCAAGGAATCAAATTTGGTGGAGTAGATCATTTCGGAAACTCTCCTAGGGTTTCACTTTTAGGTAAATATCTTATCTTTATCTAGTTTTTTGATCTAACTCCGTTTGTTTTTCGCATTATTTTTGAGGAATCTATTGAGAAGATGGCTGGAGACATTACATCTATGGTGAAATCTATGAATCCACATCCATTGAAGATTGATGTGGTGAAGTTTGATTGCAAGAATAACTTTGAGATGTGGAGATGTAAGGTGATGGATGCATTGACGACATCAAACCTTGAAGACACTCTACGGTTGGAGAAAAACGCGAGACCACTTTTGAAGAGGATTGGGACAAGATGTATCGAACGGCGTGTGGCTTGATTTGGTCTTGTTTGACACAAGACATCAAGTATAATGTGTTATGAGACATCTGCGAGGCAGCTGTAGGAGATCCTGGAGAAGAAGTATCTGACGAAAAGCATAGAGTTACGTTTGCAATTGAAGAGTAGGATTTATGGCTTCCAGTTGAAGAAAGAAGTCTCCATTGATGAACACATGATTAACTACACCAAGCTTCTTACAGATTTAATTAACGTGGATGTGAAGATCGAAGAAGAGGATAAGGCGTTAATTCTATTGAATTCTCTTCCTGAAGAAGAGTATGAGACCTTCATCCTAACTTTGATTAATGGTAACAAACATTTAACTATAGTGATGTGTCAGCTGCTCTTGTAAATTATGAAGGAGAAAGGACAAGCAGTCTTCCTTCAATGGTACATCAGCAGAGGCGTTGATGGTAAGATGCAGAGGCTCCAATTGGAAGGGTAAAGTCAAGCGTCAGAGATTGGAATCTCGGCCAGGTTTCAGAGATCTGAAGAAGAACCAGTGCGACTTCTGCAAAGAGATAGGTCACTGGAAGGCTGATTGTCCAAGGATCAAGGATAAAAATAAGGAGTCGAAGACTGAGGCAAATCTCGCATAGGTGGTCAGTGCTCACGACAGTACTTCACAGACATATGGATCTGACTCAGACTCATCGGTATTCTCTTTCTCCGTTACTACTCATATTGTTGGCTACTCAGGAGACTCTGAGTTGATGTTAACTACTGGAGCTACCTATCATGTATATCCAAACAGGGATTGATTTTCTAGCTTTGAGAAGCTAGATGGATGTTCTGTTATCATTGGTGATGATCGCCTATGTAACATGGAAGAAATAGGTACAGTCCAGATCAAGATGTTTGATGGGATGGTATGGGAATTGAAGTGAGCTATGTACCTTAAGTGAAAAAAATCTTATCTCCGTTGGTGCCTTGAAATCATTGGGTCATGAGTATCTGTTAAAGATGGTGTTTTCAAGATAACTAGAGGCTCAATGGTTGTGATGAAGGGTGTCCGACGCAATAACCTATACTACTTGATGGGTAGTACGGTTGCAGGGCGAGTGGCGACTTCTATTTCTTCATATGGTAATTGCATACAGGTTTGGCATTTGAGGCTTGGACAGACAGGTGAATTTTTTGCAAGCTTCAGCAAAGAAGGGATCATTGGAAGGTGCATCTACCTGCAACATGAAATTGGGTGGACACGACGTTCTGGATAAGAAGATGAAGATGAAATTCGGAACTACTACTCACCGCTTAGAAGGTCTTCTTGATTGTGTTCACGTAAGTATTTTGGGGACCTGCCAAGACTGCATCTCTTGGAGGTCATCGGTACTTTGTCTCTTTTATTGATAATTTATCTAGACATTTTTGGATATATTCCATGAGACAAATTTAAAGCCCTAGGTATGTTGGTAAAGTGGAAGAATATGATGGAGAAACAGACTGGTAGGAAGATTAAGGAGCTTCAAATTGGTAATGTTGAAAGATACAAGAACTAATTCCTATAATTTGGCCAGAACACTGGTATTGGTACACACTTCACAGATGAAATACATGAGTTGGTTAAGAAAATCAACTGTTCCTTGCTGGAGAAGGCTCGGTGTTTATTGTCTAATGCATGATTAGACAGATCGTTTTGGGCTGAGGCGATTGTATATGCTAGCCATCTCATAAATGGACTGTCATCAACTGCGATAGGAGGTAAAACTCTACTGGAAGTTTGGTCAGGAAAAACTGCTCAAGATTATGATTTGCTGCGGGTATTTGAAAGTTCGGCCTACTTTAGTGCCAAATATGGCAAGGTAAATCCGCGATCAAAGAAGTTTGTATTTTTCAGTGTCAAAAAGAATATGAAAGGCTACAATTATTGGACCCTGAAAATAAGAAGATTGTGCCGATTAAGCATGTCACATTTGATGAGACTTCATTGTTGAAGACTACCGTCTTTTAGCAGGTGGAGAGATTGAAGACCAAGGATGTCTCACAGCGGGTAGAGATTGATGCTACTCTACCATCTCCAGTTGGTTCGGTATCAATTAGGATTTCACCGGATGTGATACCGGATGGAGATCATGTAGCCAGTTTTGATGCTGAACAGATTGAAGACATTGATGAGAATGACGAATTATTTGCAGCTATTAGAACCAAAATAAAAGCACGAAAGTGTGTGAAGAAGCATGAATCTCAAGTTGGTAAGCATGAGAAGCTTGAATTAAAGGTCGTTATCCATGACCGTATTAGTTAGGAGGTTCATTAACTCAGCCAGTTCGGTTCGCTGCTAAAGATTTAGTCACAGTTGCTTAAGCTCGGTGGAGCTCATTTGAATGAACTACGGATGGCTTGATCCTTTGGGTACGTTACGTAGGCAGCCACATATGGTAATGCAACTTGTCTGAAGCTATTAGGTGTATTTGGGTTCTCGAGAATTGACAGCGGAAGTTGATTTGGACTTCATGTAGAGGTGAAGAGTTGGACTTCACTTAGAGGTGAAGTGTTGTGATCTCGATGAACATTTGATCTTCCGGTGAGAAGATAGTTGAGCTTCCATAAAGGGGTTGTGCATCCAGTTTGTTGAGCCGATATTAGTATTTGTTGTGCTCTACTCAGGTTTGGTTGGATCGTCTTGAAGACATGTGGACTGGAGTGTCAGTCAGTTGGAGTCAGAGTTGGCTCGTGTTGGGTTCTTCTTGAGGTCATTTAGAATGGTGTTCCATTCAGTTGTTGAGTTGTAGACTGGTTCGTTGGTCGGCTCATATGGTGTTCCTCTTTGGTGAAGTGTTGGGAAGGCATGTATGGTGCATTTCGTTTGGATAGCTGAGCTGAAATTTGAAATCTTTACAATTGATATTAAAGTTTGGATAGTCGCCTGAGGGAACGACAAACTCAATTTGGATCCGGTGTGATCATTTGAGATCAATTGTGTGTGCTGGTGATTTGTTTGGAACCGGTCTCAACCGTTTGGCCAAGTCGAGATCGTGTGTCGATTTCACCGAGATCGTGTGTCAATTCGTCTGCAGCGCTCAAGCTGAGATCGTGTGTCGATTTCGCCAGGTGTTCATTGGATTTGGCTCAGATTTGAAAAATCTTCACCGAGGTGGAGAATTGTAGGAAGAGAGGAGATAAAAAAGCTATGGTAGAGTTTTTTAACTCATTGGAAGAAATAGTGTAGAAATCGGAATCCAAAAGGAGCGAGAACGCAGCGAATTGCAGGTCAGAACAGTGGCCGACCGACCGCCCAGTCGGCCGGCGTGCGGTCGGTCGGCGTGCACAACGTGCACAAGTGCCGCCCGATCGACCGCCCGGTCGACCGTAGCAAGGAGAATGGTCAACCGTGCCAGTCGACCGACTGGCATGCCCGATTCTCTGTTGGGTTCGGTCGACCGACCGGTCGGCCGAAGGGATGGGTCGGTCGACTGTCCGGTCGGCCTACAAGCGGCTGCTTCTCCTGTTCGGATTCAGACTTCGTTTCTGAATTTGAGTCGAATCCAATTGTAGTTTCCTAAAACCCTGTGACTTTCTGGCTATAAATAAAGGGGTAGAGCCCTCATGAATTATATGCAAAGAAAAACTTGTACTTGATTGTTGAATTAACAAATCTCTTTGTCCCTTGCCCCGAGGACGTAGTCAAATTATCGAATCTCGTTAAATATTGTGTTTGCTTTCTTTTTTTGTTATTTGTTCTTATCTTTTGGGTACTTCTCCGGTACATCTCTCTCTATTGATTGGGAGTTCTTCTGTTGGGTTGTTGCAAGGCGCGCACAACAGAATCGTTAAAGAGGAGAAATGCTTCTGGGATACTTCTTCACCACAAGATTCAAGATGGCATCGGCTTTTGAGTCAGAATGTGAGGCAGTCAAGAAACATGATTGAAAAATGAATATAGCTGAAATTAGGAATGCTAAGATGGGTAAATGGAAATAGAGTAGAAGAGATGATAGTGACACGAGGATAGTTGGCAAGACGTGATATGTTTTTTCCTTCTTGATCCTGCGAACAAAACAAATAAAGATGCTTCTTTCAGCCAAAAATAGTCTCCACAAACAATCTATGCTACAAGATAAATGAACAGGCCATATTTATATATGTTTTGGTTTATTAATTATTTAGTTTGGCAGAATTCTTATGTAGGTGGCCTCAACATTCCCAAAAACCTCAGGGGAGCTTATGCCATTAAAATTTGCTAATATTTAAATGATTCTCCAGGAACTTGAATTAGAGCTTGATAGGTGAGTAGGTTAGTTTTTGGGAAGATCCTGTTACTGGATATTTAAGATTACGATTTCTCATTGTCGGAATCAACTTTACCGTACAAAACAAATACAGGAAAGACGTTTCCTGTAAACAAAACGAGAAAGATGATTTATTTGCCAAAGAGATTTTATTACTTGACTTCATCATTCGTGAAAATCAAGGAAACGAGGAGAGTCCTGGAACTGAGAAGAAGATCATAAATTTTCACATATATAAGCATGGACTAGTGGTACATAACGCCAAATGACTTGTTATGTGCAGCTCTAATATAATTGCTTTTATGTCAAATATAATAAGGTATAAACAGCAACACATGATGTACTTTCTTTGCATAAAGAGGATTTTGGTTTGGGTGGGTGGGTGGGTGTGTGTGTTTGGGGGGGGGGGGGGGGGGGGGTGGTTGAGGACTAGCATCATAGCATGTACACTTGTTCTTACGGTACACTATCTTCTTCATAATTTAACTGAATTACTTTTTAATTGAAATATATTTCTACTTAGGATTGCCCCTTTTATAGCAAAATCTTGGGAGCTCCCAACGTGTACATATGCATGCACGTGCGCATTGTGTCTTTGCCTGTCGACTTAGGCTTGTTCAAGCGAAGACATTGTAATTTTCTATGGTGGTTCTTCCTGCCCTCTTTCCGACCGCATAGCTTAGTGAAACCCCACTTTTTTTTAACAGAAAAATGCAAATTCACTATCTTGATTTGTTATGCTAACCAACATCTACCTTGTTTAACACAGAACTGGCAAGAGAAAGCGCAGGGAGTTGAACTCAGTGTTCTCTTCTTGTCCTCGAAAATCATTTCATAGAAAGATAGAAAATTTGCAGAACCTGTACAATGAGATAGCATCCGACCGCAAGGCCCTCCGCTTGAGAGAAGGAGATGGACAGATGCGGCAACGTCATGGCCCACGGCTTGAGAGTACCTCCCTTCCAGCTGAGGATATTAGTGATTTCTTTGGTAGGGGAGATGAGCTCAAGAAGGTGTTTCATTCACTTTTCTCAGAAACAAGTCACCAAGATGATTTTTCGGTCATAGCAATAGTAGGTATGGCCGGTGTGGGGAAGACTGCTCTTACTCAGCATGTCTTTAATCATGAAAAGGTTAATTCGCACTTTGATGAAAGGATATGGATCTGCGTGTCTAAAGGCTTAAATGTAGAAAAAGTAACAAGAAGCATCAGGGACAATCTTATGAAGGAGTCTCATGTTCCTTCTGAACCGAGTCTAGATCTATTGCAAAAAGATGTTGCGAACCAACTGAGAAGGAAGAGGTTCTTGCTCGTTCTTGATGATGTGTGGAACGAGGAGCTCTGGAGAAGTTTTTGGGAAGAAATCAAAAAGCCCTTAAAGGTTGGTGCAAGTGGAAGTAGAGTAATAGTGACAACTCGGGACACAAGGGTAGCTAGCATTATGGGAGTGATGTGTCCTCTTTACTTGAGCTGCATATCGAGTGCTGATTGCTGGTCGATCTTCCAGAAACATGCATTTGATGGCCAGCAACATGAACATCCAGAAATGAAACAACTTATTGAAGAGATAACCAAGAACGGCAAAGGCTTGCCCTTGGCTGCTAAGGCACTCGGATATCTTCGCATTAAACTCAATGCCGAATGCCTGAGAGAAGTTTTTCAAAGCAACCTGTTTTGTCTTGACGAGTTCAAGAATGAGATCTTACCCATCCTCAGGCCAAGCTATGATCATCTGCCATCGCATCTAAAGCGCTGCTTTCAGTATTGTTCCCTATTCCCAAAGGATTACATATTTGAGAAAGATCAATTGGTTTGGTTATGGATGGCACAAGGTCTTGTCGAGCTTAAAGAAAGGTCAAAGCTTGAAGACACAGCTAGCAAGTACCTTGATGAGTTGGAAGAAAGGACACTCATTCAATGTTATCCTACAGAACAAAGGTACATGATGCATGATCTATTTCAAGAGCTAGCACAATTTGTTGCTGGCCATGAATTTTCAAAAACCCTCAAGCTTTGTGAAGTACACAAGAAAACTCGACATTTATCTTTAGTTCCACATGATTTACATGTAAAGGAGGGTATAGAACTTAAGCTTACTGAGGGGCGAGATCTGCGTTCGCTGTTACTGATAAGTAGACATGGGAACAAGACCCCTTTCCATGTCGAGATCCAGAGTGATTTATTTCAGTTTCTGCATTGCTTAAGGGCACTGGACTTGAGTAACACTGACACAGAAGAGCTGCCAGTTTCCATTGGCAATTTGATACACCTGCGCTACCTCAGTTTGAGAAACACCAAGATTAAAAGGTTGCCTGAATCACTATGCTGCTTGTTCAAACTGCAGACGCTGGACCTGAGGCAATGTCGCAGTCTCGAGGATTTACCGGAGATCAAAGAGATCCTTCCAGATCTGCATGTTGAATTGCCGATGCAACATTGTTCTAAAATTGGTGTGTCGATTGCTACACAAAATTTGCCTGTAAGGGAGATATGCACAAATGTCGTGGGATATGAAAGTCAGGGGGCATGGTAAATCTCCCACTAGGCCGGGTAGTTGCCATCTCTCAGAGCTCTTCACATGTATCTGAATGATAGGTCTGTAGCCGAGTTGTAACTAATTTCCCTATGTTAAAATCTAGGAGGACAAATCGCCATCGCCATTGCGTGCATGGTTGGGGGCGTCCCATTTATGATAAGGTAGCATGTTGTCCGCTTCTTATGTTTGCTTCTTTGTAACACTTAACCTGAACCAATTAGATAATTCCACTTTCAAATGCTAGACTTGCTGCAAATTTGGGAGTACTATGTGACTACTCAAGGACATCTGATACCATCTGATGTATGAATGATTTTGTACAATAATATATTTTGTTTTGTCGGCTGAAGTATGTTTTTTATTGCTGAATGTGAAAACTTGTGATAATTTGTTTAGATTGTTATGTATTTTCTTAGGATGGTTTTCTATTGTTGTGTAAATTTATTGCCAGATGCAGTTTGATACATCTTGTATCCGTAGGTATGAGACCTGAAAGATAAAGCTCAACAAAATCTCATCAATCTTTTCTTCTTTTTCTTCCTGTTAATAATCTTAGGGCTAGATCTTCCAATTTTCAGTTAAACACATGAGCACACTGGTTTTGTTTTTCATTGCAGTATTTACTAAATTCATGTACCTTTTAATTCTATTGAGTGATAGTTGATTGAATTCAGCAAACCATCCAACATAATAGGTACATGGTGGACTGCTAACAGCATCAGGTGTGCAAAACTTTCTCTCTAATAATTGATAAATTGAAATGTAACTTGTGTATACTATACGTCATGATCCTTGACCATGAATAGGTCTTTTTTATAAAGTATGCATGATAAAACTAGTAGAAAAAATCTTTTTCATCGATGTTGCTTCAGTTAATATACGATGACCATGAAAGATGACTTTTGCCTGTTGTAATCTGCTAATATTTCAGGAAGATTGCATGAGGATCCCACAGAAGCTTACCAAAAAAAATGAGGATCTGAGGAACAGATTGAATGCTTTCTCTATTGCATAGTTTCTCAAGTTACAAACATCTTTAAATCAGATTAAATGTTTGTACTTCTTATTGCATGTACTAAAAGAGAGCAGCAACTAGACCTGAAAAGAGTCTAGAGAATCTTAAAGATTGCAGCAACATGAGGGGAGCCTGTCCCTAGGGTTTTTCTTGATACATTGACCTCCTTTGGGAAACCCCTGGCTCACACAAGTACTGCTGCAGTTTGGGAAATCGGCGCAGAACGCCTTGCAGATCGTCGCCGCCTTCACGCTCGCCGCTTCACCTGCAACCATCAGCTAGCTTACTGTAAGATGCAAATTTCTTCGTTTCATTATTTTCCTAGAGCATTACCTTGAGAAAAGATGAAGGCAAAGAGAAGAACAGCAATGAAAAGCTTCGTGGCAACAGAACTTGAACCTCTGGCAGCCATTAGTGATTATTAGGCTTTGCCTTTCTTGTGTTGTGTCCATGATGGTGATGATATTGTGGTATTTGTACATCTCAAGTGCATGAATCGAATTATGAGAAATCTGGTAGTTTTGATGGGATTGCAAACTTTTTGGGATTCTAGTGTCTGATTCCATAGCATTCAGTGCAAAATTTTCGGCCATACTTAATTTGCTGCCATTTTTCTTATTTTCTTCCCTAATTTTAGTGCTATTCAAAAATCTCTAATTGGTCCTTAATGCTTGATCAAATTCATTGGCTTTTCAAAAAAATTCTATGAACTCTTCCCAAGTATTCAAAAACCAAATCAAGATCCCAAGATTTTGTTATATTCCATAACAATCTCATTTCCTAATATCAAAATGATTGTATGTGCATTCTAGCAAATTCGTGCCAACAATATACTGAGACCTGATTCAATGATAAAGAGGTTGGGTCGAGAAACGAGATGTCCTAGATTCAATGCACTGTATCAGCGAGGGGATGTATTTGATGCACCACATCTATCCAAAGCCGCGACAGTCGTGCTCCGATGGACAATCGGCAACGGTACTTTTGATCCTTTCTCGCAATTCATGTGACGCTTTTTTTCTCAACATGAAGACGGCACCCCCGTCACATTACATAGAGATATTGTGATTTTAAGTACCAACTTTTAGGCCATAATGTATTGCGGTTTTTCTTATTTTCTTTCCCTATTTTTAGTGCTATTCAAATATGTCTAATTGGTCCTTAATGCTTGGTCAACTTTGTTGACTTTTCAAATTTCTATGTATTCTTTCCAAGCATTCAAAAACCAGATCAAGATCTGCGGACTCATATACACACCAGTGTTGGAGTTTATAAAATATATAAAGTAGTATATGTAATTTGTAATTTTTGTATTTGATTTTTTCCGTTTTAAAATTATTTACTAAAATAAAGACATTTTAGAGGTATATCTCAAGTAGTAACTTATAAAAATATGTATTGGAAGTCATAAGTTCATGTTTTATTTGCAATTTTTTTCTTTTATTTTATTTCTTTTCTTATTACATTTATGCACACACTGAAATTTTTATTACATCTACGCTGACACTAAAAAAAATATCTTGCGCTCGCCGCTGAAGATCTCCAAGATTTTGTTATATTCCGCGGTCTCATTTCTTAATATCAAAACCTTGGTACATGCACTTTGATAACTCCGTACCAACAACGCATTACATTAACAACTGACACCTAGTTTACTGATAAAAGAGATTGAGTTGAAAAATGAAATGTCCCCATTTCAATCATTATATCAGCTAGGGGCCATAATTATGCACGACATCTATCTCCCATGAGAAATCAGTACTCTTCAGCGTTACATTTAATTCATGTGACGCTTTTTTGCTGAATATGAAGATTGGACACCTATCACACTGCATAAAGATGTCACATAACGCCTGCAGCGTATAACTATGGTGTCAATTCATTACGTTGTTATCTTGCTTCATTTCTACCATCACCGTCAGGCCGCATACTACAGTAGAATCTTTATAAATTAATTTTTTTTAAAATTAATAAGCTTTCTAAATTAATAAAATCTCTTTGTACTGACTCGGGTTAGTGTAAAAATTTATAGACCCCTCTATCGTAATAATTAATAATTTTTTTTTGAAACTTAGTGTAAAAGTTTAGTTCCGACTGTCGCATAAATTAATAATTTCATAAAAGTATAAAATATTACATATAATATTCAAGAACTAGAAAAGTACTTTTAGATGTTAGTTTGCAGAAGGCCACCATGTTTGATACTTTTAACTTCATCCTTCATCTTTTGAATTGTCCTCAATAAGTTATTGTGATTATGTTATTGTTGTAGCCAAAAGGTTTTAACTAAATTTAGCATTTCAAGAGCCTTGTGATAAGATATATTTGCAAGGAGATTTTTAAGGAGCTTACCAACTAAAGTGAGTTTTGAAAGGAGATTAAATGCTATAGAGCCGTTGGAGAAGTTTGAAGGACGTGAAACATTAGACAGATACATTTTTTAAGACAAAATAATAAATTACAAGCTAAAATCCTTCAAATTAATAACCCCTCTAAATTAATACTCAAGGGTGAGTCCGAAGAATATTAATTTAGAAGGGTTCTATTGTACTTTCCTTGAGGCAATTTGCCTGTAAGTAATAAAATGATATTTGTAAACACATAATAGATTCTGGATTATCTCTCCAATAGTGAAAATTAACGTATTGGTCTACCGACTAATTACAACCGTCCATTATTATATAAGTAATTATAATTAATCCAAATGAAACTAACACCCAATTTTTCTTGTGAATTGCACTCATTTTCAAAATGGATCACCACCATTTATATACAGATAGGATTTTGATTAATCAGCAAATCGGTCCATTGATTTTTTTATTTTTATTTTTTTTAGCAAGGGACCCCGAATCCAATATTATCAACTTAAAGTTCAAGCTGTTAAAATTCAATTCAAAATTAACTATTCATATTCTTCACTCAAATTTTAATGTTGAACTAAAACCTTTAACCCTGAGTCACTAACAAATGTCCACTTTTGGCTGTGGCTCAAACAAATTAGTGGCTTGTATGGATTCAGGCCGAATCCAACTCGACTCGATTCACCCGACTCACTTTGCACCCTTCAGCCGTGACCTAAGGGCACCATCTCTTAATTTCCATAAAAATAAATAAACCAATCTAACAAATAAATAAACTAATTAAGATAAGTGTCACTGTAACACAGTGATAAGATCTCTTTGCAGTGGTGAAGAGAGCCTGGGGTTCAAACCTTACTTGCGCCAAGCTGGCCTATATTTCCCAAAAAAAAAAACAACCTTTAATCAAATTTACGGTGTTGAGGACAAATCAATTCAACGTCTTCGAATCCATTGCAATTTAGTCAGGTTAATTTTATTTGGAGTCGACTAGGGATGAATCTTGAGAAGACGGTGGATTTTCAGAAT
Source organism: Agave tequilana (assembly GCA_038442645.1). Lineage (NCBI taxonomy): Eukaryota > Viridiplantae > Streptophyta > Magnoliopsida > Asparagales > Asparagaceae > Agave > Agave tequilana. Next base: position 1,007,884 of record JAVJIF010029717.1, read on the forward strand.
GTTATTGAGACTTCATTAGCTTGCATGGATCATGTGAAAGTTGTCTCAGTGAGAAAGTGTTTCAGGGCTTAAGTTTTTTCTCTTTCTAGGAAACCATTGCGTATTAGGATTTAACTGGCGATTACTAGAGAGCAAACTCAGGGCCTAATCAGTGGACACGATAACGAGAATTAAATATATTATAACTATGTCACCGGCAGGACTCGAAATGGTGACTTGAGGGTGAGCAGGTCTCTTAGCGAGTGGAGGCACTTAATGAAAGCTCCTTACTAATCAAACCCCACAAATGATTGATGAACAAATCATACCCATTTTACCGCACCTATTGATTGGTCTCCTCCTCTGATCTCTCACATCAAAATTGATGTTGACGCATAGATACGAGAAAGATGTTCAACAGTGGCAGATATTGTGCGTGGTCGTCATGGAAAAAACCTTCAATGTTTGAATCTGCAAGTCTCTCACTCAGTGCTGCAACACCTACAATACAAGCCTGCAAGCTTTCTTCGAGGGCGCAACCTCCAATCACTTCAAATATAAGATTGAGACACTTGGTGATCAACTTCATAACCACAAACATAGAACTCTCACAAATAAGGATCCTATAAGATAAATAGAAATGATGGCTTAAGCTTGTGTGAGAAAACTTAGAAATTTAGAGTTGAAGATCTTGAGAAAACAATTGGAAAAATTTCTTTGAAGATATGAAAATTTGTAGCTCAAATAAAACTTCTTCCAAAAACTTGTTTTCTTGATTTTAAAAACTTTTTCAAAAACTTAAAACTTGAATATAGGCTTGAAAATCTTTTTCTTGAATGAATAAAAACTCTCTTATGGGTCTTATTTATAGGAAATAGGATGAGATCATTAAAAACTAATCCCGCTAATTAAAATATTGATTAAACCCATAAAAGTAAATATTAGTTGTTTAGAATAAAACAAAAATGGATAAAACCAAAAACTAGCTATTATAGGCAAGTCAGGCCAAGCTGGTCCTAGCAGTCGACAGCTCGGTAGACCGTCAAGACTATATTTTTACCCATTGGGCTTGCCGGTCGACCTCCCGTGTGTACGGAGGGGAAAGTTGAAAGCGTATTGTAAATTTCCTTGAATCAATGAAAATTTTCAACAACTCAAAATTCAAACTACAAGGGAGCGAAAACACTCAAGTTCAGATCTTCTCTTTATTTAAGGCTGGGCTCTTTGCGTAGCGCTGGAAGTGCATCTTATTTTCTGTTGACCGGGTAAACGTCAAGCTCTTCTGAAAATCTTCTCCTTGGATCACAGACGGAGTAGCACAGCTCCTATCCAATGAAATCTCAAAGAGACTTAGGCAAAAACTTGAACTCAGTAAGTTGGTAGAAGAGTTTAACTCTTTATGAGTATTTCTTAGCTGAAAAATTTTCACCCCTCTTCAATAGTAGCTTTAACTATTTATAGGGATTTCAGGAGAAAAACTATCCCCTAAAAATCCTCCATAATTGGGGTTAACTCCCCTCATTACGTGTGCAGTACTTGACCCAATAATAGGGGTAGTTATAACTGAGACACATGGGTCATTTGCAGTTGAGACGCGGGTTTGAGCTCTACGTTTAGCCATTGAGATGATGCTAGACACGGGGCTCGAGCCCTGCGTTTTGGCATTGTTGTGGTATTGAGACGCGAGCGTCGAGCTCTGCGGAGACGGGACTTCGAGCCCTGCGTCTTGGCTTTGCAGTGATGCTGAGACGCGGGATTCAAGCCCCGCGGCTTGACTTTGCAGTAATGCTGAGATGCGGGCTTCGAGCCCCGCATCTTGGCTTTGCAATGATTCTTTTGAGTCTCGCGTCTTGACACTGAATCAATGATTTTTATCAGCCTTGCGTCTGAAGTATGGGCTCTACATTTGACGACTTGTCTTCAGTGATTTTTAGACAGTCTACAGAACCTCCTTTAAAGTTTTCGAAACTCCGCGGTTGGCTGGGACGGGTTTCAAAACACTTTGAACTTTTTCTTTGGCAGTAAGCTCTTAAGACTGGGCTGGCAATCTTCTGAGATACCTTGAGCTCGATCTTATCTGGATCTTAGTCTTCGTGAGTGTACTATTAAATTTTTTGAAGCCACCAGAGATGATCATCGTGAGTCTCTAAATACGTAGTTCAGACCTCATCAGTACTCCGATCTGGTTGTTGGTGTACTATTGAACCGGGAAAAATCGCCAACTACTTTTGTCAGTGTACTGTTTGAACTGATTGCAGAAGTAAAGACTGAACACGGGTCTTGTAGACGCGACGGTTGTGTGGCCTTGAGATGCGGACCTCGTCTGAAGTAGAAACGTGACTCCAATTCATTGGGGAGACGCGAACAACGAAGTGGAAACGTAGCTCTCACTTTGTCTAAGTAATGCAGACTTCGAGGTGGGGACGCGGACTTCTCTTTGTTGAAGAAACGTGGCTCTGCTGGTTTGCCAAGGTGTGAGTTTCCTTTAAAGTGAAGAAGCACCTTTCACTTGATGTAGAAGCGCCGCTCTGAGCGTTACAAACGCGAACTTGCTTCTAAGTAGAGACACAGTTTTCGCTCGGAGCAGAGGCGCAGCTCTCTTGTTTTGCTAAGACACGAGCCAGAGAATACTGAAGAGATGCGGTCTTCGAAGTGGAGACGTAACTCTCACTTTGTTGAAATGACACAAACTTCGAGGTGAAAACGCAGACTTCTCTTTGCTGAAGAGACGCGGCTCTGTTAAACGCGAGACTCACGCTTGGTGCGTTGCCACGTGTCTGGCGGAGCTTGAAGAGACACTGTTATCTTAAAATGTGAGGTCCGCGTTCTGGGTGCGTTGTCATGCATCTGGCGACGATCGGTCTCGAGATACGGGCCACGTATCTTGATCGATTACTGTGTCTATAAAAAGACAGCAGTCTTTCAAGTGTCATCATTAGAGTTTTAAGAACTTAGAAAAGCTTTAAGCTTTTTTCTCTTTGTCTCCATCTTTTCTTAAAAAATCACCGTTAAAAATGGCTCCAAAGATCAAGCATGTGGCTTCTTCCTCGAGCGCTGTCACTTCAGAGGTTCAAATGAGAGGTTTCTCTATGCAGGAGGCCCCCATTTCAGGTAATAAGACCACTCGAATCATTTTCCGCCATTAAAGAACTCGAAGAGTTATCTTAACTTTTAAGCTTCTTCTGAGTTGAACCGCCAACGCGAGGCTCACGTCCGTGTTTGATTTCCAGATGCGACCTTTGCAATGGTAGGCAAGACGCGGGTTTGATGACCTCCGCGTCTTTGCTTCACAGGTTTCATTGAGCCTTGTGTTTAATCCCAACACTTAGAGAATTTACTAAGTGGTGGAGTTCAGACGCGGACTTCATGTGAACCTCGCGTCTCTAAGGTTTGACGCGGGTTTTGTATACGAGACTCGCGTTTGGAGTTCATGACTTAAAAATTTTTAAAACTCGTGTATGCTCTTTTAAAGTCTCTAGACGCGAATGTGGCGAACTCTGTGTCTTAAAAACCTTAGACACTCTTTTAAAATCTTAGACGCGAGTGTTGCGAACTCTGCGTCTCGAACTCTTAGACGCGGATCTATAATGCCTGCATCTGGAGTTCATGACTTAGAAAATTTTAAGGTCCGCGTCTGCGCCTTTAATATATGCCATGCGTTTCAATCATCAGACGTAAGCCTAATGTTGATCTAGATTTTCCATCTTTGCAGAGCATGGTAAACTCTGCGTCCTGAAGATTTAAACGCGAGCTTCGCGTATAAGACTCATGTCTGGAGTTCATCACTTTAGACCTGCGTCTGTCCTTCTGGATTCATATTTTCTGTCTTTGCAGAAATTTAACCCTCTGATTTTTTCTTCTTACAGGTCGTGGTCATATCGTTGGTGCTAATTCCACTTGTAGGATTTATAAACAATGGCAACACAAACACTAAAATAAAGATGAATAGCATTTAATAAATTTTTAATAATAAAAGTAAACTACTTGCAAGAAAAGGAAAAAGCACATAATAAATCTAAAAAAAATGCAAACCCAAACACGAGAGATTTTATCCTGGTTCAGTCCTCGTGACCTACGTCCAGTCCCCTATCAACCCGCTTGAGATTTTTCGTATCCTGATTTTAATACAACCCAAAATCAACTTCTTGTACATCACTTGACAAAACAACCTTTGCCAAATTTATACAACTCTTCTCTACACCAAGAAGACAACAACACTTGTACACCTCTTCTCTATACCAAGAAGATACTCCTATACAACTCTTCTCTTTGAATGATTACAATGAATCCTCTAAGCCTTGAAATTTGTATGTGATCGTGAACAAGGTCTCTTATAGGTGGACTCTCAAAATTCTTCACAATAGAATTGGAATTGTGTGAAGAAATGAAAGTGGAAACTAGTTTTTTGGAAAACAGAATATTTCAACAGAGTTTTGGACAGAAAACTAATATTTTGAATTGGTATATTCATCCTAAGACAACATCCATATTTATAGGTGAAATCAATAGACAGTTAGGAAAGTTACTAATTCAAATTTGAATATCATACCGTTGGATAAGACACCAGAAAATCAATTACTGATTAACAGTCAGAAACAGTCTATAGTCGACTAAGGTATACGATTGGTCGACTAATGGAATAAATTTTTCCTGGGTTAGTCGGCTAGGCAATATATCAAGTCGACTACATCAAGACTGATACAGATTTACAAGTCTCTTGAAACTAAACTTAGTCGACTAGTTTAGTTTATAAGTCGACTAATATAGGTTACAGTCAATAAATAGAGAGATGATATATATTTGTGGAACGACTTAGTCGACTATATAAAGGAGCAAGTCGACTAGATGATATATTAGTCGACCAGACTAGAGGATAAGTCGACTATATGACTATATTGTGTGTGTATTAAGGCTTTTAATAATCTGTTAAAAATATACAAAAATAGCTAATATCCTTGAGTAGTCTTGAGCAATCAGAACTCAGCATTAGCTTTTGAGATAGAGCTCTAATGCATCTGCATCACAATTGTTATCATCAAAATCTAGTTCCAACATTCTCCCTTTTTTTGATGATGACAAGCTGTGTGCATGAAAACTCCCCCTGCAGAGAACAGATCATAAAAAATGTTCTCCCCCTGCAAAAAATATATCATGGCATACAAATATGATATATTATGTATTATATGTTTGAAATAATTTTCTTTTTTTCCTTTATAAGGTACATATAAGATAAACATTTGAATGGTACCAATCATGAAAAGGTCAAAACATTAGCCTTTTTTAATCCAAACCTAATTTGAATTTGGTTTCCATTTGGTAGTATAAACAAAATCACAAGAATTACATACATGATGTATATATGATGCAATATAAGCATTTTATCCACAATACTTAAATTTTTAGGAACCCATATATATTTGCTCCTAATTCTTTTTGAAATAGTATCAGTATTTCTTTTCACAAAAGAATTATATAGATTATGATTCTTTTTATAAACATGTGTAGATTTTTCAAACTTATCTTTTGAAAATTCAAGACCAAAATGATTATTTGAAATCTTTTGATATGACAATAAATCATTTAAATTTTCTTTTCCCTTATTAAATTTTGCTACATTTATTAAATCTCTTCATATTAAATTTTGAATCTTGATATTTCTTTATCTAAAATAGAAATTCTAGAATTTAAAGAAACAGTTTCTCTCTTAAGCAAAACATTTTCTTTTAAGAAGTTCTCATTATCTCTTTTTAAAGATGAAATAACTTTTTCAAAGTCATCTTTTTGAGAATTTAAGAAAGACATTTGAGAAACATAAATTGAATTTTCACTGTTGAGCCTTTCATTTTCCTTTGTTAAAAATTTATTTTTAATCTTTTCATTCTTTAGATCATCATATAATTCATGAAATGCATCAAATAACTCAACATATTCTTGTGCCTTATCTTCTTGAGCCATAAAACAAACATTGACACTTTCAATGGCTTTTGCTTCGTCTGAGAAAGATGAATCACTATTCTCCCAAGATGCCTGATAATCTTTCTTCTTCTTGTTGAACTTTTTAAATTTGAAGTTCCCTTTGTATTTTAGCAATGGGCAATCCTTCTTTAAATGACTTGTTTTATTACAATTAAAATATTAGGATTAAACTTACCTTGTTTTAGGAACTTTCTGACTTTTCTTGAGAGCATTGCCATCTCCTCTTCACATCATCTAAATTGTCCATATCAAGGATGTATGGAAGGCAAGTACTTTCTTCGTGGATTGAAGTTGTTGTTCGTCCTTCTTCCTATCTTCAAGTTGCACTTTATATCCCATTAAATTACCAATAAAATTTTCTAATGGTATTTTTGAGAGATCATTTGCTTCTTCTATTGCAGTGGTTTTCTTTTTCCAATCTGATGTGAGTGCAGGAAGAATCTTTTTAACTTTTTCAACTTGAGCGTATTCCTTTCCAAGGGATGCTAAGGAATTTATAATGTCGATGAATCTTGTAACCATTTCTTCTATTGTTTCATTCTCCTTCATTTTGAAGAGTTCAAACCTGTGAACAAGAACAGAAATTTTAGATTCTTTAACTTTATTTGTACATTCATGTGTTACCTGTAAAATCTGCTATATTTGATTTGCAGATCTGACCATTAACATGCGATTAAATTCTTCTTTGTTCAAGACAGAAAAAAGCGCATTTATTGCTTTGGCATCAAGGTTTGCAGACTTCTTTTGTTCTTCACTCCACACATTGTAATTTGTGGTTGGTTTGGTGTATGGTGCTTCTACTATATTCCATAATTCATAGTTGAGTGATTGCAAGTAGATTTTCATTCTACCCTTCCAGTAGTTGTAATTTATTCATCAAATAATGGTGGACATTGTGTAGAATGTCCTTCTTTGAATTGTGATGAAGAAAATTACGTTGCCATCCTTGAATAATGTATGCAGGGTGTTGGTAGGCTCTCATACCAAATGTAAGATCTATAAATAATGGCAACACAAACACCAAAACAAAGATGAATAGCGTTTAATAATTTTTTAATAATAAAAGTAAACTACTTACAGGAAAAGGAAAAAGCACATAATAAATTTCAAAAAATGCAAACGCAAACACGAGAGATTTATCCTGGTTCGGTCCTCATGACCTACGTCCAGTCCCCAAGCAACCCGCTTTAGATTTTTCTTATCCTGATTTTGATACACCCCAAAATCAACTCCTTGTACACCACTTGACAAACAACCTTTACTAAATCTATACAACTCTTCTCTACACCAAGAAGACAACAACACTTGTACACCTCTTCTCTATACCAAGAAGATACTCATGTACAACTCTTCTATTTGAATGATTATAATGAATCCTATAAGCCTTAAATTTGTATGTGATCGTGAACAAGGTCTCTTATAGGTGGACTCTCGGAATTCTTAATAATAGAATTGGAATTGTGTCAAGAAATGAAAGTGGAAACTAGTTTTCTGAAAAACAGAATATTTCAACAGAGTTTTGGACAGAAAACTAATATTTTGAATTGGTGTATTCATCCTAGGACAACATTCCTATTTATAGGTGAAATCAATAGAGAATTCGGCAAGTTATCAACTCAAATTTGAATATCAGAACGTTGGATAAAACACCAAAAAATACTAACTGATTAATAGTCAAAAACTGTCTATAGTCGTCTAGGGTATAAGATTGATCGACTAATAGAACAAGTTTTGCCTGGGTTAGTCGACTAGGCAATATATCAAGTCGACTACATCAAGACTGATACAGAATAACAAGTCTCTGGAAACTAAAATTAGTTGGCTAGCAGAGTTTATAAGTCGACTAATATAGGTTACAGTTAATAAACAGAGAGATGATATATATCTGTGGAAAGACTTAGTCGACTATATAAATGAGCAAGTCGACTAGAGGATATATTAGTAGACTAGACTAGAGGATAAGTTGACTATATGACTATATTGTGTGTGTGTGATCAACGCTTTTAACAATATATTAAAAATGCACAAAAATAGTCAATATCTTTGAGTAGTCTTAAGCAATCAGAACTCAGCATTAGCTTTTGAGATAGAGCTCTAATGCATCTGCATCACAATTGTTATCATTAAAATCTAGTTCCAACACCAGTGTCCTTGTCGCGTCCATTGAGGTAGAAATGAAATGACCAGTTCGTTTGATTGGCAACCACTTGAAGAGTCAGAATTTCTGTCCAAAGGCGAGGAAGATCCGCGTGGTTCTTGATACACAACAAGACATTATTGGACATGATGCACCAGTAATGTCTCAGATCCTACCTGATTAGCCAATTTGAAGGTCACAGAAAAGAGGACGTCACTAGTAAGGTCTCGGATCCTCCTTTCACTAATCTTATTCAAAGAAGTGACAGCAACGAAAAACCCATGCTCATTAGGTGACTTCTGATAGTAGAGCTTCCCATTAAGCGAAGGGTTACGGCCATGTGAAGACCATCACACCAGTTGGTCAGGTAGAATCTGAATGCTCCCCTGCATTTCGACCTTGAGAAACACCATTATTTTTCAAGAAGAGAGGAAGTCGGTTGTTGTTCCTGGCCATAATTAAGAAGACGAATTTTGTGTATTTTCAATATTTCAAGGAGTGAGTGCAACCTTTCACTAAGTAAGAGGGACTTCTTTATACTCCTTTGTTGTAACACTCAATCTTATTAGATAAGAGAGCATTTTGTATCACTTTCATATTTTTGAATATTAATAAAAGTGACACTTTTCTGCCTTCTTATTGCCTTGACTTTCTTTTTGCATTGAAAATCAGACAAGTGGAAGTGCTTATCTTTGATTTTCTATATGTATAATATTTTAACTTAGCAAGTCAAAGTTAGAAATACTATTTAAGAAATTTAAAAAGGTTACTGTCAGAGGTGTGATATTAACTTGACAGGAGTGGAATAGGTTTTATGGACTTGCCATTCTATGGATGAAAATGACAAGTGAAGTTTTCACTCCGCGGAGGATTGTGATTGAATCTTCATTAGAGATTTAGTATTAACGTAATTAAGACTCAGCTGAAATTGGTGAGAACACTGTTAAAGGTGTGATATTAACCTAACAGTGATTTTAAGTAGACCTGCCATTCTATTTACAAGAATAACAAGTAAAACTAGACCCGTCGGGGATCTAAGTATTTCTTTACTATCAAAGGTGTGATATTACCTTAATGGATTGGATTGATTCTTGTCAGAGGTGGGATATTAACTTGACAAGAACGTGAGCTAGAGGTGTACTGTTAACTTAGCTCCATGGTAATTTCAATTTAGTTTGGAAAAAACTGCAGACACCACTGTCATAGGTGTAGTGTTAAACTTGACAGTGGAGGTAATGCTAGAAGTGTAATTTTGAACTTAGCACTAGCCATCTCGACTTTGATACGAAAGTTTGAGGGAAAGTCATTGTCATAGGTGTATTGTTGACTTAACAATGAACTGGATACTAGAGGTGTGATGTTAAATTTAGCATTGCTCGTCTCAGCTTCGATATGGAGGCTTGAGAAAAGTGACTGTCAGAGGTTTAATATTAAAATTGAGAGCAACTTGATCAATATTAGAGGTGTGATATTAAACTTAACAGTAATTTGTCAGAGGTGCAGTGTTAACATGACAACAAGAGTTGATTTGTGATATGAGTAATTTTAAGGACTTCCCATTCTGTTGAGAAAATTGGCGAGTTAAGTTTGGAATGTCAAAGGTGTAGTGTTAACTTGACAATTTTGAAGACTTGTGACTTCATGTAAGGGAGCGACAAGTGAAAGTTTATACTCGATGGGGAGTATCAAAACTTTTTCACTGTTAGAGGTATAGTGTTAACATAGCGGCGATTGAGCTTGTGGACCTACCACTCCAAGGGAGGGAATTGGTAGGGGACTCTGGTGGAGAAATAGAATAAATTGTTAGAGGTGCAATATTAACTTGACGAATCCTATTGGGGATTAAGGAAAATGGCTTGTCAGAGGTTTACTGTTAACGTGACAAGTCTGTGCTTTTTTTGCCGGGTGATTGGTAGTCAAAAGTGCATTTTTATCATCATATTTACCATCACATTTTCATATTTATTCATTTAATTCTGCACATTTATTAATAATTTGTAATTTATTGTGTGCAGGCCTCGAATTGTTATTTTAGCAATAAATAAAGCTTAAAGAGCCCAAAAGCCCAGATCCAAGCCCATATTTGAAGCCCAAGAGTCAAAGTGCAAATATCAGATTGTCAAAGTTCAATTATACAAGGGCTAAAGTTGCAAATATCAGAGATTAGGGAAGGATAGACTTCTATCTAACCCTAAACACATGCAGGATGAGGATAAAAGGCCAAGATAAGAAGAAAATTCGTGGGAAAAAAATTTGAAGAAATCTGGATTAAGAGTAACTTGATTACCAAGTTATCTCGAAAATCTAGATTAAAAGGCCAGGATCAAACTTCCAGAAGCAGAAGCCCACAGGGACGGACCAGGAGAGGCCACGCGCCAAAACGCGCGGCCAGAAGCCACAAAAGTGCCGCGGATGCTCGGCAAGGCGCGGCAATTCAGATGAGTTAGAATCCCAGATTTCGTGGTGATGTTTATCCGGGACTCTGTAGCCTTCTGCACCTATAAATATCACCTGCAGTGCAACGTACAGAGCGTCCAGCGTCCAGCAAAGGGCCAAAGTTAGGGTTTTTAGGGTTTTTCTTCTTTCTTCTAGTTTTGTAATTAGGGTTTCTTTTTATTTTCAAGAGAGGGAGATGGCTATGTTGAGGGTGACACTGATGTATGCTTCTCTTCTCCATTGTATCAATTAATGAAGGTAATTTTTGCTTTTATTTATTTGCTTTACTTTTCTTTTTGTTCTCTTTTTCTTTTCTACTTTATTTCTTTTGATCTGTGACGAGCATACAAGCGATTACCGAACCACAAGTATACCAAAGATTGGTGGTGCCAACGATATTCCATGGAGATGTTCTCCTCCTCGAGGCGTATCAACTCATACTTGCCCAAGGCTTGATGACCTAATGCGACAGCAGACTGAGATCGATCCTATGCCTTATGCGTTCATGCCTCCGAAATAAGGTAGAAAGTGTTAGGTTTTCACATATTTTCTCCTACCAAGGTTAGTTTTCTTTTCTTCTCTTTTATTTTATTTTTGTAGATTAAATACAACATCATCTCCATATTCTTTTCTACCACCCATTGTAAATACCACTTTCCATTGTAAATACCACCGTGACTAACAAATAACTAAAAAAGATAAATTTTTAGAGAAACTTGCTTAACGCTTCCATCGCAGTCCCTCCTTGAGGATCACGACCCGCATAGCCCTGCTACCGCGGATTAGAACTGAGAACCTCACACTATTATTTCCAAAATCTAATATCCTTATTTTTGTGTGCAGGAAAAATCAGTCAACAAATTGGCGCCGTTGCCGGGGAGGGACGGTAAGTTTATCTCTAAAACAAAAATTTAATTTTTAACTAATTTTTTATTCTTTTCTGTTTGCAGGTTTGGAGAACAGGAAACAGAAACAGAGCAGCAGCAAGGACATACAGCAACCCAGTGCCTCTGCCCTCGAAGGCAGAGCACGAGGGCCTGCAAGTTTGCCGCGGAAACGCGGCCAGAGCCGCGGATCCGCGGCAAGTGCAGTGAACTACTAATTCAGTTTTTTGCAGATTGCTGAAATTTGAGATTACTGCTTACTGCTCTATTCTGTTTTGTTCTGTGATATACCTGTAAATTGCTAATAATTCAACAGTAAATCATTGGTTGTTAAAAATAAAATTTGATTAGACGTTTGCATATTAGGCACGTGTCTTTTCAATTATTTTTATTTACTGTTGAAGAGTGCTGGAGGAGCAAGGTACGTACGCATTGCATGTAGAATAGGATTCATCTCTTGGTTGATTTTCTGCTTTGAGTGATTCTTATCTATTTATCTTGTACACTTGCACTAATTTATCTTAAGGGCATAACCCATTAACAAGATAAGGTGGGAATTTCATCACCCTTCCTTAGCCCAAAAATCATATCCCAAGCACTCACTAACCCAAGCCTAACTTAAAAATTAGTAGACGTTGGCCCTAGGGACATCTCGGACTCAATAGGAGATTATCCTAAGGGGGAACGGTGTTGGAAGTTGACTCCTGCCAAATCAGTGTCTAGGAAGGGGATTGAGGGCCGAAAGCCCGAAGTGTGGTGGTTATTTAATTAAGGAACGTCTTTGACGGAAAACCTCCCACCACTCTTGCCCCGACCTGGCTGATTAACTTGTGGTCAAAGTCTACACCCTACCTCCCGTGGACAGTCTAACCAGTTAGGAGTCGTCTAGGTCTAGGTCTACCCTAACTTAGGTTAGAAATTTTTCTTTTTTGTTTGTTTTTTTCTTTTGTTTGTGATTGTGTGATATGGCCTATAACAATAATTTTTTCAATGAGGATCCATGTTACACACCAACCTCTTATTCGGATATTACCAACCCGGCATATCATAACTTTGACCAACCTAGTGTGCCAGATTGGTCTTATCCGAATCATTACATGCCCCAGTCCCAATACTATGAACAAGATTGGAATAATCATCACTACTCTTCACAGAGTCAATGGGAATTCAACACCCCTGAGCCATATGGTCAACCACCTGTTCAACCATTATCTTCATATACGTCTTTTCCCACATCACCAAGGTTTCAGTCCTCCATTGATCTATTCGATGGGTTAGAAGAAAAAGTGGATCGGTTGCAAGATATAATAAATGATCAAATTTCTAGACTTTCAAACATTCTTGAGCATCTTGATAGGAACCAAGAATCATTCTGTTTAGAAGACCTTGATCAAAATTCAATTTCATCACATCAATATGAACTTGCTCAATCCCAATCTTTGGACAAATTGGCTAGTTTTAATTTCAATGAGATTGAATTAGATTATGAATGTGAACCCGATCCCCAACTTTGCGATTCAGTTTCCATCTTCGAATCTATGTTGACTCCAGTATCCTTACCCAATTTGGACCAATTTTCTGAGCCAACATTTATTCCCATACCCATAGATCATGAAATTGAATCACCCATTTTTGATGATCATATTGAACTTGACCAATTGTGCAATTTTGAAAGTCCCATGGAAAAATTGGCAAGTTCCCATTTTTATGAGATTGAAACTAATGAGATATGTGACCTAGATTCCCAAATCTATGATCAAGTTCAAATTCCCGAATCATTATTGACTCCTGTTTTGTTACCCGACTTAGGTAATATTTTAGAGTCAGTTTTGATTCCCACACCTATCATTCCTGAACTTGAATCACCAACATTGAGTCACATTCCATTGTGGGAAAATGATTGTAGACTTGAGTTTCAATTTCTCGACTTGGACCCACTTCTTGATCCTAGCCCGACTCCTGAACCTTTACTTGATTTGAGTTTCTTTCCTGAGTCGGTATTAGATCTTGAACCTATCATTCTTGAGTCCAAGTCAACCATTTTACCAAGTCACATTCTTTTGTTGGACATAGGTATAGACCATGACTCTGTGATGATTTTCCAGGACTGGTCATGTAAAGGGAGTAAGTTTCACGAGAGGATCTTCCATGATCCTATTCATTCTGGGGACTGTAAATATGTAAATAAAAAAGAGGTAAATAAAGGTAGGTCCCGTGAACTACCACATTATCTTGTTTGGGCCGCATTTCGTGGACCAATTAGACCACCTCCGGAACCACCACCTTAAGGTAACTTCCGCCTTCCCTTGTTCTGTTTCATGCATATATGCATTCATCATACATTGAGGACAATGCATGAGATAAGTGTGGGGGTGGGTTTTACTAACATACTAACATAGGTAAAAACTAAAAAAAAAAAAAAAATTGCTAATAAAAAAAAATTTAAAAAAAAATGTTATAAAAAGGAAATATTTTGACTTATTTTTTTTGAAAGAAATCTAAGTTAGTTTTAAGGATTAGGAAAATCATGATTAGGATTTCTAAAGACTTGGTCAAAATAAATAAATTGTTTAAATTTTAGGTATAGGAGAGAAATTGAATAAATAATTAGTCTTGATTTTTACCTTAATGAATATTGCATACCTAATGCATATCTAGGATTCTAAGACAAAGACCCTTGTGCCTCATATATAAAAAGAAAAAAGAAAAAAATCACTAATTAAGCTGGAAACATGTGCCTCAAGAAGCATAAGTATTCACGCCTAAAGGTGAATGCAAAAAAAAATAAAAAAAAATAAAAAAATAATACCTTAGTTTTGTGGCCTAGTTCACTCGAATTTGAGTCCGCGGGGTGTTTTCTCACCTGGTGCCCTAAGACCGACCGTTTGGGAGTCATCGACTTTAAGTTCGCTACATGGGTGGATTAGAAAGTCCGAGGGAACTAAGGAAAAATTACTTAAATGTACTAACAAATCTAATAATCAATTAGTTAGGTATTAGGGCCTCAAGAAGCCTTGATACTTATACGAAAGAAAATTAGATGAGTTATACATGCCAAAAAAAAAAAAATTATATTAACACGTCTAATAGTCAATTAGTTAGGTATGAGGGCCTCAAGAAACCTTTATACTTACACGAAAGAAAATTAGATGATGTTATAAAAATAATAAAGAGGCATGAGAGTCCAAGTTAAGGAATTCCTAGTAAAAACATAAGGATGCATATGATTTTTGGTAACGAAAAAGACTATATTAGAAATTCAATTTTAATTTTTACCTAAAATGGAAAACAATTAACTTTATTAAGACTAAGTTTAAAGAATGAATAAAAATGAGGATCCTAAAACTTATAGACTACTTAGTCTCTTCAAATATAATTCAAATATTTTCCTTTTTATGGATTTTGTGGGTGTAATCCGCTGAAAACCCTCACGAGACAACACTCGTCCTCTAGGGTAACCTAGAGGTTTAACGGCTTGTTGCACGTGCTGAGTGCAATCGTGATTCCTACGAAAGTGAGTTAGGTTAGATTAATTTTTCTTTTTCTCTTTGATTTTTACTCGAGGACGAGCAAAAAGATAAGTGTGGGGGTGTGATTGGTAGTCAAAAGTGCATTTTTATCATCATATTTACCATCACATTTTCATATTTATTCATTTAATTCTGCACATTTATTAATAATTTGTAATTTATTGTGTGCAGGCCTCGAATTGTTATTTTAGCAATAAATAAAGCTTAAAGAGCCCAAAAGCCCAGATCCAAGCCCATATTTGAAGCCCAAGAGTCAAAGTGCAAATATCAGATTGTCAAAGTTCAATTATACAAGGGCTAAAGTTGCAAATATCAGAGATTAGGGAAGGATAGACTTCTATCTAACCCTAAACACATGCAGGATGAGGATAAAAGGCCAAGATAAGAAGAAAATTCGTGGGAAGAAAATTTGAAGAAATCTGGATTAAGAGTAACTTGATTACCAAGTTATCTCGAAAATCTAGATTAAAAGGCCAGGATCAAACTTCCAGAAGCAGAAGCCCACAGGGACGGACCAGGAGAGGCCACGCGCCAAAACGCGCGGCCAGAAGCCACAAAAGTGCCGCGGATGCTCGGCAAGGCGCGGCAATTCAGATGAGTTAGAATCCCAGATTTCGTAGTGATGTTTATCCGGGACTCTGTAGCCTTCTGCACCTATAAATATCACCTGCAGTGCAACGTACAGAGCGTCCAGCGTCCAGCAAAGGGCCAAAGTTAGGGTTTTTAGGGTTTTTCTTCTTTCTTCTAGTTTTGTAATTAGGGTTTCTTTTTATTTTCAAGAGAGGGAGATGGCTATGTTGAGGGTGACACTGATGTATGCTTCTCTTCTCCATTGTATCAATTAATGAAGGTAATTTTTGCTTTTATTTATTTGCTTTACTTTTCTTTTTGTTCTCTTTTTCTTTTCTACTTTATTTCTTTTGATCTGTGACGAGCATACAAGCGATTACCGAACCACAAGTATACCAAAGATTGGTGGTGCCAACGATATTCCATGGAGATGTTCTCCTCCTCGAGGCGTATCAACTCATACTTGCCCAAGGCTTGATGACCTAATGCGACAGCAGACTGAGATCGATCCTATGCCTTATGCGTTCATGCCTCCGAAATAAGGTAGAAAGTGTTAGGTTTTCACATATTTTCTCCTACCAAGGTTAGTTTTCTTTTCTTCTCTTTTATTTTATTTTTGTAGATTAAATACAACATCATCTCCATATTCTTTTCTACCACCCATTGTAAATACCACTTTCCATTGTAAATACCATCGTGACTAACAAATAACTAAAAAAGATAAATTTTTAGAGAAACTTGCTTAACGCTTCCATCGCAGTCCCTCCTTGAGGATCACGACCCGCATAGCCCTGCTACCGCGGATTAGAACTGAGAACCTCACACTATTATTTCCAAAATCTAATATCCTTATTTTTGTGTGCAGGAAAAATCAGTCAACACCGGGAAAATAGACACAAGTATTTTTGTGGTCCTACCATTTCGTGGGAGGGAATTGGTAAGAAATTTTAGAGGGAAAGACGGGACCAAGTCCCTTAGGATTTTTAGCAAACCCTTAACTATCAACGTATTTGGTATGCCTTTACTAACTACCATTTGAGTTGGGCTAGCCATGCTATTCCCCTCAGCATGATGAGTTGTCAAGGACTTATGTTGGACTTAAAAGCCAACATTTTCCTCTATCCTTAGCCTTCAGAGGCATCAGATTTTGATAGATAAACTAAAGAAGAGTAACAAGGCTAAAATTGAAGTTTCGCACTTTGTCTTTTCTTTGATTTTTACATCATGCATTATGATATAACCATTATTCGGTCGGCTCGACAATGATCGACCGTAATGTGATCCATTGAAGAAAGAAGTTTTTTTTACGTTCTTCCAAACATCTTGGATTTGAAAGTTTTGATCAGAGGTGTAATGTTAACCTGGTCACGAGAAGAATTCTATTAAGGGTAGTACTTCTTCAAGAAGCTGTCGGTGATCGACATCATGAGAGTATCGCCGTCTGAGGTTATGAGGCGGTATGCTCCATTTGAGTAGACTAACTCTACTACAAATGGTCCTTCTCATTTGAGCTGAAATTTCCCTTTTGTCTTATGAGTCATCACCATGGGTCTTCTGATAGTTAAGACAAAGTCATCTTTCTTGAAAGTCTGCTCCTTGACTTTCTTGTTGAAGGCTCTGAAAATTCAAACTTGATAAAGCCTGATTTGTTGTTGAGCTTGCAGGCATTTATCATCCAAAGCTTCCAGCTCCTGGAGTCGTAGTCGATACTTCTCCTCATTTGTCATCTCTATTGTCAAGGCAACACGTAGAGATGGGATTTGAATTTCTAGTGAGAGTATGGCTTCACACCCGTATATTAAAGAGAACGATGTAGCTTTCGTCGGAGTTCTCACTGTTGTGCAATAAACCCATAAGCATTCACATAACTTATCATCCCAGTCGCGTTGACTTTTCGGGATGAATTTTTTGAGAAGTTTTCTAATGGTCTTGTTGAAAGCTTCTGTAAGGCCACTAGCGACGGGGTAGTATGTCGTCGAAAATACACTCTGGATTCTGAACTTGTTGCAGAATTCTGCAATGCTTGGCTGATAAACTGAGGCCCATTATCATAAACAAGCCATCATGGCACGCCAAAGTGGTGGACAACGTGATGTTTAATGAACTTGATCATGTCAGATGTCTTTACCTCCCTCAAGGGGATAGCTAAAGCCCATTTGGAGAAGTAATCGATTATGGCTAAGATAAACTAGTGTCCTTTGGATGAAGGTGGTCTGATAGGACCAACCACGTCCATTCCTCACATTCTGAATAGCCAGGAAGAAGTTGTAGGGCGAAGATGTCCTGGTGCCTAGTGAATGAAGTCACTATGGATCTGACAGGCGTGGCATTGCTTAGCGTAAGCGATGGCGTCAGGGATCATTTTTGGCCAATAATATCCAAGTCTGTGGAGTCGATCTCTAAGTTTTGGACCAGGTTGGCGAACTCCACACATACCGTCATGAGTCGCTTTGAGTGTTTCCTGTGCCTCTTTATGTGACAAGCAGCGGAGAAGGATTTCATCATGCGATCGGTGGTACAGTGTTCCTGTGATCGCATTGTAGTAGAATTTAGGGGCTTTCCTTTTAATGGTAGCCGCCTCTTTACGGTCATCAGGCAAAATGCCATACAATGCGTAGTCGATATACGAGAATCGCTAATCCCTGAGCTCTGGACCTGCCGAAATCTCTACAGTTTCTTTAACTTGAAGGTTCTCTGCTGGAATCTGATCATTTTTTAGACCGAGTTTCGGATAGTACAAGTCATGGCTATAGACGAGTACTTTCTCTGCCACTCCGGCTAGAAGAGCCAAAGAAGCAGCGAGGGAAGTCGGTGCATCTGCATGCGCATTTTGCTGGCGAGGTACATGGTCGATGTAGAAGTTTCTGAACCTCTCTGTCATGTGGATAGTTGTGTTGTGATAGGGTATTAAGTCTTCATGTCTGATTTCGTACTCCCCGCACCTGATTAACGAAGATATTTGAATCACCGTATGCTTCAAGATTTTTAATGCCAATCTCATCTGCGATTTGCATCCCAATCAAGAGAGCATTGTATTCCACTATATTGTTAGAACACGACTCAGTTAAGGAGAATGTATGAGGGATTACATAACTCTGTGGGGAGACAAGTACTACCCCCACTCCTGCTATGTTATTTCCTCAAGGACCCATTCTTGATGCGCCATCGAAGAAGAGTTGCCACACCTATCCTTCAAAAGTCGTCTGGGTTAAGCAAACTTCATCGACCTCGTCTGGGAGATCTTCATAAGGTTTGATCGTCATTGGATTTGGGTGCTCAGTCAAGAAGTTTGCCACTGCCTGTCTCTTCACAGCTTTTTGTGGCAGGAATTGCAATATTGGGAGAGCAATATAGCCCATTTTGCCAATCGACCATTTAGCGATGATGGCTTCATCATAAGCAATCTTAAAGGATTGACTTTTAATATGACGTGTATGGTTTGGCCCACCAAATAGTGTCGCATCTTCTGGATAGCGAATCCCAACGCTAAACATTCTTTTTTTGATCGGATTATATCATTATTCAACTCCGATCATTGTTCTACTCAGGTAATAGATTGCCTGTTCATATCCATGATCGTTATTCTGGGCTAACAAAGCTCCTAGAGAATGATTCATAGCTCGAACTTATATCAGGAAAGGTTTTGCCGACACCTGAGCTGTAAGGATAGGTGGATGCGCGAGGTACCGCTTTATTTCCTCGAACGCTTGTTGGCAAGCATCATCCTAAATGAATGAAATACCCTTCTTCATCAATTTGGTGAAGGGTTGGCATCGTCCTGAGAGATTTGAGATAAATCTCCGGATATAGGCCAATCGCCCTTGCAATCCTCTAAGCTCTCTAAAATTCTTTGGAGGTTGCATTTCCTGGACAGCGCGGACTTTCTCTGGGTCGATGTGGATTCCTTTGGACGTTACGACAAACCCTAGGAATTTACTGTTGGCTACCCCCATGAAAGTTTGATGGGATTCATCTTCAATTGATGCGCCCGCATGATAGCGAATACTGCCTTTAGATCTGTGATTGAGATTTTACTTGCACACAAGAATACAAAATTTCAGATCTAAGAATAGGATGTGCAAGGTACTCAATTCTACCGCTATAGCAAGTGGCTATGCGGGTCGTGATCCACAGGGAGGGACTAGCGATGGAAGCTTTTTTAGTAAGTTTTCTTTTATTTACAATGATATTTACAATAGTATTTACAATGATAAAAAGTGGAAGAGATTGGGAATATTGTGGTGTTGGTAATCTAAGCTAAAGAAATAAAAGAAAGAAAACTAAAAAACTAAAAACATACTTACCTCTTCGGCGTCTGCTTACCTTTGGACCGTATCAACGATGTACCTTTCTTTGAAGACGAGCGAAGCGTGGCAGATGAGATCTTTCCTATTCCCGATTTACACTATGAAATAAAAAGGGCGAGCTATACTACCATAGAAATAGATGTTCATCTTCATAAGCCATCAACGGCACTTGCAAGGAGAAGGTAACTTTGAGGCTATCGGTTTCATTTGGATCCACAAACACAAAAGAGGGAAACAAAAACAAAACAAGAATAGAAGAAACAGAAACTTCGATTTGATTCAATTAACAATGGAAGAAAAGATTTACTTACACCGATGTCACCTCAGTACAAGCTTGATCTCCTTCCTCCATGAAAGTATCCTCTCCTCTCAGTTACATAATAAAACAAAAATTACATGAAGAAAATAAAAACCTAGGTTACAATCTAAAAATTAGCCTAAGAAAAACCCTAAAGTTGTTTCTGTACACCCTTCTCTGTTGCTCTGCAGGGGTATTTATAGGAGATAGAAGAAGTAGAGTCCCAATACAACTCTCCCACAAAATCTTATCGCCAGACTCGTCCATCTTGCCGCGGAAACGCGGTTATGGCCGCGTTTTCGCGGCCATATTGTGTTCTCTGGCCACGCGCTTTCGCGCGTGGCCTTCTCTGGTCTGTTCATCTGGGTATATCCTTCTGGAAGTTGTGTACCGACTCTTTATTTTGAAAATTCGGGATAACTTGGGAAGCAAGTTACCCTAAATCCAAATCTTTTAAAACGATTTTATTATCTTTGCACTCTTCTCCCCTTATCTATAGCCTTGTCCTGCAAGTAATTAGGGTTTAGTAGAAGTCCATCCCTTTTTTCTTCTTTTAGTAATTGTAACTTTTGCACATGGGCTTGCACATGGGCTTTTTGGAGCTTCTGGGCTTCATTTAGGCTTTATTCTTTTATTTAAATAATTACTCAAGGCCTGCACACATTAAATAACAAAACATTAGTAATAGTGCATAATTAAAAGAATAAATAGGGAAATATGATAGTAAATGTGATGATAAATATGCACTTTTTACTACCTATCAATCTGCTATGTGATCGCCTTTGGCACAGCTTTTAACTGCAATATTGTCTACATGGCATTCTACTGTTTTGCGTATATGCTCATAAAAAATTGTATTCATAGCTTTCTGGTATGTTGCCCCTGCATTCTGTGGTATAAGTGATAATTGGGGTTGTCGGTCTTGCCCACCTCCTTAGGATGTCTAACTTTAGGAAGCTTCAGTATGTTGCTCTTATTGAGTAACTTGAACAACGAATCTACATGCTCGACCTTGAAGGAGTATTACTTGTTGGTGCGTGGTTGGGTTAAAGAGCTACCCCTGAAATTATACCTAGAGGAGGGTGAATAGGTGTATTGCTAATCAATTAAAAAATTCAATGCAATATAAAATGAGATGATGCAACCGATCACTCTAAACACAACTAGAAGCCGAATTCCCTGTGAAGGGCTTTGAATTTCTCCTCGTGATTCCTCTAGATAAGAGTTTGAGGTGCGTAATTGCTATCTTATTGTGAAGAGTATGGATCGACAATAATGAATGAATAGAAAACAAATAAGTAGAGATAAGAAAGCAATCATAAATAAGAAGATTTGTTTCGAGGTTCGAGTCACTGCTCTATGTCCCCGCCTTCACCACCGTGAAGGATTTCCCAATGCACTATAGAACCTTCCACCAAAGGATTTCAACCGGACGGAGTACACAACTCCCCAATACACCCCTCTAGTCCAGGGTAGTGTAGCAACAATGGAACAATATCTGGGTGATCAAAAGACCACAAACTCTCTCTTACAAAACTCTCTTACAAAACCCTATAGAGTAAAATATAAATTTGAAGCTCAAGTATTTGTAAGTGAGAGTAAGATCAGAAGAGAGATTTTAAGAACCAAAAACTTAAAGAAGACTTTTGAAAATAATAGCAGAAAACTGAAAACAAAAAGCTCAATCACTTGAAATCTCAAAACTTTGATTTTTGAATTTGTTCTTGTGTTAAACTCAACCCTAATGACCCCTTTATATAGGGTTTTAGAAGAGCAAACTTGGAATAGTTTTACCAGCATAAAAGAGGAAGAAATTGACCCTCTAATATAGCTTACCATGTTTTTTAATTTAAACATGTTTTAAAACAGCTGTTAAAAAGATAGCCATTTCTGTCAGATTGGCAGACTGGCGGTCGACTAGCCGGTCGACCGGCAGATTCAAAAAATCTGACGTTAGCCCTCCGGTCGACTGGTCGGTTGACCGTGACAAACTAAGGCTAAACCTGCTTACAGTCGGTCCACCGCCCGGTCCACCGCAATAGGGACCGGTCGACCTTCCGGTCAACCGGGAACGTGCACAACATGCACACCCCCAATTGTCAGAACTCCGGTCGACCGTTCTGGCCTGTAATAGGCACGGTCGACCACCCGGTCGACCGACCTAAGCCAAAATAGATTTGAAAACTCTTTTTGAAGATATATAAAATTTTAAAATATTTTTGTTTAGATTTTGGAAGATAAGAAACATACATAGCTACTAGATATAAGTTCTAAACTTAATAAAAAATATTTTAGAAAATTTGAGAACCAAAATTATACTTTTGAAAAACGTAAATTTTATAGAGTGTGTGTGTGTGTATTTTTTAGCTTTAAAAATATATTCTTCACTTTAACAAACTAGTTTCTACCAGCTACATGAGTCTTCAAGCAGGCTTCTCTGATGGTGATGTTGAGCGACGTTTTGAACTTGAGCAACGATCCCGTACTTGAGTACCCTTGAGCTATCAACTCTTTCCTTTAAGGAAGAACCTGTTACATCTCATCGAACCCTGAAATATACTCTTGAACTTTGATTAGTACCAAATAGCTTTATATGTTTTGTTATCATCAAAACACACAACCCGGGGATTTGTAACCTTTGGGCCAACAATCTCCCCCTTTTTGATGATGACAAAACATATGAGCTATCTAAAAAATAATCTAGGAAAAGCTTTGAAAAAGCTCCCCCTCAAGTTATGCTCTATCACTATTAAGTACAAGATGTATGATACCAATACCAAATGAACAAAAACATCACATCATAAGCATCAAAACCATCATATCATAAGCATCAAGACCATACTTACTTCTACCCCTTTTTGTCATGCATCAAAAAGGATAAGTGTAAACAATCAAGAGTAATATATATGTAGTTTATATCAAGAGAAAAACTCATGAATCAACAATACAAACATTTAGTTCTCCACAAATAAAAGAAAATCTGTTAAAATCAAGTGGTTTAGTAAAAATATCTGCTAGTTGAAAATCAGTTGAAATATAATCAATTTCAATATCTCTTTTCTCATAATGATCTCTAAGAAAGTGATATCTAATTTTTATGTGCTTAGTCTTACTATGTTGATTTGCATTTTTAGTCATATGAATAGTATTAGTGTTATCATAAAATATCTTAATATGGTCATAATGCAAATCATAATCGAGGAGAGTATGTTTCATCCAAAGAACTTATGCACAACAAGCCCCGACCGTAACATACTCCACCTCGGCGGTTGAGAGGGCTACAGAATTTTGTTTCTTGGAAGACCATGAAATAAGACAATTTCCTCGAAACTGACAGGTTCCACTTGTACTCTTCATGTCCACTCTACAATCTGCATAGTCAGCATCCGAAAAACTCGTCATTGAAAATTGTTCGGTCTTCGGATACCATAGACCTGTTGGCCCAGAGGCCCTTCACTCTAGTTTTGATGATGATTAACTCATGTAGTTATAAGTTACTAATAATCTTGTGATATTTAGTTTCAGATATTTGATCAAGATATTAGTAAGTGATTAGCTTCAACAAAGGTGTTTTGGAGCTTTCACATGGTGATTCAAGAGCTCAAGCGTCAAGTTCACATCTAATACTCGAATGGAGTCAAGCTCGTTGGATCGGGTTTGGATCGTGTTTTGATGAATATTGAACTTGACGAATTTTACAATTTTGAAAGTCCCATGGATAAATTGGCAAGTTCTCATTTTTATGAGGTTGAACTCAATGAGATATGTGACCTAGATTCTCAAATCTATGATCAAGTTCAAATTTCTGAATCATTATTGACTCCTGTTTTGTTACCCGATTTAGGTAATATTTTCGAGTCAGTTTTGATTCCCACTCATATCATTCCTGAACTTGAATCACCACCATTGAGTCACATTCCATTGTGGAAAGATTATTGTGGACTTGAGCTTCAACTTATTGATTTGGACCCACTTCCTGAACCTAGCCCGACTCCTGAACCCTTACTTGATTTAAGTTTCTTTCCTGAGTCGGTATTCGTTCCCGCACTTATGACGTCCAAGTCAATCATTCCATCTTTTCACTCTCCATTATGGGACAAGGCGGTTGACACAATTGACTCTGAATATAATTATGAATTATGGAAATTTGATGGGGTGAAATTATTAAAAAATGATTATACATACATTTTAGTGGGTTATATAAGCAAGATTTCTGGTGGGTTCCCCCGAATTCCACAAAAAGTAGATTGGGCCGCATTTTGTGGACCAATTAGACCACCACCGGAACCACCACCTTGAGGTAACTTCTGCCTTCCTTTCTTCTTTTTCATGCATACATGTATTCATTCATACATTGAGGACAATGCATGAGATAAGTGTGGGGGAGGCTTTACTAACATACTAACATAGGTAGAAACTAACAAAAATTTGCTAATATTAAAAAAAAATGAAAAAAAAGGGACAATATTTTAACTTATCTTTTGAAAGAAATCTAAGTTAGTCTTAAGAATTAAGAAAATCATGATTAGGATTTCTAAAAACTTAGTCAAAATAAATAAATTGTTGAATTTTTAGGTATAGGAGGAAAAATTGAATAATTAATTAGTCTTAATTTTTATCTTAATGAAATGTGCATACCTAATACACTTACACATCTAGAATTCTAAGACAAAGACTCTTGTGCCCTATTAAAAAAAATATATTTGAAAAAAAGGGGAAAATTCACTGATTAAGCTGGATACATGTGCCTCAAGAAGCATAAGTATTCACGCCTAAAGGTGAGTTTATAAATAAAGTCCTTAGTTTTGTGGCCTAGTTCATTCGAATTTGAGTCCGCGGGGTGTTTTCTCACCTTGTGCCCTAAAGCCGACCGGTTTGGGAGCCACCGACTTTAAGTTCGCTACATGGGTGGACTAGAAAGCCTAAGGAAACTAAGAAAAATTACTCATATATGTATTAACACATCTAATAGTCAATTAGTTAGGTATGAGAGCCTCAAGAAGCCTTCATGCTTACACGAAAGAAAATTAGATGAGTCATACATATTAAAAAAAAGAGAAAAAAAAAAATATATATATATATATATAAAGAGGCATGAGAGTCCAAGTTAAGGAATTTCTAGTAAAAATTCACAAGGATGCATATGACTTAGGGTAACGAAAAAGACTATACAAACATTCAATTTTGACCCTTACCTAAAAAGGAAAACAATTTACTATATAAAGACTAAGTTTAAGAATGAATAAAAATGAGGATCCTAA
The DNA here is from genome assembly GCA_038442645.1 of Agave tequilana. Classification (NCBI taxonomy): domain Eukaryota; kingdom Viridiplantae; phylum Streptophyta; class Magnoliopsida; order Asparagales; family Asparagaceae; genus Agave; species Agave tequilana. The sequence continues at coordinate 1,033,262 of JAVJIF010029717.1, forward strand.
AAACTTATAGATTACTTAGTCTCTTCAAACGTATTTCAAATATTTTCCTTTTTATAGATTTTGTGGGTGTAATCCGCTGAAAACCCTCACGAGACAACACTCGTCCTCTAGGGTAACCTAGAGGTTTAACGGCTTGTTGCACGTGCTAAGTGCAATCGTGATTCCTACGAAAGTAAGTTAGCTAGTTTAGTTTTTCTTTTTCTTTTTGATTTTTACTCGAGGATGAGTAAAAGATAAGTGTGGGGGCGTGATTGGTAGTGAAAAGTGCATTTTTATCATTACATTTACCATCATATTTTCATATTTATTCATATAATTCTGCACATTTACTAATTTTTATTAATTATTGTGTGCAGGCCTTGAGAAATAAAAATAATGCAATAAAGCCTCAAAAGAAGCCCAAAAGCCCATATTTAAAGCCCAATGTAAAAGTTGCAATTATCAAATGTCAAAATTGCAATTACTAAAGGCAATAGTTGCAAATACAAAGAAGAGGGAAGGATAGACTTCTATTCAACCCAAAACACTTGCAGGATGAGGATAAAAGCCAAAGAAGAGAGTGCAAAGATAAGAAAATTCGTTTAAAAAGATATTGGGAGATTTGAGGTCTAGGTAACTTGCTTCCCAAGTTATCTCGAAATCCCAAGATAAAGAGCCAGGATGCAACATCCAGAAGACTACACCCAGATGGATGGACCAGGGGAGGCCACGCGCCAAAGCGCGTGGCCAGCCGCCACAACTTGGCCGCGGAAACGCGGCCCAAGCCGCGTTTCCGCGGCAGTATGGATAAGCCAGGGGACCAGTTTTCGTGGGAGAGTTATGTTGGGACTCTACCTCCTTCTGCACCTATAAATACCCCTGCAGACGCAACAGAAAGGGTGTATAGAATTTAACAGAGAATCCAGTGCAAAGTTAGGGTTTCTTTTAGGCTAGGTTAGGTTTTTATTTTCGTTTTCTTTTGTAATTTTTGTAACGGAGAGTGGAGGAAGGTTTCATGGAGGAAGGAGTCCATGCTTGTACTGAGGTGACAGCGGTGTAAGCCTACTTTTCTTCCATTGTTAATGAAATCCACTCAAAGGTTTGTCTTTGTTATGTTTATTCTTGTTATTTGTGTTTTATTCTTGTTTTATTTTTCTATACGTGTGTTATTCTCTCTGATGTCTTGCAAACCGTGAGAACCGATCGCTTCGAGACTGCTTAGCCGAAGAAGAGCCCTTGATGGCCTATGGAGATGAACAAGCCGTCGCTTGCCAGTCTTTTCTTTTCGTAGTGTAGATCGCGAAGGTGGACGATCCTATACGCCATACTTGAACGCCTTCCAAAGCAAAGTAAGTCGTCGCAAAAGGATCAAAGGTAAGCAGGACTGAAGAGGTAGGTATGTATTTTTCTAGTTTATAATCTTCTTCCTTTCTTCTATTTCTTTAGATTAGATGACAAACTCCACTTCTTTCCAATTTATTTCTCCCACTTCATTGTAAATACCATTGTAAATAATAAAAATAAATAAAAAAGAGATAACTTGCTTAAACGCTTCCATCGCAGTTCCCTCCCTGAGGATCACGACCCGCATAGCCACTGCTACCGCGGATTAGAATTGAGCACCTTGCACATCTTGTTCTAAATCTAATATTCCATATTTTGTGTGCAGGAAAATCTCAATCAAAATTTTGGCGCCGTTGCCGGGGAGGGACGGTAAGTTTTTCTCTAAATAAAAAAAATTAACTAATTCTTTTATTCTTTCTGTTTGCAGGTTTGGAGAACAGGAAAACTAACAGCAGAAGTGGACATATAGCAACTCTGTGCCTCTGTCATCGAAGGCAGAGCATCAGAGCCTACTACAGTGCGGCGGATCTGCGGCAATAGCCGCGTTTCCGCGGCCTTAGTAGTTCATTACTGACAGATCTTTCTGCAGGTTGCTATAATTGCAAGATTTATTTTCTGCTCTGTTAAAATTTGTTCTGTGATAAACCTGTATACTGCTAATTAATCAACAGTAAAATATTTGTTGAAAAAGATAAAAAATTGATTAGACGTTTGCATCCTAGGCACGTGTCTTTTCAATTCCTTTATTTTACTGTTAAAGAGTGCTGGAGCAAGGTACGTTCGCATTGCATGCAGAATAGGACTCATCTCTTGGTTGATTTTCATGCTTTGAGTGAATCTTATTTACATATTTTGTACACTTGCACAAATTTATTCTAAGGGCATAACCCATTAACAAGATAAGGTGGGGATTTCATCACCCTTCCTTGGCCCAAAAATCAGATTCCAAGCACTCACTAACCCAAGCCTAATTAAAATTAAGTAGACGTTGGCCCTAGGGACATCTCGGACTCAATTAGGAGATTATCCTAAGGAGGAACAGTGCTGGAAGTTGACTCCTGCCAAATCAGTGTCTAGGAAGGGGATTGAGGGCCGAAAGCCCGAAGATTAGTGGTTATTTAATTAAGGAACGTCTTTGACGGAAAACCTCCCACCACTCTTGCCCTGACCTGGCTGATTAACTTGTGGTCAAAGTCTGCACCCTACCTCCCGTGGACAGTCTAACCAGTTAGGAGTCGTCTAGGTCATAGGTCTACCCTAACTTAGGTTAGAATTTTTTTCTTTTTTTGTTTGTTTGTTTGTTTTCTTTCTTATTTGTTTGTGTTGGTGTGATATGGCATATAATAATAATTTTTCCAATTTTAATTCATATTACACACCAAACTCTTTTTCGGATATTACCAACCCGGTATATCATAACTTTGACCAATCTAGTGTGCCGGAATGGTCTTATCCGAATGACTATAACCCATGCCCCCCATCTTATGACCATAATTTTCATACTTTCAACTCTTCACAGAGTTCATGGGGTTTCGCTTCCCCCGAGTCCAATTTTCAACCGACTTGTCCTCCGTCTCCACCTTGTCCACAATATTCCCAAGATTCATACTCAGATCCACCCATTCAGAATAGAAAACCATCTATCCGGGAAATGATGAGTATGCACGAGTCCAAGCAACAACCACCATCAATCTTAGACATGATGATGCGTGAGTCCACCGACTCACAACTTCATCACGATTACACTTCCTCTTTCCAAGTCCAATCACAAAAGAGGCTTGAAGCCATGACTCAGGCTAGATTAGCTCGTGAGCATGAACTAGATGTGATAGTTCAATCTTTGCGTTCTCACCGTCCGGCCAATTCTGATATCGCTGACCACTCTCTTAGAGCCGACGAACCAAGTTGCTTTGGACAACAAGATTCTACTTCAGTGCCATCATTTGAACTTGTCGAAACTCCAATTTTTAATAGTTTGGCAAGTTCTTCCTTTCCTGAAATAGAACTTGAGCATGAATATGATCATGATCTCCCACCTGATGATTCAATTTTACTTCCTGATTCAATAATGACTCCGGTGTCTCCACCTGATTTCACTTTTCCCGAGTCAACATTGGATCCTGTGCCAATTCATCATGAAATTGAGTCACCCATTTTTGATGATCATATTGAACTTGACCAATTTTACAATTTTGAAAGTCCTATGGATAAATTAGCAAGTTCTCATTTTTATGAGGTTGAACTCAATGAGATATGTGATCTAGATTCTCAAATCTATGATCAAGTTCAAATTTCCGAATCATTATTGACTTCTGTTTTGTTACCCGATTTAGGTAATATTTTCGAGTCAGTTTTGATTCCCACTCATATCATTCCTGAACTTGAATCACCACCATTGAGTCAAATTCCATTGTGGGAAGATTATTGTGGACTTGAGCTTCAACTTATTGATTTGGACCCACTTCCTGAACCTAGCCCGACTCCTGAACCCTTACTTGATTTAAGTTTCTTTCCTGAGTCGGTATTCGTTCCCGTACTTATGACGTCCAAGTCAATCATTCCATCTTTTCACTCTCCATTATGGGACAAGGCGGTTGACACAATTGACTCTGAATATAATTATAAATTATGAAAATTTGATGGGGTGGAATTATTAAAAAATGATTATACATACATTTTAGTGGGTTATATAAGCAAGATTTCTGGTGGGTTCCCCCGAATTCCACAAAAAGTAGATTGGGCCGCATTTTGTGGACCAATTAGACCACCACCGGAACCACCACCTTGAGGTAACTTCTGCCTTCCTTTCTTCTTTTTCATGCATACATGCATTCATTCATACATTGAGGACAATACATGAGATAAGTGTGGGGGAGGCTTTACTAACATACTAACATAGGTAGAAACTAACAAAAATTTGCTAATATTAAAAAAATGAGAAAAAAAGGGACAATATTTTGACTTATCTTCTGAAAGAAATCTAAGTTAGTCTTAAGAATTAGGAAAATCATGATTAGGATTTCTAAAAACTTAGTCAAAATAAATAAATTGTTGAATTTTTAGGTATAGGAGGAAAAATTGAATAATTAATTAGTCTTAATTTTTACCTTAATGAAATGTGCATACCTAATACACTTACACATCTAGGATTCTAAGACAAAGACTCTTGTGCCCTATTAAAAAAAAATATTTGAAAAAAAAGGGGAAAATTCACTGATTAAGCTGGATACATGTGCCTCAAGAAGCATAAGTATTCACGCCTAAAGGTGAGTTTATAAATAAAGTCCTTAGTTTTGTGGCCTAGTTCATTCGAATTTGAGTTCGCGGGGTATTTTCTCACCTGGTGCCCTAAAGCCGACCGGTTTGGGAGCCACCGACTTTAAGTTCGCTACATGGGTGGACTAGAAAGCCTAAGGAAACTAAGAAAAATTACTCATATATGTATTAACACATCTAATAGTCAATTAGTTAGGTATGAGGGCCTCAAGAAGCCTTCATGCTTACACGAAAGAAAATTAGATGAGTTATACATATTAAAAAAAAAGAGAAAAAATATATATATATATATAAATAGGCATGAGAGTCCAAGTTAAGGAATTTCTAGTAAAAATTCACAAGGATGCATATGACTTAGGGTAACGAAAAAGACTATACAAACATTCAATTTTGACCCTTACCTAAAAAGGAGAACAATTTATTATATAAAGACTAAGTTTAAGAATGAATAAAAATGAGGATCCTAAAAACTTATAGATTACTTAGTCTCTTCAAACGTATTTCAAATATTTTCCTTTTTATGGATTTTGTGGGTGTAATCCGCTGAAAACCCTCACGAGACAACACTCGTCCTCTAGGGTAACCTAAAGGTTTAACGGCTTGTTGCACGTGCTAAGTGCAATCGTGATTCCTACGAAAGTGAGTTAGCTAGTTTAGTTTTTCTTTTTCTTTTTGATTTTTACTCGAGGACGAGCAAAAAGATAAGTGTGGAGGCGTGATTGGTAGTGAAAAGTGCATTTTTATCATTACATTTACCATCACATTTTCATATTTATTCATATAATTCTGCACATTTACTAATATTTTATTAATTATTGTGTGCAGGCCTTGAGAAATAAAAATAATGCAATAAAGCCTCAAAAGAAGCCCAAAAGCCCATATTTAAAGCCCAATGTAAAAGTTGCAATTATCAAATGTCAAAATTACAATTACTAAAGGCAATAGTTGCAAATACAAAGAAGAGGGAATGATAGACTTCTATTCAACCCTAAACACTTGCAGGATGAGGATAAAAGCCAAAGAAGCGGTGCAAAGATAAGGAAATTCATTTAGAAAGATATTGGGAGATTTGAGATCTAGGTAACTTGCTTCCCAAGTTATCTCGAAATCCCAAGATAAAGAGCCAGGATGCAACATCCAGAAGACTACACCCAGATGGATGGACTAGGGGAGGCCACGCGCCAAAGCGCGTGGCCAGCCGCCACAACTTGGCCGCGGAAACGCGGCCCAAGCCGCGTTTCCGCGGCAGTATGGATAAGCCAGGTGATCAGTTTTCGTGGGAGAGTTGTGTTGGGACTCTACCTCCTTCTGCACCTATAAATACCCCTGCAGACGCAACAGAAAGGGTGTACAAAATTTAACAGAGAATCCAGTGCAAAGTTAGAGTTTCTTTTAGGCTAGGTTAGGTTTTTATTTTCGTTTTCTTTTGTAATTTTTGTAACGGAGAGTGGAGGAAGGTTTCATGGAGGAAGGAGTCCATGCTTGTACTGAGGTGACAGCGGTGTAAGCCTACTTTTCTTCCATTGCTAATGAAATCCACTCAAAGGTTTGTCTTTGTTATGTTTATTCTTGTTATTTGTGTTTTATTCTTGTTTTATTTTTCTATACGTGTGTTATTCTCTCTGATGTCTTGCAAACTGTGAGAACCGATCGCTTCGAGACTGCTTAGCCGAAGAAGAGCCCTTGATGGCCTATGGAGATGAACAAGCCGTCGCTTGCCAGTCTTTTCTTTTTCGTAGTGTAGATCGCGAAGGTGGATGATCCTATACGCCATACTTGAACGCCTTCCAAAGCAAAGTAAGTCATCGCAAAAGGATCAAAGGTAAGCAGGACTGAAGAGGTAGGTATGTATTTTTCTAGTTTATAATCTTCTTCCTTTCTTCTATTTCTTTAGATTAGATGACAAACTCCACTTCTTTCCAATTTATTTCTCCCACTTCATTGTAAATACCATTGTAAATAATAAAAATAAATAAAAAAGAGATAACTTGCTTAAACGCTTCCATCGCAGTTCCCTCCCTGAGGATCACGACCCGCATAGCCACTGCTACCGCGGATTAGAATTGAGCACCTTACATATCTTGTTTTAAATCTAATATTCCATATTTTGTTTGCAGGAAAATCTCAATCAAGGCACAATGGTCAGAAAAGTGACTGTTGGCCGGTCGACTGGAAGGGCAAAATTGCCCTATGCCAGACTGCCAACGGGCAGATTTTGAGGGGCTATAAATTTGCCCCCACTTGAGCTGTTTTCACTAAGAATTTCAAGAGCAAAATTTTCTATCTTTCAGCTAGTTTTTAAAAGAGTTTTAGTGCCAAAAGATTTGATCTTTATTTGTTTTAAAAGGGTTGGAAAAATTAAGAAAAGGAGACATCTTTGGGATTGGTTTTTTATCTTCATTTTTATATCTATCCTAGAAGTTTTCCCAAGAGTTTTTCTTAGTGTTTTTGATTTCCAAACTCTTTTTTTTCTCACACTTGAGCTATCTATCTATCCTATCTATTAGGATCATTATTTTGTGAGAAAGAATTGGTTTGTGGTCTTTGAGATCACCAAGTTGTAAACCTTCCATACTTTGTGATATCCCTCTAGTGAGAGGTGATTGTGTTGATATCCCTTTAGTGAGAGGTGATTGTGGAAGTGGTGTTTGCATCCCTCTAGTGAGAGGTGATTGAGTTGGAATCCCTCAAGTGTGAGGTTGATCATTGTTTGGCTAAGTGCCCATCCCTCTAAGTGTAAAGGTGATTTGTGTTTTTCCTTGCCTCTAGTGAGAGGTTGTATTGTTGGAGAGTGGAGTTGTGTACTCCTAGTTGTATTTGCCCAAATCCTCGGAGGAGGTTCCCTGTGTGGGAAATCCTGTGTGGATGCTATAGTAGAAATCCTTCTATGTGAAGGCGGGGACGTAGAGCTGGGTGCTCGAACCTCAAAACATATCTTGTGTTTGTGTTTGATCCACTATCTCTTTACTCTCTCTCTCTCTCTCTCATTGTGAATTGCATCATATTGTTCATATCATATATATATATATATATATATATGTATGTATGTATGTATGTATATGTATATATGCTTGTGTTGATTGTGTGTGCCCATACTTGTGTTCAACCAAGAGAGCTTTACATAGCACCTCAACTCTTATTTAGAGGAATTTAGAGGAGATAGTCCAGAGCCCTTCACCAGGAATTCGGTTACACTCTTTGGTTACACTAAGTGTGTTGCATTTAATTTTTAATTCTGCATCATTTGTCATTAGATTAGCCTTACACCTATTCACCCCCCTAGGTGTACTTTCAATTGGTATCAGAGTTTACGCTCCTGATATTAGGTTTAACCACCTAGGAGTGAGATCTTTGTTAGCTAATCTATCATTTACATTTGCACACATATAGTTTGCACTCATGGATAACCCTTCCATGTTTGATATCTCTAAAATTGATATATTGAAGGTTAGGATGAGTTGGCATTTAAAAGCCATAGGTTAGAAAGTTTACCTTGCCATTACCAAGGAATCTTACGTTAGTAATAGCAAGCATTTAGAGGCCAATGCACAAGCCCTAGAGGCACTTAGAAAATCACTTAGCAAAGAATATTTAAATATGATTTCTCATTGTGTTTCCGCATTTGCAGTGTGGAACATATTGACATCTCCTGAGCTACAAACGCAAATCAATGAGGAGAAGAAATCTAATAGAGAAGAGTCTGACCAACGTTGCTCATGGTCCAAGGGAATGACTCCCTTGAGGTAAACTCGAAAACTCAACTAGATGATCGTGCTAGTTCTTCAGGTGATGATTATGTTGATCCTGATGCATTGAATGAAGAACTATCAATTGTTTGTGAAAACTTGTTAGAAAAATATAAACTTTTGAAAAAGAAAAGTTTTACACTAGAAGAAGAAAATAAAAATTTGTCTTCTAAACTTGATGTTGTTTTGCAAGAGAAGGTTGAGATTTCAAATGAACGTGACTCATTGAAATCCCAACTTGAACTTGCCCTAAAAGAAAATGAAATTTTGAAAACAAAAAATAATTGTGAAAATATTTTGAAGAAAAATGAGACTTTATCTTCAAAACTTGATTTTGTTGTAAAAGAAAATGAATCTTTGAAAAACAAAATTATTTCTATATCAATAGAATTGGATTTGGTTTCTAAAAAAACATTTCTTTGAAAAATGATATTGATAATCATGATTGCCATGCTAGTGTAGCTTCATCATCTAGTATACCTATTGCATGCTCCACTCCTTCTTCCATTATTGCAAATGATATAAATATTTTAAAGAAGAATGTTGATTGTTTGGGCTCCACTTTGAGCCAATGTGTCATGAACCACACACGGTTGGAATTCATATTTCGAAAGAAACAAGTTCCACCTATGCATGCACACAAACTACGGCATACACATGCTTCCCATGTTCACACTCATAACACTATGTATGCTCATGTGTACACTTGTACACATTGTAGACGTAAGGGCCACCTTGCAAAATTTTGCTTTGATAGAATTCATGATTCGAATTTTGCAAATAAATTTGTTTGGGTTAGGAAAGGTGCTAACCCTCATGGACCCAATAGAGTATGGGTACCAAAAGCCACTCCTATTTTATTTGATGTAGGTGTGGGCTCTCACTCGACGTGAGAGTATTGGTGCCTTGAGGTGGATGCGTTCCGAGCTTAACGATGATAATTTTGGATGCATCACTTTCAAGGGGAGTTTGGTGGGAGGACCACCTTGGTTTGGAGCCTAGAGATTTGCCCTCATGGTTTTTGGTAACAATCTCTAAACTCCCATTTAGTTTACATGCTTTCATATCATTGACTTTTAGCATGTTTTGATTTTTCATGATTATTACATTAAATGTCATGATATTTAGACCTATGACATACATGTATAGTATTTGAGATACACCCATGTTCATATAGATCTATATTTTTGTGTTCTCACACTTGTTTAGCTATTGTGTATATCATAGATCTAAGACATGTGCATTTACATAATGATCTTATTGATTTATGTTTTGTTTTATACTTCATGATTTGATTACCTGTTTAAGATGTAATTTTTCATTAAAACTTGTGCATATGCTTGTACAACTAATGAGTCATAAATTGATTATTATATGTCTGTGCTTGATTGCTCATTTGTACCCATTAGATATACTAGTATAGTCTAGTTTTGATTATTCATACATTTTGACTTGTATTCCCTATTTTGTACATGTTTTCATTAATATGTGTTTAACTTCATGTATATGTTAATTTTGCCAAAACTATTGGATATACATGTATACCCTTGAGTCATTTGCCTTTCATGCAAAATCTCTTTATAGACTCAATTGTGTTTGGATATGTATGTATGTCTTTAGTTTTGACAAAACATACATATGCCTTGGAGTTAGTATTATTTTGATAAAAATTAAATTTTTTTCACATTGAGCCTTAATGCCTCATTCTATGATTTTGTTGATTGCATGACTTTGTACACTCACATTATTTGATGTTTACTCATGATTTATTTTCATGATATTATATGAGCTTTATTGCTATTTGAGTGCTAATGATTGTGTGATTTTCATATTTTCATGGATATGTTATTGTTTTATTCCTTACTTGAAGGATTTTGTACTAGTTTTCAAGTTTATCATAAAACTAGTTGTGTATTTTTTTCATTTTGGAAGAGTTTTCAATTAAGCTAAATTTATTTTCAAATTTATTTTTGAAAACCCCTTCCATCGAAGGGTGGTTGGATGGGCGACCATGCCTTGTGAGCCTAATTGAAAATCTTTTTAAACAAGTGCATGATAGGGTGGAAGGTATGAGTTATACACTTGATTCACATTATGTTTTAATTGGTATCACAATTGATATTTATTTTGTATACTCATATTTGTTTCTATATATGTATGCTTCAACTTCAAATAGTATCAATTTTAATTGGTATTTAACTTTTCATATATATGTGTGTGTTTTGATTGTGCTTACTGCATCTTTATATCTTAGAGCACAAATTTTGCTGTGCTAAGCTTGATTTAGTCTTTAATGACAATTATTTTACAATTGGTATCTTGTACAAGCTTATGCATCATTTTCATTAGTATTTCATAAAGGGGGAGAAAATTTATGTTTTACCTTTCAATCGGTTTTGTTTACAATTGGTATCTTACTCCCACTCTTTATTTTGAAAAATTGATATCTTAGTTTTCAATTGGTTTCCTTCGCTCCTAATGAAAAATTATTTTCAATTGGTATATGTTTCATTTTCAATATTGGTATCAAAAATATTAAATTGATATTATTCTCTATTTGGTATCTCTATTGCAAAATGATTTTAGTGTTTAACTAAAAAGATTGGTTTATGTTTTTCGATTGGTATCAAAAGTGTAAAATATTTTCAATTGGTACAAATTTTTACAATCGGTATCAAGATTTCCTATATATTTATATCTTTCAATTGGTATCTTTCAAAAATTTTGTTGGTTTCTTCAAAATATTTTGTTTATTTTCAATTGATATCATAAATTGGTATCATGATGTTTCGATGTATACCTTCATACTAAATTGATATATTTTTCAATTGGTATCATAATGGTTTGATTTGTATTGCTTATATGCAAGGGAAGCTTAACATCTTCTCTCTCTCTCTCTCTCTCTCTCTCTATATATATATATATATATATATATATATATATATATATATATATATATATATATATATATATATATATATATATATATATTCATGTTGAGTGTATCTCATATTGAGGAGCTTGACCGCTCTTCTCTATGTCTTACACGTGTGTAGGAGGAGCTTCACATCTCCTTTTATACAATTTATATTATGCATTATGTGATTAGGGTCTAGTCATCTCTTTTTCATGTATTACATGTATGCAGGGGGAGTTAACTTCACGTCTCTTCTCTTCATGAATGTATATAGCATATACACCTTTATTGTTTTGATTTATGCAAAAAGAAAGAAAAATATTATTTATGTCTTTATTGTTTGTACCCCTTTGTTGATGAATTGACAAAAATGGGGAGAGATATTTTGGAGTTTAATATGCATGTTTACTTCTTGTTTAATATGCATGTTAATTTAAATTTGTTAAGTCTTACCATTGGTATCAAGAGCATCTTTTGTTGGTATCAAGAACATTTGTTGGTATCAAGAGCAACATTTTTTTAAGAACATTTTTATTTTAAAATTGGTATCAAGAGCATGTTTATTTCATTGGTATCAAAGATCATGTTTGTTTCATTTCCTTGTTTTATGCATGTTTATGCATATCTATATTAAGCATTCATTACATATCCTTATGTTTATTGCTATGCATGAGTTAAGGGGGAGCTTCTATAAAGCTTAACTTTAATCCATGCATATATAACTCCATGAGTTTTATCATCATCAAAAAGGGGGAGATTGTTGGCCCAGAGGCCCTTCACTCTAGTTTTGATGATGATTAACTCATGTAGTTATAAGTTACTAATAATCTTGTGATATTTAGTTTCAGATATTTGATCAAGATATTAGTAGGTGATTAGCTTCAACAAAGGTATTTTGGAGCTTTCACATAGTGATTCAAGAGCTCAAGCGTCAAGGTCACGTCTAGTACTCGGATGGAGTCAAGCTCGTTGGATCGTGTCTAGATCGAGTCAACTTGGAGACGGAGTTCTACAAGAAGACCTCGGTTTGTTTAGTTTAAGATTATGTTTAGATCTTGTGTAAAAATTAGATAGTGTTGATATGCTCAAGTTCACATTACACACACTTATTTAAAGTTTCATGTTTGTTTTTGGTTTAACCGGTTTCAGTTTTTCATATGTATGATTTTCATGAATAGATAGAATCAAAACAAGTTTACATAGTTTAATGTATATTAGATTTGAACTATATACATCTATGCTTCATCTATTTAGAAAAACTTATTTTGATAGTCTATTTCATGAGTTTGGAGTTTTGTATTTAAACAAAACTTATTTTTAGATTTAATGTCAAAAACATAGATATAATATCCTTCATGTATATTGGATTCTATCCATATACAATATACTTCAAAGTTGTTTCAATATCATGTTTTTGTATTTATACAAGTTTATAGAAAAATCGTATTTTCCTTTAGAAGTTTGGTTTTTAGAAAATATTGTTTTTGGTTTAAGGCAAATTTTCTATCTCACAAAAATGGTTCAAATTGGTTGTAATATGTGTTGAATTTTTATCACACATATTTGTATTTCAAAGATATAACAAGAACTTATTTTTGTAGAATTTATGTGATTTTATGAGATTTTTTAGAAGTCAAAATTACCAAATTTTAAATCCCTAATTTGCTGGACTGGTCTTCTGCCGGTCGACCGGACGACCGCTGCAGAAGTTGGTCGACCGGTTCGGTCGACCGACGTGCACAAGCGTGCATGCCAACTTGAGCTGGTGGGCCGGTCGACCAGGCAGTCGACCGTCCAGAGAGTTCTGCTCTCTGGAAATGGCCCCGGTCGACCGGCCGGTCGACCGGCAGAGAATTCTGCTCTCTGTATCCAGCTCCGGTCGACCGGGCGGTCGACCGGCCAGAGAGCCGTTGCTCTCTGGTTCCAGGCTCGGTCGATCGGGCGGTCGACCGGAGGCACAACGGTCAGGAAAGTGACCGTTGGCCGGTCGACCGGCCGGTCGATCGGAAGGGCAAAATTGCCCTTTGCCCGACTACCAACGGGCAGATTTTGAGGGGCTATAAATTTGCCCCCTCTTGAGCTATTTTCACTAAGAATTTCAAGAGAAAAATTTTCTATCTTTCATTTAGTTTTTAAAAGAGTTTTTGTGCCAAAAGATTTGATCTTTATTTGTTTTAAAAGGGTTGGAAAAATCAAGAAAAGGAGAAGTCTTTGGGATTGATTTTTTATCTTCATTTTTATATCTATTCTAGAAGTTTTCCCAAGAGTTTTTCTTTGTGTTTTTTATTTTCAAACTCTTTGTTTTTCTCACACTTGAGCTATCTATCTATCCTATCTATTAGGATCATTGTTTTGTGAGAAAGAATTGGTTTGTGGTCTTTGAGATCACCAAGTTGTAAACCTTCCATACTTTGTGATATCCCTCTAGTGAGAGGTGATTGTGTTGATATCCCTCTAATGAGAGGTGATTGTGGAAGTGGTGTTTGCATCCCTTTAGTGAGAGGTGATTGAGTTGGAATCCCTCAAGTGTGAGGTTGATCATTGTTTGGCTAAGTGCCCATCCCTCTAAGTGTAGAGGTGATTTGTATTGTGCCTTGCCTCTAGTGAGAGGTTGTATTGTTGGAGAGAGGAGTTGTGTACTCCTAGTTGTATTTGCCCAAATCCTCAATGGAGGTTCCCTGTGTGGGAAGTCCTGTGTGGACGCTGTAGTGGAAATCCTTCTGTGTGAAGGCGGAGACGTAAAGTTGGGTGCTCGAACCTCGAAACATATCCTTGTATTTGCGTTTGATCCACATTTCTTTACTCTCTCTCTCTCTCTCATTGTGCAATGCATCATATTGTTCATATATATATATATATATATATATATATATATATATATATATATATATATATGCTTGTGTTGATTGTGTGTGCCCATACTTGTGTTCAACCAAGAGAGCTTTACATAGCACCTCAACTCTTATTTAGAGAAATTTAGAGGAGATAGTCCAGAGCCCTTCACCGGGAATTCGGCTACACTCTTTGGTTACACTAAGTGTGTTGCATTTAGTTTTTAATTCCGCATCATTTGTCATTAGATTAGTCTTACACCTATTCACCTTCCCTCTAGGTGTACTTTCAAGACCCATTCCAATAGTGCCCTTAAGGTATCTAATAATGTGTTTTACGCAATCAAGTGGGACTTTTTAGGACAGGATTAGAATCTAGCACATAGACATACACTAAACATGATATCCGGCCTCCTAGCCGTTAAATATAGTAAACTACCAATCATACTTCTATAAAGTTTTATGTCTACATTTATACCTTGTTTATCCTTGTCAAGTTTTGTGGTGGTAGCCATGCTAGTTTTGCTAGTCTTGCTAGTCTTTGCCCCTTCAAGTCCAAATTTCTTGATGAGTTTCTTTGTGTACTTGGTTTGATTTATAAAAATCTCATCACTTCTTTGCTTGATTTGGAGTCCAAGAAAGTAGTTTAGTTCACCCATCATAGACATTTCAAACTCATTCTACATACATGATTCAAATTCTTTGCAAAGTCTTTCGTTAGTAGATCCAAATATAATATCATCAACATAAATTTGAACAATGAGAATGTCACCATCTACATGTTTAGTAAACAAAGTGGTATCTATTTTTTATTTAATTAAACCATTTGAAATAAGAAATGTTGAAAGTCTTTCATACCAAGCTCTAGGAGCTTATTTTAAACCATATAAAGCTTTGTCTACTTTGAAAACAAAATCCGGATGTGTAGGATCAACAAACCGGGGGTTATTCAACATACACTTCCTCTTCAATAAAACCATTTAAAAACGTGCTTTTGACATCCATTTGAAAAAGTTTGAGATTTTATAAGAAGCAAAAGCAAGTGTGATCTGTATGGCTTCGAGCCGTGCCATGAGTGCAGAAGTTTCCTCAAAATTGATTCCCTCGATTTGAGTATAACCTTGGGCCACTAACCTAGCTTTATTCCTAACAATATTGCCCGACTCATCTAACTTGTTCGTAAAATCCATTTAGTACCAATTGCTGGTTGATTGTGATCCAATATTGCATATTTTACCTCATTATTCCCATGCATTTTTTGTAATAAATACATGATTTTTACTAATCTTCTCTATATATTTGCAGGTACACACTCTAATGGAGAGAAAGCCAATAATCACTTTAATTAGCAATAATTAAATGTGATTAATTCCAAGATTAAGATAAAGCCAAATTTGAATCCAAGATCCAGAGAGATCTGCGCAACAACCCAAGATTCTAGAAGGCCACGTGGCTAACAACTTCGTAACCAACCTGTACCAGAAAGCTGTTAGCCAACGGCTTCAGTTGGGCCGCAAATCCGCGGCAAATCCGCGGCAATCTTGAGTCTGTTGAGATCCGGATTTTGCGCCAACCACCTGGATCTCGAAGCTTCTCTCTGGGGCTATAAATATTGGACCCTGGACCTGCGAGAAAAGACTGAATGGAGAAGAGAGGAAAGTTAGTAGATTGTTGTAATTTTTAGTAGTTTTTCTCTAGGTTTTAGTTCTTTAGATCCCTCTTCTTCTTCCCTAGAATTCATTGTAAAAGAGAGAGATTGTGAGAGAGAGAGCTTGTGTAATCAAGGTGTGACAACTTGAAGCAACAAGGATTCATCCATTCTCCTTCCTCTACTTGAGCTTGGTTCTAGTTTACTTGCTTTCTTTACTTGCTTTCTTTACTTGCTTGCTTTAATTCCTTGCAATTTTATTCATGCTTTGTTTTACTTTTCTCATGGCTTGTAGCTAATTTTTCTACCATGTACTAGCTAACCACTAGCCTTGCCATCTTCACTAACTCATGGGTGATTGCTTTATTTCATCTTGCAAGTTGGATGGTCTTCTCTTCTCCGATGGGTTAAACCACCCTTCATCTACATGAGAAAGTAATTAGATCAACACGCAAGACGAAACCTACGCCGATGGAGTGACAACATGAGGCACGCCTTCACTATCACGGAGTTTAGTAAGTGTTGGTAAGGTAGTAAGGTAAGCTAGTCATGATTTTCTTTCATCTAGATTCTTTAACAAGTTTTCTTTTCTTTTAGTGTGAATACCAAATCTCACTCTTGATTTCTTTTCCACTTTCCATCATGAACATATCCATCCATTCTTTTATTTCTTGTTCCATGATTGTTTTATTCTATTAAGCATAGAAGACACTTCGTTTACATTTCTTCACTACGATTCGTAACGCTTCCATCGCTAGCTCTCCCTGAGAATCGACTCGGTATAGCCTTATGCTATAGCGGAGATAAGAAAGGATACATCGATACATTTACATACACCTTTCTCGTCTTAATCAAAATGGCGCCGTTGCCGGGGAGAGCAACGGATTTTCTTTAAAGTGAAGAACTAAACGAATCTTCTTCTCTGTTACAGGTTACAGGAGAAGAAAACAGGAAAATTTGCATTGCAGTATACATATAAGTGGACCTGGGCCTCTGCTCTCGAAAGCAGAGACCAGGATCCCTCAGTTTTGCCGCAGATTCGGGAATTTTACCGCAGATCTGCGGCAATACTGAGCTCACTACTGACCTAATTTCTGCAGGGCTTGCTTCTCTGCAAAATACATCTGCTGCTATACTTGAAATCCTGTATTTTTTCACCTATTACCTGCTAATTTAATCAACAGTAAAAAATTGGTTGAAATTGTTAAAAATTGTTTAGACATTTGCATTTTTAGGCACGTGTCTTTCAATTCTTTACTTTTACTGTTGAAGAGTGCTGGAGGCAAGGTACGTTTCGCATTGCATATAGACTAGGAATCATATCTTGCTTGATTTTCATGCTTTGAGTGAATCCTTGTTATATTTCTTGTACACTTGCACAAATCAATTTTAAGGGCATAACCCGTAAATAAGATAAGGTGGGGAGTTCATTACCCTTTCCTTAGCCCGAAAATCATTTTCCCAAGCACTCACTAACCCAAGCCTAATTTAATAAAAAAAGTAGACGTTGGCCCTAGGGACATCTCGGACTCATTTAGGAGATTATCCTAAGGGGGAAAAGTGTTGGAATTTAACTCTTGCAAAATCAGTGTCTAGGAAAGGGGTTGAGGGCCGAAAGCCCGAAGGTTGCTGGTTACTTAATTAAGGAACGTCTTCGGACGGAAAACCTCCCACCAACCTTACCCTTCCCTGGCTGATTAGCTTGTGGTTAGAGTCTACACTAAACCTCCCGTGGACAGTCTATCAGTTAGGAGTCGTCTAGGTCCTAAGTCTACACTAACTTAGGTTAGAATTTTTTTTCTTTTGTTTGTTTGTTTGTTTATTTCTTTTTGTTTGTGATTTTTTGTGTGATATGGCATTCAACAATTCTTTCTATCCTAATAATAATCCATATTTCACACCGACTCCATATTCGGATAATTCCAACCCGGTGTTTTATAATATGCACCAACCAAATACACCGGGTTGGCCTTATCCGAATCAATATGACCCATACCCCCCATCTGATAACTATAATTTCCAAGATAATTTCAACTCTTCACCGAGTAATTGGGGATTCACGTACCCCGAGTCAAATTCTCAAATTCCTTGTCCACCATATTCACCTTGTCCACAGTATTCATTTCCCGATTCCGCTTCATATACTCCTTTTTCTGAACCACCATTTGAAGAAAAATCTGAGTTACTAAGGAGTTTAGAAGCCAATTTACAGAGAGCTGAGCAGACACTTCCAGAAACATTTGCCCCTCCAATTCCACAGTATTCTCAAGAGTCTTACTCAGTTCCACCTTATTATAATGAACAACCATCTGCTTGGGGAACGAGTAAGGAATTCTTGCTTGAGTCCAAACAACACTCACCAAATCTGATGGACTCACAATTTTACCATCACTTCCAAGACAACACTTCATCTTTTCATCAAAACAATGAAATCATCAATTATGGAAAGATGCTTGAAGACATGACTCATGCTCAAAATGCTAGAAATCGTGACATAGAGTTGATGATCCAGACTCTTCATTCTCATCCTAATTCTAATGTCACTAGCCACTCTGTTAAAACCAAAGAGTCATGTAGTCTTGGAAATCCAGATTCAATTTCAGCACACTCACCTGAACTTGTCCAAACTTCAAATCCTATTGACATTTTGGCAAGTTTTTCATTTCCTAAAATTGAACTTGTCCAAACGTCAAATCCCATTGACATTTTGGCAAGTTTTTCATCTCCTAAACCTGAACTTGTCCAAACTTCAGATCCAATTGACATTTTAGCAAGTTTTCCTTTTTCTGAAATTGAACTCAAACATGAATATGATCCTGAACTTCCATTTGATGATTCAATTTTTCTTCCTGATTCAATTATGACTCCAGTGTCTTCACATGATTTCACTTCATTTCCCGAGTCAGTATTGGATCCAGTACCAATCCATCTTGAAATTGAATCACCAATCATTCATGATGATCATATTGAACTTGACCAATTCCATTCTTTTGAAAATTCCATTGATAAATTGGCAAGTTCACATTTTTGTGGAATTGAACTACATGAGGAATATGATCTTGAACCCCAACTTCGTGATTCAATCCTTTTTCTTGATTCAATAATGACTCCAGTATCTTTACCTGACTTTAATCCTTTTCCGGAGTCGACATTGGATCTCTTCCCAATTCATAATGAAGTTGAATCACCCATCTTTAAGGATCATATTGAACTTGCCAAATTCCTTACTTTTGAAAGTTCCATTGACAAATTGGCAAGTTTCCCATGTATTGAACTACATATGGAATGTGACCTAGAATCTCATAATCTCTTTACTTCTGAAATTGATTGTACAATTCTAGTGGAAAATATTGACTTAAGTTTTGAAGAATTGTACGGTGATGAGCTTGAATTTCTTAAAATTGGAAGTAAAGAGATATCACCTTTAGAAAGTCACATTCCATTGTTGGAAATTGATTGTGGACTTGAGTTTCTATTTCTTGACTTGGACCCAATTTCTGAACTCACTTCGACTCCTGAACCATCACTTGATTTAAATCACCTTCCTGAGTCGGTACTAGTTCCTGTCCTTCCTGAGTCCAAGTCAACTGTTCTATCATTCCATACACCATTCTGGGACAAGGATCTTGATAAAATTGATTCTGAAATTATTTTGAAAATTTGGAAATTAGATGGGGTCATGTATATAATAAAAATCTTCCAAGAATTTATCTTTTTAGTGGGTCATATTCATGATATTTTTGGTGGGTTCCTCAAAACCCAACGTAATAATGATTGGGCCATGTTTCGTGGACCAATCAGACCACCACCGGAACCACCACCTTAAGGTAATTTTTTCCTTCCCTCTTCATTTTTGTTTCATGCATACATATATCATGATGCATTGAGGACAATGCATGAAATAAGTGTGGGGGAGGGTTTACTAACATAGAATTTTTAGATCTTCTTTCTTTTATACTTCTTTTTAGAAATAAATAATAAAAAAATATAAAAATAAAAACTTTTTGAAATAAGAGACAAAGTTTTGATCTATTTTTAAGAAAATTAAGATGTATCTTAGGAATTAAGAAAGCCTTAATTATGACATCTTAAACCTAGTTGAAATAATAGATCTTGTTTGAGATTATAGGCTAAGTAAGAAAAATTGGTGAGATATTTTTATCTTGAATTTTTTGCCTTAGATAATATGCACCTTACACTTACACATTTCTTGGGATGGAGACAAAGACCAAAAATGCCATATAAATAAATAAAAAAAAGAGAAAAAAAAATATATAAATAAAAGATCACTTACTAAGCTGGATAACTATGCCTCAAGAAGCATGGTTACTCACGCCTAACGGTGATCTCACTTATTAAGCTGGATAATTGTGCCTCAAGAAGCATGATTATTCACGCCTAACGGTGATTATAAATAATCCCCTTTAGTTTTGTGGCCTTTTTCACTCGAGTCCTTTAACCCGAGGGATGTTTTCTCATTTGGTGCCCTAGAACCATCTGGTTTGGGAGTCATCGGTTATAGGCTCGTTACATGGGTGAACTAGAAAGCCTAAGAAAACTAAGGAAAGAAAAAGAAGAAAAAAAAAAGAGAAAAAGAAAAATAAATAAATAAATAAATGGCTTGATGGTTGGAGTTGAAATCCCAGAAATTTTCACTGAGCACGGTGTGCATATTATCTAGGTTTTATGAAAGATAAAGTATTCAATCCAATTTTGAAGTCTTACCTTAATTGAAAACAAGATCTTGCATGGAGACTAAGTTTAAGGAAGAATGATTATAGGTGGACTTATGACCTAGGATCACTTATATTTTTGCAAAAATAGTTCGAAAACATGTCTCTCTTTCAAAATGGATTTTCAAAACACTAACATTTGTCTTCTTTCTTTATGGATTTTGTGGGTGTAATCCGCTGAAAACCCTCAGGAGACAACACTCCTCCTCTAGGGTAACCTAGAGGTTTAACGGCTTGTTGCACACGCTCAGTGCAATCGCGTCACCTGCGAAAGTGGTGTAATAAAATTGGTAGTTAGAATTTTCTTTTCTTTTTCTTTGTTTTGCTCGGGACGAGCAAAAGAATAAGTGTGGGGGTGTGATTGTGATCCAATATTGCATATTTTACCTCATTATTCCCATGCATTTTTTGTAGTAAATACATGATTTTTACTAATCTTCTCTATATATTTGCAGGTACACACTCTAATGGAGAGAAAGCCAATAATCACTTTAATTAGCAATAATTAAATGTGATTAATTTCAAGATTAAGATAAAGCCAAATTTGAATCCAAGATCCAGAGAGATCCGCGCAACAACCCAAGATTCTAGAAGGCCACGTGGCTAACAACTTCGTAACCAACCTGTACCAGAAAGCTGTTAGCCAACGGCTTCAGTTGGGCCGCAAATCCGCGGCAAATCCGCGGCAATCTTGAGTCTGTTGAGATCCGGATTTTGCGCCAACCACCTGGATCTCGAAGCTTCTCTCTGGGGCTATAAATATTGGACCCTGGACCTGCGAGAAAAGACTGAATGGAGAAAAGAGGAAAGTTAGTAGATTGTTGTAATTTTTAGTAGTTTTTCTCTAGGTTTTAGTTCTTTAGATCCCTCTTCTTCTTCCCTAGAATTCATTGTAAAAGAGAGAGATTGTGAGAGAGAGAGAGCTTGTGTAATCAAGGTGTGACAACTTGAAGCAACAAGGATTCATCCATTCTCCTTCCTCTACTTGAGCTTGGTTCTAGTTTACTTGCTTTCTTTACTTGCTTTCTTTACTTGCTTTAATTCCTTGCAATTTTATTCATGCTTTGTTTTACTTTTCTCATGGCCTGTAGCTAATTTTTCTACCATGTACTAGCTAACCACTAGCCTTGCCATCTTCACTAACTCATGGGTGATTGCTTTATTTCATCTTGCAAGTTGGATGGTCTTCTCTTCTCCGATGGGTTAAACCACCCTTCATCTACATGAGAAAGTAATTAGATCAACACACAAGACGAAACCTACACCGATGGAGTGACAACATGAGGCACGCCTTCACTATCACGGAGTTTAGTAAGTGTTGGTAAGGTAGTAAGGTAAGTTAGTCATGATTTTCTTTCATCTAGATTCTTTAACAAGTTTTCTTTTCTTTTAGTGTGAATACCAAATCTCACTCTTGATTTCTTTTCCACTTTCCATCATGAACATATCCATCCATTCTTTTATTTCTTGTTCCATGATTGTTTTATTCTATTAAGCATAGAAGACACTTCATTTACATTTCTTCACTACGATTCGTAACGCTTCTATCGCTAGCTCTCCCTGAGAATCGACTCGGTATAGCCTTATGCTATAGCGGAGATAAGAAAGGATACATCGATACATTTACATACACCTTTCTCGTCTTAATCACTGGTCTATCATGGGGTCTAGGGATAAGATGTCAAATTTGGTTGCGCTCAAATTGATTGAGCTCTTCCTGCATTGCAAGCAACCAATATGAGTCGCCCTCGGCTGCGATGATGTTCTTTGGTTCAATATGAAAAATGAAAGCATAATGGCCACAAAGATCATAGAGTTTGGAGCGAGTAGTTATCCCATTTGATACATCACCTATGATGAGTTCCTTGAGATGACTTGTAGTGTATCTCCAATCTTTTGGAAGTGGTTGTGATGGTTCCACTTCAACCTCTTGAACTTCACCTTGCTTATGAAGTTTTGGCTTGTCTTCTTAGGTAGGTGAGTCCTTCAAGGTTACTTTCTCCATGTCTTCACCTAAAGAATCAATCTCTACAACATTCTTAACAAAAACATCATATTCTTTAAACTTGATATGCATAGATTCTTCAATTGTAAGAGTGGTTTTATTGAATATTCTATAAGCGTTACTAGTGTTAGAATAACCAACAAAAATTGCTTCAAATGCCTTAACATCAAATTTACCTAAGTTATCTTTGGTGTTTAAAACAAAACATTTGCATCCAAAAACTCTAAAATAAGAAACATTAGGTTTTCTCAAATAATAAATTTCAAAAGAAGTTTTAGAAGAATTTTTACAAAAATAAATTCTATTCGATATGTAACATGCGGTGTTTACGGCCTCAGCCCATAAATATTGAGGGAATCCATATTTACTAATCATTGTCCTAGTCATTTCTTGAAGAGTACGATTCTTCCTTTCAACGACTCCATTTTGTTGTGTCTAGGACAAGATAATTCATGCCTAATTCCATTTTCTTCACAATAAGTGATAAAAGAATGGTTAATGAACTCACCACCTCTATCACTTCTTATCCGCAAAATCGAAAAATCTTCTTTTTTAACCCTTTTTCGAAAAACATTAAAATACAAAAAAGCTTGATCTTTATGTTCCAAAAAGAAAATCCATGTAGAACGGGAAAAATCATCGACCAATACAAAGACAAAATGATTTTCATTTAAACTTTTAGTTTTAGTAGGACCAAACAAATCCATGTTGATTAACTCTAATGGTCTAGATGTCATGATATCCTTGATTAGTTTGAAAGAGGACTTAGTTTGTTTCCCAAGTTGGCATGCATCACAAATGCGGTCCTTTTCAAACTTCAAGGAATATCCTTCACCGATTCCTTAGAGTTAATTTTAGATAGATGGTCAAAAGATACATGACCTAATCTTCTATGTCATAAATAAGAATCCTCATTGAAAGCATTTAAACATTTAGTATTGCAATCTAGATTTAACATATCAATAATATATACATTATTTTCATGAAATCCGGAAAGAATATAAGCATTGGTTCTACAAT
The DNA here is from genome assembly GCA_038442645.1 of Agave tequilana. Classification (NCBI taxonomy): domain Eukaryota; kingdom Viridiplantae; phylum Streptophyta; class Magnoliopsida; order Asparagales; family Asparagaceae; genus Agave; species Agave tequilana. Next base: position 1,056,761 of record JAVJIF010029717.1, read on the forward strand.
CTAAAATGTTACAAGAAGAATCATCAAAAATAACTTTAAAACCTCAATCACATAGTTGACTAATACTTAAAAGATTATGTTTAAGTCCATCAACTAAAATAACATTTTCAATCAAAGGAGATGAACTAATCTTAATATTATCTATACCAATAATGTTGCCCTTTGAGTCATCTCCGAAGGTGACGGTGCCACCTTCTTGATGCCATGATAAGGTTGTAAAATTATTGATATTTCAAGTCATGTACCTTGAGCAACCGCTATCAAGATACCATCACTCCCTACGTCTTGGAGCCTTGGTGTGTACCTACATCAAATAATGAAGTTGTTGATTTTATTACCCATATTTTCTTGGGTCCTATAATGTTAGTACTTCGAACCCAAACATGATTATTTGAAGCATTTATACGATCAAAATAAAATTTAGCTAAGTGATCCTTTCGGCCACAATAAGTACATGTATAAATTTTACCATGCATGAATGCATGATGTGCATGATGAGCATGTGGTACATGAGTATGCTTAGTGTGTGATTTAGAAGTGTGAGCATGTGTAGTGTGAACTTGTCTTTTTGAAGAATTTTTCTTGAAAAACATGTCTTCTAATTTAGCTTTATTAAACTCACATTTCTTTAAAACATTTCTCAAATTGTTGTTTTGATTTTTTAAGATAGAAATTTCATTTTCATCAATCATTGAAAACTTTGCTTTACATGAGATCTTGTATGCATCAAAGTCTTTTTGAGTTGATAAAAGAGTGGAATACAAATCATCTTTTTCTTTGAAAAGTGTGATAACTTTATTTTGAAGAACTTCATTTTCCTTTTTCATTCTTAAATATTTTTTCTTTAGAAAATCATAATTATTTGAAAGTTTTACAAATGCATCTCCTATTTCATCTATACTTAAATCACAATCATCAAGATATGGTTCAGAGATTACCTTGGGTGCGTTATTATTTTCCATGAAACATACATTTACAGTGTCCACCTCTTCTTCTTATTCACTTTCTAAATCCCATGTAACTTTGAGTGCTTTCTTCATGAATAGCTTCTTTGGCTTGTTTGAGAAAGATGACTTATTTTTGATATCCGGACATTCGACAACGATGTGTCTGGGTTTCCGATAGTTGAAACAAATAATTTTCTTCTCTTTCTTACCTTGTCATCGTCTCCTATGGTTGATTTTTGCTTTATTGTACATCCTTCTTATATTTCTTACGAGGAGAGATAGATCTTCATCATCTTCTTCTTCTTCTTCTTCATCGTCGGAGATGCTGAGAGTAGACTTGAAGGCGATAGTCTTCTTCTTTTGTGGAGCCATTTCTTCTCTAGTCTTCCTCTCCATCTCATGAGTCTTAAGGTTACCGATAAGACCAATGAGCTCCATCTCTTCTTTATCGTTCAACTCTTTCAATGTAGTGGCTTTGACTTCTCATGATGGTGGAAGTGCACGAATGACCTTTCGGACCTTTTGATCATTGTTGATTTTATCACCTAAAGAAGAAAGACCATTTGTTATTTTAGTAAATTTTGTAATCATATCATCAATGGATTCATTTTCATGCATAGTGAAGTTTTCATATTGAGAACGTAAGAGATCAATTTTATCTCTCTTGACTTGTGATGTTCCCTCATGAGTGACCACTAAGTAAGATCAAATCTTGAAGGCGGATTTGCAGTGAATAACCCTAGCTATATCATCATCATTCAAGACTTGAAGCAATACATAGTGTACTTTTGCATTAACATCAAATTTCTTGGTGGCAATATCGGACCAAGTGTCTTCATCATCACTGGGTATACTAAATGGTTTGGTCACCGCCTTTGCAACCCGACTTCCTAGGAATTGTAAAAATATAGTCATCTTAACCTTCCATATGAGAAAGTTAAGGCCATCAAACTTGAGAGGGGTCTTAATACTATCGACCATTTTTACTAGTGGATGAGAATGAATAAGTCAATGAAATGATTAGCAAATAGGATCTCTCTAAGGATGTTAAGCCAAAACTAGAGTCCTAAGCTCTGATACCAATTGAAATTACACCTAGAGGGATGAATAGGTGTATTGCTAATCAATTATAAAATTTAATGCAATATAAAATGAGATGATGCAACCGATCACTCTAAACAAGACTAGAAGCCGAATTTCCCGTGAAGGGCTCTGAACTTCTCCTCGTGATTCCTCTAGATAAGAGTTTAAGGTGCGTAATTGCTATCTTATTGTGAAGAGTATAGAGCGACAATAATGAATTAATAGAAAACAAATAAGTAGAGACAAGAAAGCAATCATAAACAAGAAGATTTATTTCGAGGTTCGAGCCACTGCTCTACGTCCCCGACTTCACCACCGTAAAGGATTTCTAAATCCACTATAGAACCTTCCACCAAAGGATTACAACCGCACAGAGTAGACAACTCCCCAATACACTCATCTAGTCCAGAGGTAGCGTAGCAACAATGGAACAATATCTAGGTGATCAAAAGACCACAAACTCTCTCTTGCAAAACTCTCTTACAAAACCCTATAGAGTAAAATATAAATTTGAAGCTCAAGTATTTGTAAGTGAGAGTAAGATCAGAAGAGAGATTTTAAGAACCAAAAACTTAAAGAAGACTTTTGAAAATAATAGCACAAAACTGAAAACAAAAAGCTCTTTCACTTGAAATCCCAAAACTTTGATTTTTGAATTTGTTATTGTTTTAAACTCAACCCCAATGACCCTTTTATATAGGGTTTTAGAAGAGCAAACTTAGAATAGTTTTACAAGCATAAAAGAGGAAGAAATTGACCCTCTAATACAGCTTACCATGTATTTTTAATTTAAACATGTTTTAAAACAGCTTTTAAAAAGAGAGCCGTTTCTGCCAAACTAGCAGACTGGCGGTCGACCGGCCGGTCAACCGGCAGATTCAAAAAAATCTAGCCGTTAGCCCTCCGGTCGATCGGTCGGTCGACCGTGACAAACCGAGGCTAAACCTACTTACAGTCGGTCGACCGTCCGGTCGACCGCAACAGGGACCGGTCGACCATCCGGTCGACCGGGAACATGCACACCCCCAATTGTCAGAACTTCGGTCGACCGTGCGGTCAACCATTCTGGCCTGTAATAGGCACGGTCGCCCCCCCGGTCGACCGTCCTAAGCCAAAACAGATTTGAAAACTCTTTTTGAAGATATATAAAATTTTGAAATATTTTTGTTTAGATTTTGGAAGATAGGAAACATATATAGCTACTAGATACAAGTTCTAAACTTGATAAAAAAATATTTTAGAAAATTTGAGAACCAAAATAATACTTTTGAAAAACGTGCATTTTAGTGTGTGTGTGTGTATTTTTGAGCTTCAAAAATAAATTCTACCCTTTAACAAACTAGTTTCTACCAGCTACATGAGTCTTCAAGCAGGCTTCTCTGATAGTGATGTTGAGCGACGTTTTGAGCTTGAGCAACGATCCCGTACTTGAGTACCCTTGAGTTATCACACTTTCCTTTAAGGAAGAACCTATTACATCTTATTGAACCCTGAAATACACTCTTGAACTTTGATCAGTACCAAATAGCTTTATATGTTTTGTTATCATCAAAACACACAAGCCGGGGATATGTAACCTTTGGGCCAACAACCCCCTCTAGCTGGTTGGGGCTTAGAGGGAGACTTTATCTCTATCGCCAGTGTGTCCTTCCTTTTAACTTAGAAAGATGCTTCAGGCGCACGTCTTGTCGACTTTTCAGGTCTGGGCTTATTTTCTTCTACCTTAACCCTGGAGACAATCTCTTCTACCTGTTCGCCTTGCTGGACCAACTGTTTTCAGGAACGGCTTTTAGCTACTCTTATCTGAGCCAGGAGTGAGGTTTGCAAATTGTGACAGCATATTTTCACAGGGTGGCGTGGGTCATACCGCTAGAAAATCGGAGTGCCATATTCTGAAATCTCTCCACAAATACTTTAACTGACTCTCCTTTTCGTTGCCTCGTTGCCAGGAGAGTTGTCATGGTGATCTCCGAGTCATCTTCAAAGAAGCGTGTAAGGAAAAGCTTCTCTAGATCACCCCAGTTCTTCATGAAGCCTTCTGGGACCTTCATGAGCCATTCAAAAGCGATCCCCTTCAGGGTGCCGATGAACAAACATATCAGGATGGCACCATTTGATACCACATTTTCTGTCTGAAACTTGAAGCAGTATATGTGCTGGTTCAGTGACCTCTTGCTGTCAAAGGCCTGTAGGGTGGGAGCTTTGAACTTAGGAGGGTACAGGACAAGATCCCACTCAGCCGGGTACAACCGGCCCACTCCTTCTTGTAGGCCTTTCCGACTGGTGAGGGCTTCAAGACGCTATTTCAGTTTACTTATTCTTTTGGAATGAGTGCTCCCATTCTCTGAATTGCCTCCCTCTTCCGATGGATGCTTAGACGGCTCAGAGTTGGAATGCTCCTCCTCCCCAGTATGTGCAGAAGACGAGCTTTCCCCTTCTTTCCTTTTGCCCTTGGACTTTTTGGAAGGAATCTTGGCCTTAGGCTTCTTTTTTTTTTGTTCTCAAGCAATTGCGAAAGCATCTGCTTGAGGCTGTCGATAGATTCTGTTGAGCACGAATCATATCGAGTTGCTCCCTCTGGACCTGGACTTGCTGTTCAAAGCGCCTGGCCATTTCTTTAGGAGCGCTTGACATATATGCGAAGGCTTCTTTCTCTACAGAAGAGTTCGAGGTTAGTGATTCTGTGATGGCAGAGTGTGACTCACTTACTTCAATGCCCTAGGCTAGGGCACTGTAGTCCACTGGGGTTCTTACGCCAGTTCGAGTGCGGGTATGTCGGTATACTCCTTCCGGCTCGGTGTTAGACTCTTCAGAGCTGACTATTGACTGTTTTCCCTTAATTTTGCTTGGAGTACTGCTTGGATCCATTATGTTCGCAGTAAATTCAGGGTACTCTGCATTGGAGAAAGTTCTTTTTGTGCGGGAGTGACACCTTTTGGCCAAGTGAGAGATTAACGTAGATGATAACCGTTTGAAAACTGACTGTTTGCAGTGACATTCATAAAGCACTATTGTGATGAGCCGTTCACAACTGCATAGTGGAGTGATTTGATGAACACTCCTCTTCTTTGTCAAGTAATCCCTTAGATACATCGAAGGGGGTCGAAGAGACCAGACTCGAGTCTCTGAGGACGAGGACTTTTCAGCTCCCTTCTGACCCAAGCCATCAGAGAGCGAATATTAACCTTGCGTCGCAACTCCGAGACGTAAGTCTCAAGGGCGCAGGGTTCAGAGACGTGGAGTTTGTTGGCCCGGAGGCCTTCCTCTCTAGTTTTGATGATGATTAACTCATGTAGTTATGTTTACTAATAATCTTGTGATTTTAGTTTCAGATCATTAAGCAAGATATTAGTTGGTGATTGCTTCAACAAGAGGTGTTTAGAAGCCTTCACATGGTGATTCCAGTGCCCGAGCATCAAGATCATACCTTTGCACTCGGTGGATCACGTTTGGGATCGAGTCGGCTTGAAGATGGAAGATCATCAAGAAGACTTAGGTATCCTAATTTTAGTTTAGTGTGTTTAGATCCATTTGTAAAGCTTAGTATAGTTGATATGCTCAAGTGCACAACACACACGTTTTATGGTTTTTTCGGTTTTTAGTTTAACCGATATTTGTTTTCATGAATAGATTGCTCAAAACAAGTTTAATTGGTTTATGTATAGTAGATTCATTCTATACACGCATGCTTAACTTTTAAACAAACTTATTTTGACTTTCCTATTCATGTAATGAAAAATTCAAGTTTGATAAAATACATGTTTTGGTTTTTGATAAAATGATAAAACACAAAAATGGTTTCATATGCTTGATATTTGAGTTGAAATGTTTATCACAAGTTTATATATCAATGCAAAATGATAAAAATATTTTTGGGTATTTTTAGAATATTTACAAGATTTATTAAAATATTTTTAACATATGTTTCTGACCTAGACTGTGGCTGACAGGCCAGGTCGGTCGACCGCAGGGTTGACCGCACCAAAGGCCGGTCGACCGTTGCGGTCGACCGACGTGCACAGCCTTGTGCACGTCTGGCAGGCACAGGCACGGTCGACCGGACCGGTCGACCGGCCAGAGAGCTTTGCTCTCTGTATCTGGGCGGTCGACCGGGCGGTCGACCGGATGCCCCAATGATCATATTTATGACCGTTGGCGGTCGACCGGGCCGGTCGACCGCCAGCCTGTCAGGCTGCCAGATCAGCCTAACGGCTAGTTTTCTATTTGGCCTATATAAACCCCATTTCTTTGGGATTTTGGCTAAGTTTTTTTGAGCAAAATTTCCAGACCTTCTCAAGTGTTTTTAAACAAGTTTTTAAAAGAGTTTTAGTGCTAAAAGGATTCATCTTATTTATTTTAGGTTTTTGGAAAAATCAAAGGAAATAGAATTTTGGGAGATTTCTGTTTGTTCTTCATTTTCATTATCATCAAGAGTTTTCCCAAGATTATTTCTTTGAGTTTTTGTTTTCCAAACACCTAGTTTTTCACACTTGAGCTTATCATACTATCCTATTCTATTAGGATCTTTGTTTTGTGGAAAAGAGATTGTTTGAGGTTGTGGAAACCTCTAAGTTGTAAACCCTCCTTGTTTTTGTTGTATCCCTCTTTGGTAGAGGTTGATCGGAGTGGTATTGGTTTGTATCCATCTTCGGTAGAGGTGATTGAGTTTGGTTGTTGGCTACGGGTCTTATCCCTCTTCGGTAGAGGTGGATTGTGGTTGTATTGCCTCGGTGGCATTGTAAGGTTGAGAGAGGAGTTCGGTACTCCTTTAGTGGATTAGAAATCCTTCTCGGTGAAGGCGGGGACGTAGAGCTAGGGGCTCGAATCTCGGAACATATCTTTGTGTTTGCGTTTGATCCATTGTCTCTTAACTCTCTCTCTCTTCTATTGTGCAAAGCATCATTCTTAGCATCATATCATATTTGCTTGTGTTGTGCCTTGCATCTTTCATATTGTTCATCCTTATATGCTTGGCTTGCTTGTGTGTGTGCCTCACTTATACTTAACCACAAGAGCTTCATATAGCACCTCAACCCTTATCTAGGGGAATCAAGAGGAGTTAGTCCAGAGCCCTTCACGGGGAATTCAGCTACACTTGTTGGTTGTATTAAGTGTGATTGCAAAATTGTTTTAGCTTTCGCATTTAGTTTCTAGATTAGCATTTACACCTATTCACCCCCCCTCTAGGTGTTTTTCAATTGGTATCAGAGCCTACACTCCTGATACTTTAGGTTTAACAACCTAGGAGTGAGATCTTGGTTTGCTAATCTATCATTTGCATTTGCACATTTGTTTGTTTGTACACATTTAGTTTGGACCCATGGACTTCATGACCCCACCTATGTTTGACCCTTCCAACATTCTTGTTTGGAAGACTAGGATGTCCATCTATTTACAAACCCTAGAATATAAGGTTCACCTTACCATTACCAAGGAATCCTACCCCTTAGTGATAGCAAGCATATAGGGGCCAATGCACAAGCCCTTGAGGCCATTAGAAGCACGCTACCTAAAGAATATCTTATGCATGTTTCTAACCTTGATTCCGCCTTTGCAGTGTGGGACAAGTTGATAACCACCACCACCTCCAAGCTTCAATTGCAAATCCAACAAGAGGAGGAGTCTAGTGGAGAATCCGAGTCACAATGCTTCATGATCAAAGGGAATGACTCCCTTGAGGTACAATCGGAAACTTAACTAGATAATGATGATGCTAGTTCTTCTAATGTGTTGATGCCCATGCTTTGAATGAAGAACTCTCAATTGTTTGTGAAAAATTGATTGAAAAATATAAGATTTTGAAAAAGAAAATTCTAGGCCTTAACAATGATAATAAAGATTTATTTTCTAGACTTAATATGGTTTTGCAAGAGAAGGTGGAGATTTCTAATGAAAGGGATTCATTGAAATCTCAACTTGATCTTGAACTAAAAGAAAATAAATTTTTAAAATCTAAAAATGATTGTGAAACACTTTTGAAGAAAAACGAAAATTTGTCTTCAAAAATTGAATTTGTTGTAAAAGAAAATAATTCTTTGAAAACAAAAATTGATTCTATTTCAAAGGATTTAGAAGTTTGTTTAAAGAAAAATATTGTTTTGAAAAATAATATGGATGCACATGTTTGCCATGCTAGTGTAGATTCTTCATCTAGTATACCTATTGCATGCACTTCTTCTTCTAGGATTAATGATGATTTTTGTTTGTTGAAGAAAAGAGTGGATTGTTTGGGCTCCACCTTGAGCCAATGTGCTAAGAGCCATTCACATTTGGAAACTTTGTTTCGAAAGAAACAAGTTTCATCTATTCATGCACACCCTCCATGGCATACACATGCTCCTCACGGACACACTCATCACATGTATGCTCATGTGTACACTTGTACACATTGTGGACGTAAGGGCCACCTTGTTAAATTTTGTTATGATAGAATACATGTTTCAAATTTAGCAAATAAATTTGTTTGGGTTAAGAATGATACTAACCCCCATGGACCCAATAAGATATGGGTACCAAAGACCACCCCTCCTGTATTTGATGTAGGAGTGGGCTCTCACATGACGTGAGAGTAGCGGTACCTTGGAGTGGATGCGTTCCGAACTACATGGAAATCATTTGGATGCATCACTTTCAAGGGAAGGTTTGGTGGGAAGACCACCATGTTTTGGAGACAAGGAGAGTTGCCTTCTAGGTTTTGGTAACGATTCCTAACTCCTTATTATTGTTTACATGCCTTCCATTTCATTGTTTATAGCATGTTTTATTGTTTATAGATTATTATGTCAATGCCATGATTATTAGACTCTTGACATACATGTATAGTATTTGAGACACCCATGTTTATATGGACCCATATTTTGTGTTCTCATTGTTTGTTTAGCTATCATGTTTATCATAGGTTTAATAACATGTGGATTTACATAATAATCATGTTTATGTTTAATATGATGATCTTTATCTTGTTTTGATGCTTCATGTTTTGAATATATGTTTAAATGTTAGTTTTCATTAAAACTTGGTATATACTTGTACATATAGTGGGACACAAATAAATCTATATATGTTTGAGCTTGAATGCTTATTTGAACCCATTAGATGTGCTAGTATAGTCTAGTTTTGATGATTCATGCATTTTAAACTTGTATTCCCTTTTTGGAATTGTTTTATGATTTTTGTTTAACTTCATGTATATGTCTATTTTATCCAAACTATTATTATACATATACATCTTTTTGAGCCACGTGCCTTAATGCTTATATCTTTGTGGACTTGTTGTGTTTGGATATGTATGTATACTTTAGTTTGTATAGGACATACATATACCTTGAAGATTAAATAAGTTTTGATGATTTTCATGTTTTCATGTTTCAAGGAATATTGAGCTTATTGTCCATCTTTCATGATTATGATCTTCACATTGTATTTGTACACTCACATTTATTATTTACTCATGTGTTTGTTTTTATGAGTCATATTTATGCTTAATTGATTATGAGTGTTAACTATTTTGTGAATTTCATATTTTCATGAAAAATAATTCTGTTTTATTCCTTACTTGAAGGATTTCGTACTAGTTTACAAATTTTTCATATAACTAGTTGCGATATTCTTCATTTGGTAGAGTTTTTCAAACATACTTTATTTTCTAAACCTATTTTTGAAAACCCCTACCATCCAAGGGTGGTTGGATGGGAGATCATGCTCATGTATGCCTTATATTGAAAATTATTTTAAACTTGAACATGATTGGGAGGATAGGTTATATGAGTTATACTTTGATATTATTGTTGTTTCAATTGGTATCATTGGATTCCTTCAATTGGTATCAATTTTGACCTTTCTTGTATACTCATATATGTTTGTATGTATGTATGCTTTCAGTTTTAATAGTATCAATTTCGATTGGTATTAAATTTGTCTTTTCATACATATATATGTTTTATTTGTGCTTATTATATCCCTATATCTTCAAGCACAAAATTTTGTTTATGCTAAGCTTGAGTTTTCACTTTGTTTCAATTGATTCAATTTTTCAATTGGTATCTTATTACAAGCTTATGCATGTGTTTTGTTGGTATTTCATAAATGGGGAGAAAATTTGATTTTCATATTTCAATTGGTATTTTGTTCCCTTACTTTATGATAGAAAATAGTCATTTCATTTGATATCATATACTTAAAAAGAAAAATACTCTCTTTTGATATCAAGATGTAACGCCCCGATCCCAATGATACGGGAACGTCACTGCAACGCATATACGTAGGTCAGATGGTGCCCCCCACGTATATACGCTAAGCATTAAGTACAACAAGTATCAGTGTACAACACACAGCGTGGTATATTCACATGCCAACTTACAAAAGATAAATACAAAGTTATACAAGTTATGATAAGCAAAATCACTTTACAAGTGTCCTTTATCACAACCCAAGTCCAAAATGAATCCTATATAACCAAAAATACAAAAATGCTCACGAAATGGATGGAGATCCCGTGAACCAAAAGGAAGAGTCGGCACGATGAGACTAGAGCTGGTCAGCCTGCTCAGAAAGATAGGCCCGGTCCTCTGTGGAAGGCACCACTTCGTTCCAAGCCTCAGAATCTGAATATGCAAATCCAAAGGGTCAAGACATATAATAACAAATAAAAGATAGTCAAGTGACATAAGGATCATGAATAAAGGTAATGAAGTTACAATAAATAGCAATGAATAGCAAGCGATGTAAACTCAATAAGGTGAGATCATATGCAACAAATCTACAATTAACGTCTTATTATTATTACTTGTCTTACTGTGATATCTAGCTATGTGACCCAGCGTCCCAGAGCACATAGATCCATATCCTAGTGAAACAAGGTTGTTATTGGAAACAGCGGTTGTATCGACGAACTATGTTTACAGTGGGTCCCGTGCATACCCGGGACCACGGCCCAGGATTGTTCCGTTGCTTGAAGACGGAACCTGCCGCAAGGCTAAACAGGAGGGACTTATGTATGCCCTTGTCATGACAGTAAACAGGAAAGGGAGCAAGCACTCCCCTCGGTCCCCTGGTGTACCGCAGGTTAGACCGGAATATGATTGTACAATATACCTAATACCACTGTAAACACGAACACGTATCGATATCCGCATATTTCCCCCGACCCATATGTAAGTTGGTGCTTTTTATGTAAAAGTCAAGTGTATCATGCTTAGTTTTAAGAGATGGCATGATAAGTGGTGATATTACTGTTTAACATGTCATGAAACGAGTATATGCAATAATAAGTCATGAGGTAACAAGAGATACATCCATTCAGTAATAAGTCATGTTGTGCCAGTATTGAAGCATGAATAAGCAAGGTATAATACATATGTAACAAGTATAAGAACCAAATTTAGAACAGAAATTAACTATGACACACAGTCAGGATTAGTCGACTAGGGGTAAGGGTTAGTCGACTAATACTGGGATGCAGAGAGTTAGAATTCTGTTTCAGGGAAAGTTAGTCGACTAGGGTAGGAAGGTTAGTCGACTAATAGGGAGTTCTAGTCGACTAATGGACACTTAAGTCGACTAAGTCTGCTGATACAGAAAGTTGGGTTTCTGGTCCAGGAAGGATTAGTCGACTAGGTAAATTCAGGAGTCGACTAATAGGGATTTCCAGAGAGTTGATTAGTCGACTAATGTTTGGGGTAAGTCGACTAATACTGTGTTTTCCAGAAAAACTAAGTTTCAGCTAAGTGTTCTAGTCGACTAGCTCCTATGATAAGTCGACTAATCGTGGGAAGGACAGTGACAGAACAGAATTTTCTGGAAGTGTGTTTGATGGTTCAATTCGTGATTTTTGGTGACCTAGGTGTACAAGAAGTGTAGATACAAGTGTTCTAGGGCTAATTCGAGTCTTGGTGAGTGAAATACTCACTAGGATAGGTTTAATCGTGACTTGATTCAAGGATGGAGATGATTGCTTCACTCCACACTTGTTGTTGAAGCTTGAGGTGAAGAAGTGCTCTTGGAGTTGCCTTGGGGAGTAGAGGTTGAAGATGGAGTTCCTTGATGAAGCCCTAGTTGAACCCCTTGAGACCTTGAGTTGTAGGTGAAGAGATTTGGGTGATCTTGGAGTTAGGGTTTGGTTTGAGGAAGGAGATTTTGAGAGAGTTCTCTTGATGAAGAAATGAGAAAAAGGGGAATTTTGCAAATGAAATGCATTTATAGGTTGGGATCTTTTGTAAAGGGATTGGGATTATGATGGAAGTGGGGGGTTTTCTTGCAAAAATGTGGGGGTGAGGTGTCCCCTCATGGCCACTTGGCCGGCCATAGGAAGGAGAGAGAGTGAGTGGGGTTAGGTGAAGTGGTGAGTGGGAAATGAGGTGGAAATGAAGTGGAATTGGAATTTTGCAATAATTGAAAAAATGTCCGAAATTCAAGTATCTCGGATTGGTCTGAAAATTTTACCAAAAATCAAGAAAAATATTTGAAGACTCATGGTGAAATTCGTTTGAAGAAATACTGTATAGATTTTTAATTAAAAATCCCGGAATCAGTTATTTACCAACTCCGAAAGAATTTTCATAAATTTATAAAATTCTCAGAAAAAGTGTATAAGTAGGAAATATGATTCTAAGTAATAAAGTCTAAGGGACTTTCTAAAAATTCCTAACAGTTTGGAAGATAAAAATTCGGGAATCGGTCAGCGGCACTGGCCGACACCGTTTTCGGAGAAATTCATTTTAATTCCAGAAAATTCCAGAAAATCACATAAAATCTAAAATATTGGAAAATGATATTTGGAATTGAAATTGGTCAAATACGAATGGTAAATCGGAAAATACGATCGAAAGACTGAATACGTAACTAAGTACGTATTCCGGGAGAGGGGTATTACAATCTACCCACCTTACAAAAATTTCGTCCTCGAAATTTCATAAGGTGAAAGATAACAGGAAAAGCAACAGATAGATATGGATACAAGGAAAGATAACGGTAAAGAAGAGTAGAAGAAAAGAGTCTTACCCAATCAAGATGTGAAAAGTTGAGGATAATGCTCCCGGATAGCGTCCTCACGCTCCCAAGTGGCCTCTCCTGGCGCATGCCTGTTCCATGACACCAATACCAATGGAATAGCTCTGTTTTTCAGTGTCTTGACACTCCTATCCAGAATGGCCAACGGCTGTTCTTGGTATGATAAATCCGGTTGTAGCTCCAGCTCGGAATGATCCAGAATATGGCTGTCATCCCTGACATACTTCCTCAACTGAGACACGTGGAAGACATTATGCACCCCGTCCAAAGATGGCGGTAATGCCAATCTATAGGACACATCTCCCACACGATCCAGGATCTCGAATGGGCCAATATACCTTGGACTTAGCTTCCCACGAGCACCGAACCGGATCACTCCCTTGGTAGGTGATATCCTCAGGAATACATGATCCCCAACCTGGAACTCCAATGGCCTTCTCCGAGTGTCTGCCCAACTCTTCTGCCTACTCTGAGCAGCCCTGAGATGATTTCTGATAACCCTGACTTTCTCTGTAGTCTGCATCAGAATCTCTGGTCCCAAAAGACTCCTCTCACCGACTTCATCCCAACAAATCGGTGATCGGCACTTCCTACCATACAATGCCTCAAAGGGTGCCATCTTAATACTTGCCTGGTAGCTGTTGTTATATGAAAACTCAGCCAAGTGAAGATGGTCTTCCCAAGATCCCCCAAAGTCAATCATGCAAGCCCTCAACATATCTTCAAGGATCTGGATAGTCCTCTCAGATTGTCCGTCTGTCTGAGGATGATAAGAAGTACTGAATTTCAGACGAGTTCCCAGACTTTCTTGGAGACTCTCCCAGAAATGAGATCTGAATCTGGTGTCTCTATCTGACACAATACTAACTGGAACTCCATGCAGACGAACCACCTCCTTCATATACTTATCTGCCAGAACCTCTGTCGACTGGCCTACCCTGAATGGTATGAAGTGAGCTGACTTGGTGAGGCGATCAACTATAACCCACACAGCATTATTACCCCTGGGACTCCGAGGTAATGCCGTCACAAAATCCATGGCGATATGCTCCCACTTCCATTCGGGTATCGGCAAAGGTTGAAGAAGTCCAGCTGGTCTCTGATGCTCGATCTTTATCTGCTGGCAAACCAAGCACTTGGCAACAAACTGGGCTATCTCCCTCTTCATAGCATTCCACCAAAAGTGCTTCTTCAGGTCCTGGTACATCTTGTTTCCCCCAGGGTGTATAGAATAAGCTGAACTGTGTGCTTCCTCCAAAATCTTCTGTCTGACTTCTCCTCGGGGAACACAAAGTCTATCTCCAAAATACAATGCACCATCTGGGTGAATGCAGATATCCGACCTCAATCCAGCCTCCACCTGAGCTCTGAATGTCTGCAATCTGGGGTCCTCCTTCTGAGCTTCCTTGATCTCCCCTATCAATGATGACTGGATCTGTAAAGCCATGAACTGCCCGGCCTTATCACCTCCTTGCACTAACATCAAATCCAATCTGATGAATTCCTGAACCAACTCCCTCTGCTGCGTGAGGTGGACTAGCACTCTGTTCTCTGGCATCCTGCTCAGTGCATCAGGAACGGTATTGACTTTGCCTGGATGATACTGCAAGTCAATATCATAGCCGCCATAAGCTCCAACCACCTCCTCTGCCTCATATTCAACTCCTTCTGTGAGAAAATATACTTGAGGCTCTTGTGATCCGTGTATATCAACACTTTGTCTCCCAGAAGGTAGTGTCTCCAGATCTTCAAAGCAAATATCACAGCTGCCAACTCCAAGTCATGAGTTGGGTAATTCCTCTCATGAGGCTTCAACTGCCTAGATGCATATGCTATAACATGATCATGTTGCATAAGCACACACCCCAGGCCTTTACCTGATGCATCACAGAAAATGACCATCCCTCCTCTTCCTGAAGGAGTCCTCAAGATTGGAGCTGTGATAAGCCTCTGCTTCAACTGCTCAAATGCTGCATCACAATCTTCTGTCCATATGTATCTCTCCCCTTTTCTGGTGAGCCTGGTCAACGGAGCTGCAAGTCTAGAGAAATCCTGGACAAAGCGCCTGTAATATCCGGCTAGTCCAAGAAAGCTCTTTATCTCAGTCACCGTCTTCGGAACTGGCCAATTCTGCACTGCCTGGACTTTACTAGGATCAACTGAAATTCCTTCTGCTGAAACTATGTGTCCAAGGAAAGCTATGCTATCCAACCAGAATTCACACTTGCTCCTTTTGGCATGAAGCTGCTCTTGCTGAAGGGTCTGCAACACAATCCTCAAGTGCTCTGCATGCTCCTTCTCATTCCTTGAATAGATCAGGATGTCATCTATGAATACAACTACAAACTGATCTAGGTAAGGGGAGAACACTCGATTCATCAAGTCCATGAAAACTGCAGGGGCATTTGTGACTCCGAAAGGCATAACTAGAAACTCATAGTGACCATATCGGGTCCTGAATGCCGTCTTCGGAACATCCTCCTTCTTCACCCTCAGCTGATGGTAACCCGACTGCAAATCTAACTTAGAAAATACACGGGCTCCATGAAGCTGATCAAACAAGTCATCAATCCGGGGCAAGGGATACTTGTTCTTGATGGTGACCTTGTTCAACTCCCTATAATCAATACAAAGCCTCTTACCACCATCCTTCTTATTCGCCAAGAGCACTGGAGCTCCCCATGGTGAAGTGCTTGGCCGAATCAATCCCTTGTCCGAATACTCCTGCAGTTGCTTCTTCAAGATCTCCAACTCTGTCGGTGCCATCCTGTACGGAGCCTTGGATATAGGAGCTGCTCCTGGAATTGTATCAATGGAGAACTCAATTATCCTCTCCGGTGGAAACCCTGAGACCTCAGCAAAGACTTCTGGAAACTCATCCCACACTGGCACTCCCTTCAGAACCTCCGAAGTGGTCATCTGAATCTCCTTCTTAGCAGGCTTCACCTCTCCACTAAACTGGAACTCCGGCTGATGCGGGATTCTGAAATTGATCTTCCTTCCTCTACAGTCAATCACTGCATAGTACTGACTGAGCCAAGTCATGCCTAAGATTACGTCGTACCCTTTGGTGTCTAGTACGAGCATATCTATGGCCAAGATCTTCCCACAAAGTTCCACTGGACAGTCAGCACAAACTCTAGAAGATATAACTACCCCATTCCCGGTACTTATCTCCCACTTGTGGTCTAAAGCCTTAACAGGTATGGAATGAACAGCCACAAAATGGTCGGAGATATAACAGTGGGATGCACCCGAATCGAAGAGAGCGAGAACAGGTATAGAATGAACTCTGATGTTACCTGTAATCACCTCCTCTGAAGCCTCAGCCTCCTCTGCTGTCAGGTTGTAGGCCTGACCTCTGCCACGCCCTGCTGCTGTCCGGGCTCCTCTCTGCACTGGGCGAGCAACATGCGGTGGAGGAAGGGGAAGAGCTCTCCTCATCACTGGTCCCTGGTGCCTCTGCCCAACTGGCCCTGGTAGTGCCCTCTGTCCATTCTGCCCTTGAGGTGCCGGCAAGGTTTGATTAGCAAACCCCATTCTCCTGTGAGGACAGGTCTCTACGGCATGGTCTCGTGCTCCACACACCAAACACAATCCATTTGCCCTCCGGCAATTCTGCTGAGAGTGTCCTGGTTTCTGGCAAAAGTTGCAGATAAGACCTGGTCGAGCCATCTGGTAAGGAACTGCTCTGAATGGTTGCCTGGCCTGAACCTTCGCTGCCCTGGACGGTCCTCCTCTACCCACCGGTACAAACGGCCTCTTCATGGCCTGGTCCTTCCTCTGATCTCCTTGCTTCTTCTCAAACCCACGCTCCACCTCTCGAGCGCTGGTGAGAACTTCTGCATAGGTCTTCAGATGATGGGGCATTAGGAACATCTGAATGTCCATTTGCAGACCTTGCTGGAACCGGCTTGCCCTCTTCTCCTCATCTGCTATCATGTACGGGGCGAAGCGACTCAACCTGAGAAATTCTGCAGCATACTCATCTACGGATCTATCCCCCTGTTGAAGCCTGATGAACTGCTCCTCCATGTCCTTCTGAGCAGTGGCGGGAAAGAACCTGCTATAAAAGCTCTTGGAGAACGTATCCCAAGAGATAGGTTTCTCCAAGCGAGCCTCCTCTGCAAGCCACCAAGTCCTGGCTATGTCCTTCAGCTGGATCTTTGCAACCTCCACTTGGTTCTCCTTAGGCACCCTGGCGGCGTTCAGCAGATCGGTGGTGTCTGTTAACCACTGTTCAGCCTCCAATGGCCTCTCGACTCCCGTGAATACGGCCGGCTGTAGCCGTCGGAAGTCTGAGATGTTCCCCAGCTTCTGCTCCTTCGGGGCTGCCAACTCCTGCCTGAGGAGCTCAGTCTGCTGATGCTGATTCTCCATCTGCTGTTGCTGGTTTCCCAGCATAGTCTGAATGATCCTCAGGATATCAGCACCCTCTCCTCCTACGGGTCCATTCGGTACTTGCCCGACATTGTTGCGACCCGAACGTCTCTCCATACCGAAAGGGATAAGATCTGGAATTGGAAACAAAGGGAAGGAGTTTAGGATACGAGGAATGAATCAAGGACGAAGTCAAGAAGGACTATATAACTTTGTACATTGTAGTTGGCATTAGCAAATCACTAGAATTTGCCACTTGGTTGTACTTTTAGGTTTGAGAGCCTAGGCTCTGATACCAACCTGTAACGCCCCGATCCCAATGATACGGGAACGTCACTGCAACGCATATACGTAGGTCAGATGGTGCCCCCCACGTATATACGCTAAGCATTAAGTACAACAAGTATCATTGTACAACACACAGCGTGGTATATTCACATGCCAACTTACAAAAGATAAATACAAAGTTATACAAGTTATGATAAGCAAAATCACTTTACAAGTGTCCTTTATCACAACCCAAGTCCAAAATGAATCCTATATAACCAAAAATACAAAAATGCTCACGAAATGGATGGAGATCCCGTGAACCAAAAGGAAGAGTCGGCACGATGAGACTAGAGCTGGTCAGCCTGCTCAGAAAGATAGGCCCGGTCCTCTGTGGAAGGCACCACTTCGTTCCAAGCCTCAGAATCTGAATATGCAAATCCAAAGGGTCAAGACATATAATAACAAATAAAAGATAGTCAAGTGACATAAGGATCATGAATAAAGGTAATGAAGTTACAATAAATAGCAATGAATAGCAAGCGATGTAAACTCAATAAGGTGAGATCATATGCAACAAATCTACAATTAACGTCTTATTATTATTACTTGTCTTACTGTGATATCTAGCTATGTGACCCAGCGTCCCAGAGCACATAGATCCATATCCTAGTGAAACAAGGTTGTTATTGGAAACAGCGGTTGTATCGACGAACTATGTTTACAGTGGGTCCCGTGCATACCCGGGACCACGGCCCAGGATTGTTCCGTTGCTTGAAGACGGAACCTGCCGCAAGGCTAAACAGGAGGGACTTATGTATGCCCTTGTCATGACAGTAAACAGGAAAGGGAGCAAGCACTCCCCTCGGTCCCCTGGTGTACCGCAGGTTAGACCGGAATATGATTGTACAATATACCTAATACCACTGTAAACACGAACACGTATCGATATCCGCATATTTCCCCCGACCCATATGTAAGTTGGTGCTTTTTATGTAAAAGTCAAGTGTATCATGCTTAGTTTTAAGAGATGGCATGATAAGTGGTGATATTACTGTTTAACATGTCATGAAACGAGTATATGCAATAATAAGTCATGAGGTAACAAGAGATACATCCATTCAGTAATAAGTCATGTTGTGCCAGTATTGAAGCATGAATAAGCAAGGTATAATACATATGTAACAAGTATAAGAACCAAATTTAGAACAGAAATTAACTATGACACACAGTCAGGATTAGTCGACTAGGGGTAAGGGTTAGTCGACTAATACTGGGATGCAGAGAGTTAGAATTCTGTTTCAGGGAAAGTTAGTCGACTAGGGTAGGAAGGTTAGTCGACTAATAGGGAGTTCTAGTCGACTAATGGACACTTAAGTCGACTAAGTCAGGAAGGATTAGTCGACTAGGTAAATTCAGGAGTCGACTAATAGGGATTTCCAGAGAGTTGATTAGTCGACTAATGTTTGGGGTAAGTCGACTAATACTGTGTTTTCCAGAAAAACTAAGTTTCAGCTAAGTGTTCTAGTCGACTAGCTCCTATGATAAGTCGACTAATCGTGGGAAGGACAGTGACAGAACAGAATTTTCTGGAAGTGTGTTTGATGGTTCAATTCGTGATTTTTGGTGACCTAGGTGTACAAGAAGTGTAGATACAAGTGTTCTAGGGCTAATTCGAGTCTTGGTGAGTGAAATACTCACTAGGATAGGTTTAATCGTGACTTGATTCAAGGATGGAGATGATTGCTTCACTCCACACTTGTTGTTGAAGCTTGAGGTGAAGAAGTGCTCTTGGAGTTGCCTTGGGGAGTAGAGGTTGAAGATGGAGTTCCTTGATGAAGCCCTAGTTGAACCCCTTGAGACCTTGAGTTGTAGGTGAAGAGATTTGGGTGATCTTGGAGTTAGGGTTTGGTTTGAGGAAGGAGATTTTGAGAGAGTTCTCTTGATGAAGAAATGAGAAAAAGGGGAATTTTGCAAATGAAATGCATTTATAGGTTGGGATCTTTTGTAAAGGGATTGGGATTATGATGGAAGTGGGGGTTTTCTTGCAAAAATGTGGGGGTGAGGTGTCCCCTCATGGCCACTTGGCCGGCCATAGGAAGGAGAGAGAGTGAGTGGGGTTAGGTGAAGTGGTGAGTGGGAAATGAGGTGGAAATGAAGTGGAATTGGAATTTTGCAATAATTGAAAAAATGTCCGAAATTCAAGTATCTCGGATTGGTCTGAAAATTTTACCAAAAATCAAGAAAAATATTTGAAGACTCATGGTGAAATTCGTTTGAAGAAATACTGTATAGATTTTTAATTAAAAATCCCGGAATCAGTTATTTACCGACTCCGAAAGAATTTTCATAAATTTATAAAATTCTCAGAAAAAGTGTATAAGTAGGAAATATGATTCTAAGTAATAAAGTCTAAGGGACTTTCTAAAAATTCCTAACAGTTTGGAAGATAAAAATTCGGGAATCGGTCAGCGGCACTGGCCGACACCGTTTTCGGAGAAATTCATTTTAATTCCAGAAAATTCCAGAAAATCACATAAAATCTAAAATATTGGAAAATGATATTTGGAATTGAAATTGGTCAAATACGGATGGTAAATAGGAAAATACGATCGAAAGACTGAATACGTAACTAAGTACGTATTCCGGGAGAGGGGTATTACACAAGATGTTTATTTGAATGTTTTAAAATTGGTATCAATAAGTTTGATCATTGTTTTCAAAATTGATATCAAAAATAAAAATTTTGTTTAAAGATAAATACAAAAGTTTTGATTTGTATTGCCTATATGCAAGGAGAGCTTAACATCTCTTCTACATATAGATTCATGTTGAGTGTATCTTGTATTGAAGAGCTTGACATCTCCTCTTTATGTGATACACGTGTGTAGGGGGAGCTTCACATCTCCTCTTATGCATTGCATAGTGTACGTTATGTGAATTAGGGCTTGTCATCCCTCCTTCATGTAATGTATCTATGTAGGGAAGCTTCACATCTTCCTCTTCATGAATGTATATAGTATATACCATTTATTTATTGATCTATGTTTACTTTCAATTGGTATCAAGATGCTACTTTGACATATTTTCAATTGGTACCTTAATTGATTGTCACCCCTATTTGGTTTTGTTTTTTTGTTTTAGACAAAAAGGGGAGAACATTATTTTTTTATTAACCCCTTTGTTGATTCATTGTTTCGAACAAAAAGGGGGAGAAAAATTTATTGATTTAGTTTTGCTTTTACCCTTTTTATTGATGATTGTTTCTTTGTAGTAAAAAGGGGGAGAAGATTTTGTTTTGTTTTGATTGTTTACCCTTTTATTGATGATTGACAAAAAGGGAGAGAATAATTTGTGTTTATGCATGTTTATGTGTTTTATGCATGTTGATGCATACATGTTTATGTACATTCATTGCATATTTATTGTTTAATTGTTTATGCATGAGTTAAGGGGGAGCTTCTTTTAAGCTTAACTTTAATCCATGCATATATAACTCCATGAGTTTTGTCATCATCAAAAAGGGGGAGATTGTTGGCCCGGAGGCCTTCCTCTCTAGTTTTGATGATGATTAACTCATGTAGTTATGTTTACTAATAATCTTGTGATTTTAGTTTCAGATCATTAAGCAAGATATTAGTTGGTGATTGCTTCAACAAGAGGTGTTTAGAAGCCTTCACATGGTGATTCCAGTGCCCGAGCATCAAGATCATACCTTTGCACTCGGTGGATCACGTTTGGGATCGAGTCGACTTGAAGATGGAAGATTATCAAGAAGACTTAGGTATCCTAGTTTTAGTTTAGTGTGTTTAGATCCATTTGTAAAGCTTAGTATAGTTGATATGCTCAAGTGCACAACACACACGTTTTATGGTTTTTCGGTTTTTATTTTAACCGATATTTGTTTTCATGAATAGATTGATCAAAACAAGTTTAATTGGTTTATGTATAGTAGATTCATTCTATACATGCATGCTTAACTTTTAAACAAACTTATTTTGACTTTCCTATTCATGTATTGAAAAATTCAAGTTTGATAAAATACATGTTTTGGTTTTTGATAAAATGATAAAACACAAAAATGGTTTCATATGCTTGATATTTGAGTTGAAATGTTTATCACAAGTTTATATATCAATGCAAAATGATAAAAATATTTTTGGGTATTTTTAGAATATTTACAAGATTTATTAAAATATTTTTAACATATGTTTCTGACCCAGACTGTGGCTTCGGTCGACAGCAGGGTCGACCGCACTAAAGGCCGGTCGACAGCAGGGTCGACCGCACCAAAGGCCGGTCGACCGTTGCAGTCGACCGACGTGCACAGCCTTGTGCACGTCTGGCAGGCACAGGCACGGTCGACCGGACCGGTCGACCGGGCAGAGAGCTTTGCTCTCTGTATCTGGGCGGTCGACCGGGCGGTCGACCGGATGCCCCAACGGTCATATTTATGACCGTTGGCGGTCGACCGGGCCGGTCGACCGCCAGCCTGTCAGGCTGCCAGATCAGCGTAACGGCTAGTTTTCTGTTTGGCCTATATAAACCCCATTTCTTTGGAATTTTGGCTAAGTTTTTTTTGAGCAAAATTTCCAGACCTTCTCAAGTGTTTTTAAACAAGTTTTCAAAAGAGTTTTAGTGCTAAAAGGATTCATCTTATTTGTTTTAGGTTTTTGGAAAAATCAAAGGAAATAGAATTTTGAGAGATTTCTGTTTGTTCTTCATTTCCATTATCATCAAGAGTTTTCCCAAGATTATTTCTTTGAGTTTTTGTTTTCCAAACACCTAGTTTTTCACACTTGAGCTTATCATACTATCCTATTCTATTAGGATCTTTGTTTTGTGGAAAAGAGATTGTTTGAGGTTGTGGAAACCTCTAAGTTGTAAACCCTCCTTGTTTTTGTTGTATCCCTCTTTGGTAGAGGTTGATCGGAGTGGTATTGGTTTGTATCCATCTTCGGTAGAGGTGATTGAGTTTGGTTGTTGGCTACGGGCCTTATCCCTCGTCGATAGAGGTGGATTGTGGTTGTATTGCCTCGGTGGCATTGTAATGTTGAGAGAGGAGTTCGGTACTCCTTTAGTGGATTAGAAATCCTTCTCGGTGAAGGCGGGGACGTAGAGCTAGGGGCTCGAACCTCGGAACATATCTTTGTGTTTGCGTTTGATCCATTGTCTCTTAACTCTCTCTCTTCTATTTGTGCAAAGCATCATTCTTAGCATCATATCATATTTGCTTGTGTTGTGCCTTGCATCTTTCATATTGTTCATCCTTATATGCTTGGCTTGCTTGTGTGTGTGCCTCACTTATACTTAACCACAAGAGCTTCATATAGCACCTCAACCCTTATCTAGGGGAATCAAGAGGAGTTAGTCCAGAGCCCTTCACAGGGAATTCGGCTACACTTGTTGGTTGTATTAAGTGTGATTGCAAAATTGTTTTAGCTTCCGCATTTAGTTTTTAGATTAGCATTTACACCTATTCACCCCCCCTCTAGGTGTTTTTCAGAGTTCACGTTCTGTAGAATAGATGCGGCTTTCGCGTTTTGGCTTTGAGACGCGGGTCTCGTGTCTCTACTGATAAGAGATGCGGACCTCGTGTTGCTGATTGTCTTGTTTGTCTGGCGACACTTGAGAGACGCGGACTTCATGAGTCCCGCGTTCTGGCGTAGAGACGCGAGTCTCGTATCTCTGAGAAGAGATGCGGACTTCGCGTTGCTGAACGTCGCGCTTGTGAGGTAGGGCCTGAGAAATGCAAGCCTCATGAGCTCTGCGCTTTGGTATCTAGACGCGAACTTCACGCTTCTGATACTGTTCTGAAGAGACGCGAGCTTGAACCTCGTGTCCTGTATCTGCTGGCCAGAAGGCTTTTCCAGCTTCTTCCATATGTTGTCGACGTGCGCGACGCCTTTATTAACGTTCAACATTCCAGTTATGCTTCACGGGTTGTTGGGAACCCCCGGTAACCTAGAGCTAAGGAAGAGGAGGGGCGTGGCAAGATTGGCCTTTAACGACGCTGGCCTCGCGGGTCTCACGGGCCACGCGCATGACGTGGCTAGAAATAGCCCGGTTTGCGCGGGTCATCTTTAGAGAAGTCTCCGAAGAGACTTGAGAGCGAATCTCTGAGGAGACCTTGCAGTACTGCCATGCCACCCTGGGGCACTTGGAGCCAGAAGTGTGGAACTCTTAGTATTTTGTCTGGTGAAATTTTACAACGAGTGACTCGACTGTTTTTCTCATAAAATTGACGTCACCTTGCGTCACAACTTACTCATCAGTAGAGAAAGTAGTCCCAAGCGGAGTCGCCATCTCCTGTTAGGGGGAAAGTTGAAAGTGTATTGCAAATTTTCCTTGAATCAATGAAAAATTACAACTTAAAATTCTAACTACAAGAGAGAGAAGACACTCAAACTCAGATCTTCTCTTTATTTAAGGCTGGGTTCTTTGCGTAGCGGTGGAAAGTGAATCTTATTTTTCGTTGACCGGGTGAACATCAAGCTCTTCTGAAAATCTTCTCCTTGGATCATAGACGGAGTAGCACAACTCTTATCCAATGAAATCTCAAAGAGACTTAAGTAAAAACTTGAAATCAGCAAGTTTGTAGAAGAGTTTAACTCTTTATGAGTATTCCTCAGGTAAAAAATTCTCACCCCTCTTCAATAGCAGCTTTAGCTATTTATAGGGGTTTCAGGAGAAAAACTGTTCCCTAAAAATCCTCCATAATAGGGGTTAATGTTGGCCCAAAGGCCCATCACTCTAGTTTTGATGATGATCAACTCATGTAGTTATAGTACTAATGATCTTGTGTTTAATTAGTCTCAGATTTTTGATCAAGATCTTAGTTGGTGTTTAGCTTCAACAAAGGATTCAAAGTCAAGTTTTGAAGCTAGCACGATTTGATTCAAGAGCCTATGCATCAAGACCACATCAAGTACTCAAGAGGAATTTAGCTCGTTGGATCAAGTTTGGACCAAGTCAAGAAGATGAGAAGTCTTCAAGTGAAGACCTTCAAGATCAAGACTTGAGTCTAGGTTTGTTTTTTATTAAGATTTTGTTTTAGATTAAAATGTAAAGGATAGAATAGTTGGTGGATTGCTCAAGTATACCATATACACACACACTCTTGATTTAGATGAGTTTTTATAAAAGAATTTTTATTTTGAAAAAATACAAAAGAGTTTTCTTTTTGAAAAATACCGGTTTGATTTTTGGAATTCAAAGTATACATATCTTTAACCAAAACCATGCTTAGTGCTTATTGTCAAAAACATAGATACTTCACCATGTATGTGTAGTGGATCATATCCATACACTCTATGCTTTAAAAGAGTTTAAAATATCTTGTTTTTGTATTTAGAGAAGTTTTGAAAAAAATCTATTTTGGAAAAATACAGTTTTTGTTTTTAGCCAAAATTTCTAAGTTACAAAAATAGTTCAAATTGTTTGTAACATGTCTTGATTTTTGCTCAAACATGTTTGTTTTTTTCTAACAAAAAGGGAGAGAACATTGCTTTGTTTTTACTTTAACCCCTTTGTTGATGATTGACAAAAAGGGGGAGAAGTATTTGAGTATATATGCATGTTTTGGAAAAGAATTTCTTGATTATGCATATTGTTTTGTTTTGCAAATAGGAGAAAAAGAATTTAATGAGTTTTATACTTGATTGGCATGTTTATCTCCTTATATTTGCATACATGTTTGTTTAGATTCATGTGCTTCATTGCTATATATTATTATTTAGTGTGATGCATGCGTTAAGGGGGAGCTTTTTTGAAGCTTTACTTTAATCCATGCATATATAACTCCATGAGTTTTGTCATCATCAAAAGAGGGAGATCGTTGGCCCAAAGGCCCATCACTCTAGTTTTGATGATGATCAACTCATGTAGTTATAGTACTAATGATCTTGTGTTTAATTAGTCTCAGATTTTTTTATCAAGATCTTAGTTGGTGTTTAGCTTCAACAAAGGATTTAAAGTCAAGTTTTGGAGCTAGCACGGTTTGATTCAAGAGCCTATACATCAAGACCACATCAAGTACTCAAGAGGAGTTTAGCTCGTTGAATCAAGTTTGGACCAAGCCAAGAAGATGAGAGGACTTCAAGTGAAGACCTTCAAGATCAAGACTTGAGTCTAGGTTTATTTTTTATTATAATTTTGTTTTAGATTAAAATGTAAAGGATAGAATAGTTGGTGGATTACTCAAGTATACCATATACACACACACTCTTGATTTAGATGAGTTTTTATAAAAGAATTGGAAAAATAGAAAAGAGTTTTATTTTTGAAAAATACCGGTTTGATTTTTGGAATTCAAAGTATACATATCTTTAACCAAAACCATGTTTAGTGCTTATTGTCAAAAACATAGATATTTCACCATGTATGTGTAGTGGATCATATCCATACACTCTATGCTTTAAAAGAGTTTAAAATATCTTGTTTTTGTATTTAGAGAAGTTTTGAAAAAAATCTATTTTGGAAAAATACAGTTTTTGTTTTTAGCCAAAATTTCTAAGTTACAAAAATAGTTCAAATTGTTTGTAACATGTCTTGATTTTGCTCAAACATGTTTGTTTATCATAGTATAATACTGAACCTATTTTTGTATATTTTTCGTGATTTTATGGAATTTTATTTGTGTCAAAATACCAAGTTTTTAATCCCTATAGATAACCATGTCCTGGCTTCTGCCGGTCGACCGGAGCGGTCGACCGAGCTAGGAGTCGGTTGACTCGGTCGACCAACGTGCACAAACGTGCATGCCAGTCTGGCTGGAGGGCCGGTCGACCGGGCCGGTCGACCGTCCAGAGAGCTCTGCTCTCTGGAAAGGCCCCGATCGACCGGGCGGTCGATCGGACAGAGAGCCTGCTCTCTGTATCCAGGCCACGGTCGACCGGCCGGTCGACCTAGGCTCCAACGGTCAGAAATCTGATCGTTGGCGATCGATCGGGCCGGTCGACCGACAGCCGTCAGGGCTGAAAAATTGCCCCAACGGCTAGTTTTTCTAGCCCCATAAAAGGGGGGCTTTGTGGGGCTGTTTGAGCTAAGATTTTAAGTGGGTTTTGAGCCAGTTTTTCCAACTCTATTAAGTGTTTATCTCCACTTGTTTAAGAGCCAAAATTGCTATATCAAAAGGAGAGATTTTCAAGAGTGTATTGAAAAGTGATTTCTTGAGTTTTCCTCCACCATTTCAATCCTAGTTTTCTCACACAAACACTTGAGCTATCCATTGCTATATCTACCTATAGGGATATTTGTTGTGAGAGGATTTTAGGTGATCAAAGTGTTGTGATCACCAAAGTTCCATCTTTGTATTTGAGGAGGCGGACTTGCGGGTTCGCGGTGTTTCGAGTTCGCGTGTGAACTCTTTGTTTGAGGTGCGGCCTCGGCGAGCTAGTGGGCTTGCGGTGTATTCTTGCGGGAACAAGAGAGGGACTAGAGAGTCCAAAGAGCTTGTAGGTGTTGCGGCACCAAGTGATCCGGTGGGATCGATTTTAGTGGAAATCCTTCATAGTGTTGAAGACGGGGGCGTAGAGCAAGTGTGCTCGAACCTCGAAACAAATCTCCCGTGTTTGCGATTGCTCTCTCTATCTTTTACTTGTTTATATCTTGAATGCTTATATTGTGTTGACTTTATATGCTTGATATACATTGTGTGCTTAATTGTTATATGCCTGGGGATTGTTTGCTAACACTTGTATTCAACCAAGAGAGCCAACACGGCACCTCAACTCTTATCTAGAGGAATCTTGAGGAGTTAGTCCAGAGCCCTTCACGGGGAATCCGGCTACACTCTTGTATTATACGTGGTGTTTAGTTTAAGAAGTTTTTAGTTTGCATTAAATAAGTTTTAATTTCGCATTATTGACCATTAGATTAGCCATCACCTATTCACCCCCCTCTAGGTAATTACAGTTAACTCCCCTCATTACGTGGGCAGTACTTGACTTAGTAATAGGGGTAGTTATAACTGAGACGCAGGGCTTATTTTGCAGTTGAGATGCGGGCTTGAGCTCTGCGTTTAGCCATTGAGATGATGCTGCACGTAGGCCTCGAGCCCTGCATTTTGGCATTGCTGTGGTATTGAGACGTGGGCGTCGAACTCTGCTGAGACGCGGGCTTCGAGCCCCGCGTCTGGGCTTTGCAGTGATGCTGAGTCGCGGGCTTCGAGCCCCGCGTCTGGGCTTTGCAGTGATGCTTTCGAGCCTCGCTTCTTGATACTGCATCAATGATTTTTATCAACGTTGCGTCTGAAGTATGAGCTCTGCATTTGACGACTTGTTTTTAGTGATTTTAGACAGTCTACACCGGTCGACCGCTCTGAGAACATACATTATGTTCTTATAGTAGCTAATCGACTGACTGAGAGTACTTTGCTCTATGGTGCACGGTCGATCGTGCGCAATCGACCGACCAGAGAGAGCTTTCTGCTCTTTGGCCATCAGTCGATCGAGTGCACAAGCCAATTGGTTGTGTGCACGCTCGGTCGACTGCGTGCACACGCCAGTTGGCTTACGACATGCCCGGTCGACTGCCTGGTCGACCAGCCTAGGGCCAAAAACAAACTTTGTTTTTCTTTTAAAAATCTTTTTAAATCTAAATAAATTTCTATAAATTCTAAAAAAATAAATTCTTATAAATACATTTGAGCACAGATATGCGAGATTAAAAATCAACACATATTACAAACAAGTGAACTTGTTTTTGAGATATCAAAACCATTTTGAAATAAAATTTGATTTTCTAAAACTATTAACTTTAAAAGACAAACTGGTTAAACCGGGATGCAAGACTTTTGATCTTGATCTTGAAAACTAATATCAAACTTTGGTGATGTATGTGTGTAAACTTGAGCAATCAAATCTAACTTATACTTTACAGGAATCTAAACATTCTTGTAAACTAGAATTTTCTTCTTGAAAAGATCTTCTCCTCCATTTTGAGTCGATCAAACTTGATTCTTTCGAGCTAGGCTCCTTCTTGAGTACTTATGATTTTTATGCTTGACCTCTTGAATCAATAATATTTAGCTTCAAAAACATGATTTAGAAAGAATGATATTTGATTGCAGTATTTTTAAACTACTTTCAATCTTGCTATTATTAAAATTAGTTATCTAATATGAAGTGACTAACTATTCTTTTCAGAATAATAATTTTGTTTTTGGAGAAGAATTTATCAATTGATATGCCAATAAAAAAGAAGGTAAATTATTACTTCTAAAAATGTTTTTTAGTGATATATACATGGCACCTAAAAAAAAGAGGAACTATTACACTTTATTTTTATTTTTATTAAACTACTATTAAAAAAAATGTGAAAATAAAAATAAAAGAAGTAACTATAAATTAGGGATAGGCTTAGTGGTAAAATTATCCAAGTGAGAATATTTTGTATGGATTTGGGACGAAATAATAATAGAGAGTAGTAAAGTGCTAAATTTTGAAAACAATAAAGTATTTAAGTGCAAGGGAAAAAATAATAAAGTATATACGTCAACATTAGTAAAAATTTGAAGTATATTAATGAAATTTAGCAAAAACAAAAAGAAGACTCTAAGTTATAATGATTAGTTGTTATCTTTCGACTAAGTTTTTCTAAAGGGCCTGTTTGGTTAAGGGTGAAAGTGAGGAAGTGAAGAAGTGGCAATAGTTCCCTTTGGAACATGATAATTGGCTAGTAAGTTTTTCGGTGTTTGGATGTTGTTGGGAAGTGTGGTTTGGAAAATGTTATGTCTTTTCCGGTGTTTGGATGGTAATGTAGAAGTGAAAGTGAAAATGTTGACCGCAAAATAATATAAAAATAAAAATTAATTAAGAAAAATAAAAAGTGGACTGTAATTAGAATGTGAGTGACATTTACATGATCAAAAAATTAACTGTTTTGTGTTACAACTTATTACAAAAGAGATTTACATGACCACAAAATTAACTGTAGCACTCTGGAAGTGAGGAAATTATTGTGTAAAAGAGAAAAGAGAAAAAGAAAAGGAAATTTCTTATTTTTCTTTTCTAGTATTTGGATAGATAGGAAAGTGAGCAATTATACTTTCCCATTTCCTTACTTCCGCTCACTTCCTTGCGAGCAAACACCCCAAAAATGTATACAAAATATACCCAGGGCGTGTTTGTTTCGCCGCAAAACGCCGCAAAACGCAAGTCGTAAAACTTCATTTCCGTTTTCCGCCGTTTGTTTCGCTGAAAAATAAGTTGCAAAATGCAACTCTTCTTTTCCCACTTGCAGTTGCTACAGTTAAATTTGTGGTCATGTAAATCTCACTTTTACACTCTTATTTTCTCACTTGCAGTTGCTACAGTTAATTTTGTGGTCATGTAACTCTCACTTGTAGTACCCTTACAGTTCAAAACAGTTACTTGATAATCAATATATAATTTAATATTATTAAATATTTAATATTTTAAATAGTGTTCAATTTCTTATTTAATTATTTAATTATTTTATATTTTTAATCTTTAATTTTTTTATTGTTTTTAGTATTGTTTTAATATTTAATATTTACTATTTTAATTTAATATTTTTTTAATATTTTATTTAATACTTTATTATTTTATTAATACTTATTCCATTTTTTATTATTTTATTTAGAGTTAATATTTTATTAATATAATAATATTATACTTTACTATATATTTAATTATTTATTTTTTAATATAAAAAATTACTTTATTAATATCAGAATATATTTTATTATTATATTAATATTTTATTATGTTAATATTGTAATTATAATTGAGTATAATAATACTATAATGATAATTTATTATTAAATTATAATTATATTTTACTTTGTTAATTTTATATTTCTATAATATTACAATAATATTATAATAAAATTTATATTATAATAATTTTCTAGTATTTTTAATATTATAATATTATAACTTTATTTTATTATTTTTGTAAGATTTTTTAATATTTATATTTTATTAGTATATTCTTAAAATTTTATTAATGTTCTTTAGATTTTCTTAAAATATTATATTATTTATTTAGTTAATATTTTAGTAATATTTTACTATTTATACTAATATTTTATTAATATAATTGTTATAAATAAAATATTAAGATTATTAATTTTTTATCTCAAATTATTAATACAATTTAATTTGCAATAGTAGATTTAATTTAATAGTATTTATAATATTTAAATCACTGCTACAGTTAATTTTGTGGTCAACTTTTTCACTTACACTTTTACATTACCAACCAAACAGCGTAAAACACAATATACTTTACCATTTACATTTTCACTTTATCAACCAAACACCGTAAAACACAATATACTTTTCCATTTACACTTCACTTTATAAACCAAACACCGTAAAACACAATATATTTTCTCTGCTACAGTTCACTTTTTCCATTCTCATTTTACGACTTACGACTTGCGACGTTTTGCAACGAAACAAACAGGCCCCCACTCTGTTTACATTTTAGTCCAAACGAGAAAAGACAAAAATTGCCAATATACATACTGTATAAATTAAGCTGAAAATGGTTCTCCTCAAGACTAGGGG
Source organism: Agave tequilana (assembly GCA_038442645.1). NCBI lineage: Eukaryota > Viridiplantae > Streptophyta > Magnoliopsida > Asparagales > Asparagaceae > Agave > Agave tequilana. Next base: position 1,087,983 of record JAVJIF010029717.1, read on the forward strand.
CCTGTGAAGGGCTTAATATTAAAAAGTTTCAAACTAGGGACCTAAATAAGTTTCCCGAACTAAAAATAAAACGGACCAATTTGGAAAAAGGCGGAAGCGCCCGTTTCCGCATCAATCGACCGCATTTGGAAGCTCACAATAATATAGAAACCCTTAACAAACAAAGAAAAAAGGAGAGGAAGATTCAAAACCCTAGTCTCATTCGCACCGGTTTGTTCTTATAATTTGGTTGCTCAATTGGCGGACGATGTCTGGTATGATGTTCGCCGACGTCGATCGCGACGTCGGCTGTTGCAGCTGCCTAGGGTTTCTGAGAAAGGCGTGGACAGAGATGGATTCGTTCACCGGAGATCGCGAATACTTGATCGATGGGTCGCTCGATTGCCCTAATGGGTATCGTTCCAACGACCGAGGATCGATGAAGCGTTCGAGTTCTTTCCCGGCGAAAAATCAAGCAATTTGTCGCGAAATACCGGTTAAAGAGACGACCCAACTTACGCGAGGCGAGGTATATATTAGATTTCGTGCATTTCTACATTACATTTTTGGCGAATTAATTGGAATTTTATTTGATCAAACAATTGATAGTGCCATAAAAAAGTGAACTTTTGTACTGTGGACCGTCAGGTTTACGTTGTTATTTTGTATTAGAAGAAGTAGGTGTTGGAGTTATTGCTGTTTTCAGTTTGCGATTCGTTGGGGCTTGAAAGGCTTTAACTTTGTGAGCAGGAGCAGTTCTAACATGTCATGAGTAAACGATTTATCAATTGGAATTTTATTTGATGAAACAATTGATGTTGGGACAAAATTTTGAATTAATCCTAATTTTAAAAATAATTAGAAAAATAAACCTCCCACTAAAATAATTGTAAAAACTGACCTCCCCCCTTCTACGTTGGCCATGTCGGCTAACAGTCGACTGTGAGCGCCAGCGTGGCGGGGGAAAGTGGCTCATAGAAGTCCGGCCTTGGTAAGGCTGGACTTCGAATTTTGGTATTTAAAAAGTCCGGCCTTGGCAAGGTCGGACTTTTTTTAATGCACTAATAAAAGTCCGGTTTTGACAAGGTCGGACTTTTAAAAACACAGAACTGAAAGTCCGGCCTTGGTAAGGCCGGACTAGTTTTTCATTAGTAAAAAAAAAAAGTCCGGCCTTGCCAAGGCCGGACTTTTTCTTTTTTCAGATAAATAGTCAGCCTTGGCAAGATCGGACTTCTGTGAAACAACACTATGTCGCCACGTTGGCGCCACAGTCGACCGTTCGCCAACGTGGCAGAGGGAGGTTTGTTTTTACAATTATTTTTGGTGGAGGTTTATTTTTATAATAATTTTTAAAATAAGGATTAATTCAAAAATTTGTCCTTGATGTTGCTGTTAAAAAAGTGAATCCGTGTATTGTGAACAATAGCTATTTTTTTAGTTGTATATTGTAGTTTAGCTATTGGAGTTATTGCAGTTTCCAATTCGTGATTCATTCGGGCTCAAGAGATTTTAACTTTGTGAGTAGGAGCAGTTCTAAAATGTCATGGGTAAATGATGTACTGTATAAAATATATGAAAATTATGTGCAGAAGAGATCAATTTGGCCTTGTTTGGTGAGTTAAGGCCGTCTTGCTAATCTAGGTTAGTGAACAATGAGTTAAGAAATTGAACCCATCCTTTGAAGGGTTTAATTTTGCCCTTTTGGGCTTGTGGATACCTAGATAGAAATTTCAAGGGAAGGAAGGGTAACATGTTTGTGTGATGAGGTTTACTCTCTTTAAGATATATCCCCGCAGAGCAAAGTTTAGTTAAATTGTTATGTGATGGATTAAGAGAATCTAAGCATTTGTCTTTTCTTATTTACCTTGTTATGTGGCCGAAAAGCCATTTGGCGGAAACAACCGTGCAACCACCTTATCTCCTTTCTCTATTCAGTGCTAAATGGATCCCTTAATGTTTTCTTATTTTGACCATTAATATGGCTGTATGTATGAATAAGCAAAGACTTCCTTTTTGGATCATAATCCTGCCAAGATGTTTATTTATTTAGTCCTTAAATTCATGGAGTCACTAAAACTACGACCGCCTAAGGGACAGGCAACAAATATTTAAAAAAATATAAATGATATTTAATTTAGAACAGTGTTAGACCATAATTTTGTTCCAACAATTGATAGATGAATGGCTTTGGCATGTAATGTCATAAAGCATGAAAATAACACCATGAACAGAGTTGCCCAAAGCTATGAACGTAGTTTTTTATCCGAAGCATATTATAAAGCAACTACTTATCTTATTTGGTAAAATCATTCGCAAATAAATTACCAATGTAGACAAGACAAATGTGCCATAGTAGATAGTAAGTAGTAAATCGTAATTACTACATATTCAATACAGTTCCACCATGTAACAGACTAGAAGCATGACATTCAGGAGTTACTAGATGGATTTAATCATTCACAATAATTGCGGAGGGTGTACTTAACACTCAAATCAAATGAAATTCAAAATGGAAGATATTTAATGTGAAATAGAATACAACCAAAGGTCACAAGATAAAACCAAAAAAAGGAAAATTGAAGGAAAGAGAAGACAATAGTATGATGGGGATGCACGTAATCACAAAAACCATTAAATCAATCCCATTTGTAACCTATTTTAGCCTCCTCTATCATGGATGTACCCTGAAAGGGTACACTATATGAAAGAGAAAAGGAAAGAAAGAGAAGATGATACACACAACCTTAGAAACCCTTCATTCATTTCCATTTTGTATCCTATTTTAAATTTGGTACACTACTGGAAACTAAACATAAAAAGGGTTTTTGAATAACTCCCTAGAAATATAGCTAAGATGGATATCTTAGGCTTCTAGCCTCAGCTGCCTTGGGTGCTCACCTGGGTGCATCAAGTCCCTCAGGCCGGGTGTATGAGCAATTTGTGGCGGCACCTTGCCAAACCTCAAAAATGTCTTGTTCAGGACATTCCCTTTATTTCACTATTGGAAGTATTAAGTCGAACATACTTTCCATTTGTTTTTATATTAGTTCAATTGTTAATGAGCTGTAAATTCTTTATAGTAAATTTAGTCACCACATTATGATATTTGGATAGTTTTTGGAAGGATATTATGTGGGCTTCTCTTATTCAGTTTCATATATGCAGGATTCAGATGGAAACAAAATGGTAAATGAATATGTTAGAGTGTCTAGTATTGGTCGAGGAAGCTATGGCAAAGTGGTATAATCCATTTCCCCCCCCTCTCATTTATATTTTATGCATCTTAGATGGTAATATAAGATTATCTTGTGAATTATGCATAGTTAAAATGAGAACAGACTGATTTTGTATTTTGCTTTTACAGGTTTTGTACCGAAGCAATAATGACGGAATGCAGTATGCAATTAAGGTATGGTTTTCTCTGCGCCATCTCATTTTGTTTGTGAACATCATTTTTCATATTTGGAAATGTAACAAACACACAGAGGTTATATTTGATGTGGTTTTCATGTTTATTTGAGTTTATCACTGCAAGAAATTATGAGAAACATTTTCATAGAATGATAAGGGGAGCTGCACTTAGACAATAATGGTTAATATTTTCTTTTTTAACCAAGAGATTTTCTTGGTTATTTATGGTATCTCAGTGAAATGAATTGTGCATTGAAGTTTAGCATTTTTTAAACATGTTTTGACATAAGTGTAAAACGGAAAGACAAGTAACAGTAACTGAGAGATGACACTAAGCTTACTGTGTGGAAGTTGAACAAGTGGAGAAAATTTTGAATTAAAAATTCAGATGGGATTAACTGCTAGAACCGCTTAATGGTTCAAAAGGTTGTAGTAAACTCGTTAATTCAACTATTCCAAACTTTAGCATTTGCAATGTGCCAAGGACTGAGGCTTACATCCCTTCTATGATCCACAAAGTTGAAATTTCTATGGCTTATATAGAAGTATGTTCGCTATAAATTTATTGATTGATAATTAAATTTGTAGAACCTTATTGGCCATCATGTGTTTGATATACTTTTCCTTGTATACCTCGATGTCATGATATATTGATACCCCTTTGTTAAAAAATATTTCAGTCTTCCATGGTTTCTTAACGTTGAATTTAATATGTTAGGGACTTCCCCATTTGAGGTAAATAATACATATGCTTCAGGCAACTCCACGGATGCTTCTACCGGAAGCTTTGTCAGATTACATGTTAATCATGTATTGAACACGATACTTTAGTTTTTTGTATGCATTTTCAACTTTGCTATATCAGTGTGTCGTGATGTATAAGTCTTAGCATGTCTATGTCTATGCAACACAACTACCAAAGCATCATTCATTTATGGAAATTACCTCAGCACAAAGTTTTAAATGCGAAAGGCGATGCTAAATTGACAAGGTCTTCTAAAGCCCAAGGCGAGAGGCTTAAAGTAAGTTTAGAGTCAACCTTCACAAACCTTAAAGCATACCAACACGATTCAATGGAAAAATTGCCCAAGGCGAGGGGCTTAAAGCATCATTCAATTTTCCCTTATACTTCGACGCCAACCTTCACAAACCCATCTCCACTACCTGTTTCACCCTTCATCTCTTCTTCACCCATCTCTACAATTTCCCACTCTTTAATTTATAAAAAAAAGAAACTCGAAAAGATCTGTTGGCCTCTCCGTTTCAATTCCAAATGAAAACCGTAACCCTAATGAGTACTCAAACCCATCCCCCTCTCCATTCATTGGCTTATGCTTCTTCCCAATTTGACAACATTATTCACATGCAACAACAAAATCTCGCGGCGGCAACGACAACCATGGCAGGCGCTAAAAGCTTCCTTCTCTCTCTATTGGCACTTAATTCATCTCAACCAACATCATCTCATCTCAATTCTGGAACAACATGCCCTCACTGAATTGATCACTGGCGGAAACCTCAAGTGAGCATCCTCCAACATATTATACAAGATTTTTGGGCTCTTGCTAAAGATAGGGTTTTTGGGCGAGGGTTCTCAAAAAGTTTTGATTGACAATAGATGAGAGAAAGAAGAGGACAGAAAATGGGCACTTTAGTCATATAGGAAAAAATATTATCCCACTTAACAGTAAATAAGGTATAATTCCTTTTTTACGCTTGTACTGTAATGGAGGAGGCAAAATTTAAGACCCAAATGATTTAGGTGTTTATAAAGAAGATTTGGGGGGTATACATCTAAAATACCCATTTTCACCTTTTCATGGTTTGTTGTCCACTCAATGGCCAAAAACAGCAAATTTAGAATTAAATGTATTTTCCTAAATGCTCTAGTAATTATGGAACTGATCAAATATAGGTTTCTTGAGGTCATTTATTTTGGTAACTAAAGAATTGATGAATAACAGCTCAAATAAGCCATTTGGTCTGAAATTTAAAACAGCTGTCATTGTTCTGTTTCTTTATTTTCCCATGGTTGAAATCTACATGCTACCCATTTTGTTTGGAGAACCGATTGTTTCAGGTTTGTATGGAACATTGTCTAACGTGTGGTAACCTGAAATTTCATACCATCCTTGCCTCTAACTAGTTCATCGTTAAAAATGTACACACAAGATTCTTTACTTATAAAATATTTTGCTACATTTATCCAGGTAATGTTTTTTGAGCATGGATATTTTTTTTAAAAATTCAATCCTACAAGTAAATGTTCTAAAATGGGTAATATTTTCTTGAACATTACCTTTACATTTTGTGTAAAGTTTTTAGTTAATAATTAATTAATTAGTGGTCAATTTGAATGTACATGTCTTTAGTATGAATATACCTGTGACAAATTGGGTACGTGCTTGTCATTTGTTAGATTTGTGATTCATGCTACGAAGTATTGTCCTCATATAAGCTGATAGATACTAGGTGACTGAAGGTAAGGCTTTTATGCTGAAGTTAGTTACTTTCAGTGCAGGCATTCTACAAGTCTCGTCTGTCAAAGGTGCGGGTTACATCTTCTGAAACAGCTATGACAGATGTCCGTAGAGAGGTAGGAAGTAGGAACTTCTCAATTTGTGATTTCTTACATGTTTGTGTATGTCTTTATATCTTTTTGCTGCATTCCTCGTGTTGTTTTGGCTTTATTTGCGTCCCTTGTTACAAAAATCACCATTTTTGGGATTCTTTTCCATTGCTGAATCCAGCATAATCTAGGTTTACATCTCATAGTTGTCATACAGAATGATCTGGGTTTGTGACATCAAAAGGCATCAACTAGTATATACTAACAATAATTTTATTTAAGATGGCAACATATTTTATGAATAAAAAACTCACATGTCTATCTCGCTGTTTATGAAACTTCAATATGTTCTGGTGATGGAGAGCTGTATGCGTCAAAAGGTATGAAGAAAAAGAGTTGAGCTCACTGCAAGTGGATAGAGAATCTGAAGAAATGTTGAGGCAAAGGGTTAAATGAATCATGCAATTTTTTCATTACATGTCCACTATTTAATAGTTATTGTCGATAATCCGATGCTTTTTGATGGAAAATGCTTTCACGGTGATGATGATATCTGGGGTTCATGCCCAGGCAACAACAAGGATGATATTTTCACCCTTGTTGAGAGAGAGAGAGAGAGAGAGAGAGAGAGAGAGAGAGAGAGAGGCGGGCGGCAGCCATCTTGTCCCTCTCTCTCTCTTTTTTTTCTTTTTCTTTTTACTATTTCTTTTTTTAAGAAATATAAAAGATAAAGGTATAACAGGTATTTCAATCATATTTCATCCAAAAACTAATGATGGGGGTAAATTTGTATCATTCAAAAGATTTTAGGGTAAATTAACAATATCAATGATTTGAAGCGTAAATTTCTAATTCGGTAAGGTTTGAAGGGTATATAACTGAAAAACCCTTAAATTTATTTATTTCTCTATAATATAAGTTATCATTTTTGGAATATTTGTTCTTGGTGAGCTATTTATTAAACTGTTTTTTGAATTCGTATTTGGTTATTTGTTTAACTTGATCAAAATAATTTTAAAAAAATCTTATATATTAGAACTTAAAATAGTTAGAATCAATATCTTATAAGCTTCACTCTAATTAGAACCACATCTAGATAAAATTATGTATCCAATTTGAATTCCAACTAATTATCAAATTACGTCCACTCCGCATTCTGCAATTATCTTTTCATATCTATATTTGTACAATTTTTATCTCAAGAATTTAATAGGCTTACTATAAAATAAAAAACTAACAAATATTTTAAAATCACATGTGCATTGCATGTGCCCAAAGATCTAGCACACATACATTACGTATAAAAGTGTCAATAGCATTTTTCAGGAAAGCAACTTTGAGCCATTAGATTATGTAAACTATGTCAACAGTCCATTACATTGTGAAGTTTAAAAGCATGGTTGAAGAACGATCAATTTCATTACGTATCGGGCGTGTCGTTTCAGAATTGGCCCTACTAGGAGAAGAGAATCAGATTCGGGAAAGTCAGACAAAAATCGATGATACAAAAGAAACACCAGGCTGTTTCGGAAGATATCATTTGATACAACCTGATAACTCTGATATGAGCCAATTCACGTATGAGAGAATTAAAAACCAAAAAAAAATAATTGAAAAACTACATCCTGTTCCACATTAGAATCAACCCAAAAAAATTGCAGTGAGAGAAATGTAGAGAAACAAAAAAAGAAAAAAAACTTATCGCGCATATATATATATATATATATATATATATATATATATATATATATATATATATATATATAGAGAGAGAGAGAGAGAGAGAGAGAGAGAGAGAGAGAGAGAGAGAGAGAGGTCGCAGTTGTGGAAGAAAAGAAACCCAATCGGGTCATTTGCATTCAGGTCAGTAAAGTTAAAGAGTTGTGGTGATTTTTCTTATTTTTCTTTTTCTTTTATGGATGGGGCTGGGTTTATGAGATGATTTGAGTTGGGAGTGGTGATGTGTCCTTTATTTTTGGGTGATGATATGTTGGTAAGCAATAAATCACTACATATGGTCCTCTATTTAAACCTGAAAAAATGTGTTTAATTTTACATGAAGCTCTTCTGAAACATATATTTTGCATAGTGATATCTATTGTTTTATGTGCATGAAGATTTTGATCTTGTAATTAGATGAATATAAATAAGAATATTGCAAGATATATATATATATATATATATATATATATATATATATATATATATATATATATATATATATATATATATATATATATATATATATAGACTTGTATCCTTTCAAAAGGATTTGATCCCGGATCCTTCCCACTCAAATTCAACCCTCCAACATTCGAATACAAGATCCACTCCGTTGAAGTTGATCTATACTATTTCAAGTATTTATAAACCAAAAATCAAGTGTTTTAAATACTTTTTGCCCATCCATCAAGTAGGGAAAAAACGGACGGCCTAAATAGTGAGTTGGTTAGTTTAACGGTATAGAACATTTGAAATCTAACAAAAATTAGTTTATAGGGGTTTTTAAATGTTTAGATCATAATGAAATGGCCGGATCGAGAATTTATATGTCTAAAGACATAGATCTAACCAACTCACTACTTTCGGCCGTCCATTTTGCGTCGCTTGATGGATGGGCAAAAAGTATTTAAAACACTTGATTTTTGGTTTATAGATACTTGAAATAGTATAGATCAACTTCAACGGAGTGGATCTTGTATTCGAATGTTGGAGGGTTGAATTTGAGTGGGAAGGATCCGAGATCAAATCCTTTTGAAAGGATACAAGTCTATCTCTATATATATATATATCAAAATTCTATCTTTCAAATCATTGTGAAAATCTTAGTATAGGGCAAGCTAAAGTTGTCAAACCACAATTTGATGACTTATTCAGAACAAAACACTCATTCCCTAAAGATTAAAACAAATTTAAAAGAGTTGTTTTGCTTACACACTAGAGAAAGGAAGAAAGATCACGTTAAAAATAAAGAAACAATAACCTAATCTAAAAAAGCAGTAGATCTATATTATGAAAGCAGTAATTCTAACTTTTGAAAATTATAAAACTAAACTAAAAACTCAAGAGGAAGAATGAGGATATAAGAATAACTTTTTATTAAAAGGAGAGTTTTCTTTTACAATTTAGAAGAAATATAAGGAGGGAGAGATAATTAACTATAAATAAAAACAAAAAGCAGAAAGAAATGCTTATTGAACTGAAGCGGTTGTGACCGGAGCTTTGCGGAAGAATGAATACGAGGACGATGATGAGCATCTAATACTTCTTTAACCTGGACTCAACTTGCACTTCTTGCTTGCCTTCTTCTTTTTGGAGACCTTTTTTTAGCCTTTTGAAGATTCATTTCTTCTTCTCCAAGCGTGGCATGATTTACTCGGGCTTGTTTGAGATTTGGAGAAGATTTGTTGAAGATTTGCTTGGAAATTTGTTTGGCTGAACAAATTTCCTTTTATTGGACAGATTTGCATGAATTTGTTTGGGATTTGGAGAGGATTTGTTGGAGATTTACTTGGAGATTTGTTGAGCTGGACAGATTTGCTTTGGTGGATACATTTGCATGGAGAAATATCTTTCTTTGCTTTCTTATTGTGTTTGTATTTGTATTTTGTGCCAAGTATTCTGAAAATCATAAACATACATTTATTAGTTCAATATTTATCTTTAAAATCAATGTAATGATAATCGTATATACACGTGCACATTTCATGTTATATCAACACCCCACAATTATTTCTTTACTCGTTCTCGAGTAAAGACACAAGATGGAAAATATTTAAACATTCAGAAGAGGGTGTTCATAGCGAATGATGGGTGAGGTAGATAATTACACATAATGTGAGTTGATGCTTTATAACACATAAGAGTTGATGTGAAATTTAATCTTCATACAAGGATCTATCATTTGAAAACAGACGCGAATTCTTTACTTTACACCACTTGTCTTAAGTTCAGATCATATGCACCATGTGATCGTGATATAGTACTTAAGCCTGTGATTTCAGATTTCAAATTGTCATTCTTTTTTATTATTTATTTGTTTGTCTTGTTCTACTTGGCTTTTTTGAATACTTATGTAACGAGCTTTGTGCCAATTACTCCCAAACCGAGGGCTTTAGGGTATTAGGTGTAGAAACATCCCTATGGACTTAATTACTCAAGTATCCAAGGCTTATTATGTGTGTGTATATATATTTGTTTTCTCTTTTTCTTTTTTCTTTTTTCTCGAAGATTTGAATTATTACTACTTCGATGGCATTGACTTGTAATAGCCATTCCTTGTTATTGGTGTATTTTAAATTCTTTCGAAGTACTTCAAGTTTATTATCATCATCCCAAGATTGTGAACTATTTGTGTATGTGTAATTATGTGCATATTCACTTCAACAAATTCTAGATGATATTTCTGTGTCCGATTCTTGTCTCTATCCTAAGACTCAAAGACTCTTTTATCTTGATCTCATATTTAAAGTCAGCTCATAAAGTCGAAGACTTTCTTTTTAGTGGCTCAAATAGGGGTATATAGTCATATAGTTAGATTGAGTCTAACACGTTTATCCCCCACACTTGAATTGAACATTGTCCGCAATGTGATGATGACAGGAGTGCACATAAGACATGAAAGATATTGCAAATAAAAATCAGGCATGTAAGTATAAATATAGAAAAGAAGGATACGGCCTGATAGGATAGATGAGGTGGTCAATTTCGATGTTATTTCCCCCACACTTGAGATTAAAAATCTTCTGAAAATTTCTTAATATAGCCCGACTAGTGAAAACATTATAATAAATGAGAGAAAAATATAAATCTTAACTACGAACAAATTAAAAATTGGGTTACCTCCCAGTTGGGTGTGGTTTAATGTCTTCACGAGACTTAGTTCAGTGCAGTCAATCCGAGATAGGATCAATAAGGTCAACATCTTCGTGGTGGATGGGTTCATGCTTTAGAAAAGGTTTAACTTGATGACCATTCACTTGAAAGGTGGTACCATCCTTGGGGTTCATAAGAGTGATAACACCATGAGGAGTGATAGATTAAATTACGAATGAACCGGTTTAACGAGATTTGAGTTCAAGAAACGATGCAACTTGTAATCATATAAAAGGACTTTTGAACAATGGAAAGATCTTTGCTAAGGATGCTCTTGTCATGGATCCACTTCATTTTGTCCTTGTACTTCTTGGACAAGTCATAGGCATCATTCCTAAGTTCCTCCAACTCAGACAGCTGGAGTCTCTTATGATCTCCTACAGTTTGAAAATCCAGATTAAGGTGTTTGATATCCCAATTAGCGTTATGCTTAAGTTCAACAGGGATGACAGGGTTTACCATAAACAAAACAATACGGTGACATCCCAATTGGAGTTTTAAAAGCAGTTCGATAGGGCTATAGACTACAATGCGTCAGTGAGGCGTATGGACCAATCCTTCTGTAACGCCCCGATTCCACGGATACGGGGACGTCACTGCAACGTATATACGTAAGTCCGAATTACCTTCCCGTATATACGCTAAGCATCAGTACAGACAAGAATCAGAGTACGGAAGCAAATGGTGCATTATACATTCCAACACATATATATACAATCACAGAGTTATCACCAGAAGTGATCCAATATTACAATAATATTATATCACTGATGTGCAAATGCGGGAATACAAAAGATATACATGTATGGACAACATAAAAGATACATGTATATGAACAGTACAAAAGAGTGCTCACGAGGTAACTGGAGAGACCACGCTACCGCTGCGCTACTCTGATCAATAACAGGGGGAAATCCTCACGCTCCAAGCTCCATGACCTGGACATGAGAATCCAGGGGAGTCAGTGAAACTCCCCAGGCGAGTAGGATACAAAGCCGGGTAGCGAGCCAGGAGGGACACAAGAGTCAAGTACAGGAGACAGGAGGGTTAGAACATAATGAAATATATATATGGACAGTCATAATACAATCATCAGAAAACCGAAATCCAAGGTAAAACTGATTTCATGCAAGGTGATTGTATATGCTTAGGTTACGGTCCCATGAGACTAGTACATCGAAGGAATAATCCAAACAAGGAAACCCTCATATATATACTTTTGTCTCATGCCACATAAATCCAAGCTATAGAATCAGCGTTGCAATTCGTATGATAGTAACAGGAATACAGGACAATAATGATCAGGGGTCCATAACACGTGTAACGGGAGTCATAACAGTAAAATATAACAGGAATCATCACAGGTACACATAACAGAAACTATAACAGGAAACATAACTGACATCTATTGTTATTATTACTCGTCCGACTCATATATCTCGGTATGTGTCCAGGTGTGCACCCCAACACACATACATCCATATATAAGCGAGTCGAGGGTTGTTAACGGAAGCAGATGGAGAACTGACAGAGCTTCTTATAGTGGTTCACATACACCGGGGACCAGTTTGTTGGTCCAACGGTTCCCACCACCTGGGACCGGTTTGGAGGCCCAAAGTCCCCCTATATGTACTCATGTGGGCCCTAAGTCCCACTATAGTCGTCCGCCATATATATATCATATCCATCACTATAAGCAAGGTATCATTCCGGCATCCATCACTTCCTCCCATACCCCATACAAGTTGTCCTTTTTATGATTTATTAACATAATTATCAGATTAAGGGAATGAGCAATATCATAACAGTAATACATAACAGTGATCAGGTACTACATTCCCTTTATCGTGATAATTATAAGAATCGGTGTATCATGCTTGGTGTCAAGAGATAGCATGATAAGTGGTGATGTGAATCAAGTAACCAGTCAAGTCAGGAGATAGATGATAGTCTGGGTAAGTCATGGTACAACATAAAGGTCTTGCCAAATAGTGGCATGTCAAGTGGTCTGGCGATAACACAGAAGATGTCAGGTGATATACATGTGTTAAAAGGAAACATGCAATTGACAAGTCTGAAATAATAGCATGGCAATCATAGGAGAAACTCAGAAGTCAACGACCACGAAGGGTCGGCCACGCATAGTATGAAAACAGTAAAAGATATAAAGTAAGAAATACAATACATGAAGACTAGAGCGAGAATACTATCATAATCAATGAAATGGGAAGCAAGAGGGTAGCGAGTAAGAATACTCGCCCAAATCACCAAAACGCCGAAATATCCGGAATCCACTGAAGTTCGGGATGCGCCACAACCTGTGATATAAATATGTAGAGTGAAGATGAGAGAGAGAAAGAATAGAAGACGATGTTTGTCAAGTGACAAGTCAAGTGATACCTATATGTGATGTAAGTCTAAAGGGTAAGGTTCATATTCAAGAAGGAAATCAACTAAGACAGATAGGCAAAGTTAGTCGACTAGGATGGAAGAGTAGTCGACTAATAGTGGAGTTAGTCGACTAACAGTCTGGTATAGTCGACTAGAACTGGGTTCCAGAGAGTTTGGGTTTCTGTTTCAGGGAAAGTCAGTCGACTAGGTTAGAAGGGGTAGTCGACTAATAGGAGGGTCAAGTCGACTAACAGATACTTAGTCGACTAAGTCTGAGATACAGAGAGTTGGGATTTGTTTCAGGAGTCGACTAGGGGAATTCTAGTAGTCGACTAGGGATGCCAAGTCGACTAGTAATTAGGCTTAAGTCGACTGGAGCCGAGAGTTGATGTTTTCTGGTTCAGGAAAGATTAGTCGACTAGGGTCAAGGGTGTAGTCGACTAAGGGTCTCTAGTCGACTAGGAACTAAGGTAAGTCGACTAATACTGTGTTTCCGGAAAAGCTACGTTTCAACTAAGGTTTTCTAGTCGACTAGGTTCTAGGTCAAGTCGACTAATACTGTGAAAACAGCAAACAGAACAGATTTTCTAGGGTTGGGTTTGATGGCTAAATAAACATGGATTGAAGACATAATTGAACATGATATGAATACTAAAGTACACTTAAGAATAAATCAAGTCCTTGTGATGAAAATTACTCACCAAAGGGCACCAAGTGATGGAAGTTGTTGATGAAGAGAAAGGTGGAGTCTTTGGTGGAGTTGTTGACCTTGTGGTTGTTTCCATGGTGATGAAGGAAGAAGAAGATGAAGCTAGGTTGGAGAAGTGGTGGTGGTTGCCTTGGTGGAGATGAAGGAGATGGAGGTGGTGAAAGCTAGGGTTTGGCTTTTGGTGAAGAGAAATGAAAAGAAAGGGATTGAAATGAAAAGGAAATGTATATATAGGATTTGGATTTTGTAAAGGGAGTTGCAATTAAATAAAAGGGAGGGGCTTACTTGCAAAGTGGAGAGGTGAGGTGGAGATTTGTGTGGTGGAGATTGGTGGAGAATTGTGTGGATGAAAATGGAAGCTTAGGGAGGAAGAAAAGAATAAAGGAAAAGGAAAAATGGAAAAGAAATTATAATGAGAAGATATTTTGGAGAAGATATTTTTGGTGGAGAAGATATTTTCTTGGAATCAGAATGTGAAAATACTGGAAGGACAGATACCCGGGATTGAGTCGTGGATACGGAAATCTTTCGGGAAAATACCGGAATCGTCCGAAATTCAAGTATCTCGGAACGACCCGAAATAAACATCAAAAATCCAAAATATAATACTAAGTATCATAGTGAAATCCGTTTTAAGAAATACTTTATAGTTTTAAAACTAAAAATCCCGGAATCAGTTACCTACCGACTCCGGTGGAATTTTCATAAAATCAATAAATCCTCAGAAAAAGTATTTAAATAAGAAATGTGATTCTAAGAAGTAAAGTCTAAAGGACCATCTAGAAATTCCTAGCTGTGTGTGAATTAAAATTCCTGGAATCGGTCAGCGGCACTGGCCGACACCGGTTTTGAAGAAATTCATTTTAATTCAGGAAAAATCTAGAAAATCATAGAAAATCTAATATATTGGAAAATAATATTTGAGACTGAAAACGGTCAAATCTGATTACCAGAATATCCAAATCGAGTATACTTTAGGATCGGGCCCTCGGTTCAGACTAGGGCTGACTCCAAGACCACGAATCCAAATCCAAGACAAAACAATCATATAAGGAATTCATAATACAGTATAAATACAGGAAACAAATCGAAAAAATACGACTGAAAATCTGAATACGCAACTAAGTACGTATTCCGGGAACGGGGTATTACAATCCACCCACCTTACAAAATTGCGTCCTCGCAATTTCGTGAAGGGGTAAATTGAACACAAAGGGGACAAGGGCTGGAATAAAGGCTTCATAAAACCAAAACAGGGTAAGGATATGGAAAGGATCTAGGAATCAAAGGAAAGATAGTCAAGGAAGGATTAGAAATCAAAGGAAAGATGATCAAGAAATAGATAACTCTGCACTTGTAGTTGGAATGTATAACCAAGACTCATGTATTCCAGTTGCAAATCTCTTTACCATTGATTTGCCTTCTGGACGTACTGAGGAGGTTAGAGCCTAAGCTCTGATACCAACCTGTAACGCCCCGATTCCACGGATACGGGGACGTCACTGCAACGTATATACGTAAGTCCGAATTACCTTCCCGTATATACGCTAAGCATCAGTACAGACAAGAATCAGAGTACGGAAGCAAATGGTGCATTATACATTCCAACACATATATATACAATCACAGAGTTATCACCAGAAGTGATCCAATATTACAATAATATTATATCACTGATGTGCAAATGCGGGAATACAAAAGATATACATGTATGGACAACATAAAAGATACATGTATATGAACAGTACAAAAGAGTGCTCACGAGGTAACTGGAGAGACCACGCTACCGCTGCGCTACTCTGATCAATAACAGGGGGAAATCCTCACGCTCCAAGCTCCATGACCTGGACATGAGAATCCAGGGGAGTCAGTGAAACTCCCCAGGCGAGTAGGATACAAAGCCGGGTAGCGAGCCAGGAGGGACACAAGAGTCAAGTACAGGAGACAGGAGGGTTAGAACATAATGAAATATATATATGGACAGTCATAATACAATCATCAGAAAACCGGAAATCCAAGGTAAAACTGATTTCATGCAAGGTGATTGTATATGCTTAGGTTACGGTCCCATGAGACTAGTACATCGAAGGAATAATCCAAACAAGGAAACCCTCATATATATACTTTTGTCTCATGCCACATAAATCCAAGCTATAGAATCAGCGTTGCAATTCGTATGATAGTAACAGGAATACAGGACAATAATGATCAGGGGTCCATAACACGTGTAACGGGAGTCATAACAGTAAAATATAACAGGAATCATCACAGGTACACATAACAGAAACTATAACAGGAAACATAACTGACATCTATTGTTATTATTACTCGTCCGACTCATATATCTCGGTATGTGTCCAGGTGTGCACCCCAACACACATACATCCATATATAAGCGAGTCGAGGGTTGTTAACGGAAGCAGATGGAGAACTGACAGAGCTTCTTATAGTGGTTCACATACACCGGGGACCAGTTTGTTGGTCCAACGGTTCCCACCACCTGGGACCGGTTTGGAGGCCCAAAGTCCCCCTATATGTACTCATGTGGGCCCTAAGTCCCACTATAGTCGTCCGCCATATATATATCATATCCATCACTATAAGCAAGGTATCATTCCGGCATCCATCACTTCCTCCCATACCCCATACAAGTTGTCCTTTTTATGATTTATTAACATAATTATCAGATTAAGGGAATGAGCAATATCATAACAGTAATACATAACAGTGATCAGGTACTACATTCCCTTTATCGTGATAATTATAAGAATCGGTGTATCATGCTTGGTGTCAAGAGATAGCATGATAAGTGGTGATGTGAATCAAGTAACCAGTCAAGTCAGGAGATAGATGATAGTCTGGGTAAGTCATGGTACAACATAAAGGTCTTGCCAAATAGTGGCATGTCAAGTGGTCTGGCGATAACACAGAAGATGTCAGGTGATATACATGTGTTAAAAGGAAACATGCAATTGACAAGTCTGAAATAATAGCATGGCAATCATAGGAGAAACTCAGAAGTCAACGACCACGAAGGGTCGGCCACGCATAGTATGAAAACAGTAAAAGATATAAAGTAAGAAATACAATACATGAAGACTAGAGCGAGAATACTATCATAATCAATGAAATGGGAAGCAAGAGGGTAGCGAGTAAGAATACTCGCCCAAATCACCAAAACGCCGAAATATCCGGAATCCACTGAAGTTCGGGATGCGCCACAACCTGTGATATAAATATGTAGAGTGAAGATGAGAGAGAGAAAGAATAGAAGACGATGTTTGTCAAGTGACAAGTCAAGTGATACCTATATGTGATGTAAGTCTAAAGGGTAAGGTTCATATTCAAGAAGGAAATCAACTAAGACAGATAGGCAAAGTTAGTCGACTAGGATGGAAGAGTAGTCGACTAATAGTGGAGTTAGTCGACTAACAGTCTGGTATAGTCGACTAGAACTGGGTTCCAGAGAGTTTGGGTTTCTGTTTCAGGGAAAGTCAGTCGACTAGGTTAGAAGGGGTAGTCGACTAATAGGAGGGTCAAGTCGACTAACAGATACTTAGTCGACTAAGTCTGAGATACAGAGAGTTGGGATTTGTTTCAGGAGTCGACTAGGGGAATTCTAGTAGTCGACTAGGGATGCCAAGTCGACTAGTAATTAGGCTTAAGTCGACTGGAGCCGAGAGTTGATGTTTTCTGGTTCAGGAAAGATTAGTCGACTAGGGTCAAGGGTGTAGTCGACTAAGGGTCTCTAGTCGACTAGGAACTAAGGTAAGTCGACTAATACTGTGTTTCCGGAAAAGCTACGTTTCAACTAAGGTTTTCTAGTCGACTAGGTTCTAGGTCAAGTCGACTAATACTGTGAAAACAGCAAACAGAACAGATTTTCTAGGGTTGGGTTTGATGGCTAAATAAACATGGATTGAAGACATAATTGAACATGATATGAATACTAAAGTACACTTAAGAATAAATCAAGTCCTTGTGATGAAAATTACTCACCAAAGGGCACCAAGTGATGGAAGTTGTTGATGAAGAGAAAGGTGGAGTCTTTGGTGGAGTTGTTGACCTTGTGGTTGTTTCCATGGTGATGAAGGAAGAAGAAGATGAAGCTAGGTTGGAGAAGTGGTGGTGGTTGCCTTGGTGGAGATGAAGGAGATGGAGGTGGTGAAAGCTAGGGTTTGGCTTTTGGTGAAGAGAAATGAAAAGAAAGGGATTGAAATGAAAAGGAAATGTATATATAGGATTTGGATTTTGTAAAGGGAGTTGCAATTAAATAAAAGGGAGGGGCTTACTTGCAAAGTGGAGAGGTGAGGTGGAGATTTGTGTGGTGGAGATTGGTGGAGAATTGTGTGGATGAAAATGGAAGCTTAGGGAGGAAGAAAAGAATAAAGGAAAAGGAAAAATGGAAAAGAAATTATAATGAGAAGATATTTTGGAGAAGATATTTTTGGTGGAGAAGATATTTTCTTGGAATCAGAATGTGAAAATACTGGAAGGACAGATACCCGGGATTGAGTCGTGGATACGGAAATCTTTCGGGAAAATACCGGAATCGTCCGAAATTCAAGTATCTCGGAACGACCCGAAATAAACATCAAAAATCCAAAATATAATACTAAGTATCATAGTGAAATCCGTTTTAAGAAATACTTTATAGTTTTAAAACTAAAAATCCCGGAATCAGTTACCTACCGACTCCGGTGGAATTTTCATAAAATCAATAAATCCTCAGAAAAAGTATTTAAATAAGAAATGTGATTCTAAGAAGTAAAGTCTAAAGGACCATCTAGAAATTTCTAGCTGTGTGTGAATTAAAATTCCTGGAATCGGTCAGCGGCACTGGCCGACACCGGTTTTGAAGAAATTCATTTTAATTCAGGAAAAATCTAGAAAATCATAGAAAATCTAATATATTGGAAAATAATATTTGAGACTGAAAACGGTCAAATCTGATTACCAGAATATCCAAATCGAGTATACTTTAGGATCGGGCCCTCGGTTCAGACTAGGGCTGACTCCAAGACCACGAATCCAAATCCAAGACAAAACAATCATATAAGGAATTCATAATACAGTATAAATACAGGAAACAAATCGAAAAAATACGACTGAAAATCTGAATACGCAACTAAGTACGTATTCCGGGAACGGGGTATTACACCTTCCTACTGGGGTTAACAGTTTTCTCAAGAATTTGCTTGATGTGATGATTGAAAATTTCGACTTGGCCATTAGTTTGAGGATGGTAAGGAAGAGCAATCTTATGCGTGACACCATTCTTTTTCAAGAGGCATTCGAAAGCTTTATTGCAAAAATGTGATCCGTCATCGCTAATGATAGCACAGGAAACTCTAAAACGTGCAAAGATGGGCTCTTTCGGGATTTTGATGACAACATACGAGTCATTTGTCATAGCAGGAATGACTTCAATCCATTTGGAGACATAATCAACAGCAACGGGAATGTACTCAAAGCCGTGGGAATTGAGAAAGGGGCCCATGAAGTCGTTGCCTCAGACATCAAAGATTTTGACGATAAAAATAGGAGTGAGAGGCATCTCATCTCGACGGGATAAGCGGCCCAGAAGTTGGCACTTTGTACAAGCTTTCTAATATAAATGTGCATCGCGGAAAAGGAAAAGTCAATAAAATTCACATTGCAAAATTTTCGCAGCTGTTTTTTAGCACTGAAATGACCTTCGCACGCATGATCGTGACAAAATGACAGAATTGGCTGTTGTTCCGATTCAGGAACACATTTGCGAATGATTTGATCTTGGCAGTACTTGATTAGGTACGGATCATCCCAAACATAGTACTTGATAGTAGCTTTGAATTTAAAATAATCTTGTTTAGTCCAATGAGAAGAGATTTGACTCGTGACAAGATAGTTGACAATGTCAGCATAGCATGGTGAAATAGAGAGGGACAAAAGATGTTCATCCGGAAAGGAGCTGGAGATTGGAAAATGGTCTCTTGAAAATTCGATAATTAGTAGTGACAGATGACAACAATTACATTATCGACACTTTTTTGTCATGAATTTTCAGATCAAATCCTTGAAGTAAAAGGATCCAATGGATAAGGCGAGATTTAGATTTTTTTTTTGGACAACGTGTGCTTGAGAGCTGAATGGTTAGAAAAGACAATGACCTTTATGCCAATAAGACAAGAACGGAAATTGTCAAGCGCGAAAATAATGGCAAGCAATTCTTTTTCAATGGTGGTGTAATTGATTTGAGCGGGATCAAGAGTTTTGCTTGCATAGTAAATGACACGAGGCTTCTTTTTCTTTTCTCTGGCCGAGGATTGCGCTGAGCGTGAAATCAGAAGCATCACACATTACTTCAAAAGGGAGGTTCAGTTAGGGGCCTGAATGATTTGAGCCGAAGTAAGGGCGACTTTAATTCTTTCAAAAGCTTGATGACAATGAAAATCAAAGAGAAAAGTAGTATCTTGAGAAGATGAGTTAAGGGACATGCTGTAACGAACCAGAATTTTCACACTCCTACGGCGTCGATTAGACTGCAGCCTGGGCGGGAAGTCCAGGGTCGTTAATGAAGGTGATAAATAACACGCAGACATATATAATAGACAACAATAACACACACACACACACACATATATATATATGACACGAAGTAAAAAAGACTGCTACATGAAGGATGAAGAATACTCAACTCATATACAAGAAGACTGAGTCTAAATCCGAAACATATATACAGAACTCCTACACGGGTCCTCAGCCACAGTACTATACAGTATATACAGATTTCCCATCATAGGGATACAAAGTCCAACTCAAGTACAGAAGAAATATCTACATATGAATACAGTTGAAACATCTAAATCAAATAGGTAATACAACTCGGGTAGGATCCAAAGAAAGCATCTCTAATCTAATACTGAGAATTGGTCTTTACTCTCTGAGTGAAACCTCCAATGAATCGTCTCTTCGGATACCACGCCAAAGACCTGAAAGTGGGTGCATAACAACCACGACGTCAAGCGCGCTAGCAAGATCAACTTAAAGGTTGCCTCCCACCGTGACTTTGAAGCTGGCTCATAAAAGCTCGAGGAGAAACAAAAGATAACATCAAACAACTAATATTAAAAGCGGGTTAACAAAACTATATATACTTAGCTTCTAATCGCACGAAACTGATACGTCGAAGGAATAATCCAAATAAGAAAACTCTCATATGTATACTATATGTATTGTGCAATTACAGGCTAAACATACATAATCCATGCTAATCTAGAGCAAGCAATACAAACAAATACATTGATAAACACGGTAAAATAAACACGATGAATGTGTCTGTCTATATCCGTGATGATTTTTTTTGTGCGTGATACATGATACACAGCTAATCACCAATAACATTAAGACAATAATTATCATAATCCAAACAATGCAATGAATTCAATCAATACGAGAGAGTGCAGATTCATCTCCCGTCTAGTTCATGTACTAGCTACGTCGCCCTTCACGGCGATTCAACCATAACTATTAAGAATTCACACTGTGGCAATGTTCATAAATAAACTCTCATGGCTTACACTACTAGCAATGTTTATATATAAACTCTCATGCCTTATATTACTGTTGGCAATGTTTATATATAACCTCTCATGCCTTATAGACAACGTTTATATATAAACTCTCATGCCTTATAATACTACTGGCAACTTTTATATATAACCTTTCATGCTTTACACTACTGGAAACATTTATATATAAACTTTCATGCCTTATACTACTACTGATAATGTTTATATATGACCTCTCATGCCTTGTACCACTGAAATGTAAACAATGCATCAATAAATTAAATTACACATGTCCATACACATGTTCACACATACATACATCCTCAGTGCACGTACATACTATGTAACACGAAATGTCCACTAAAACTCATGAGAAATAAACATTATATGATAATTAAAACCGTAAGTTGAAGTTCATTTATCTCGATTAAGATTCAGCCTTTGGCTGAAACTTAAACCCATTTTTGAAAAATCATAATAAATAATCTACAAGCCTAATAAATCTCGAATTTAAATATGATCAAGAGTGGCAAGCCTACTGTATGCATTTAAATTTTCATAAGAATATAACATCATACTATAAATGAAAACATGGTTTAAATTAGAGTCTCTAAACTGAATCCTGTTTCTGGACTGAGATTCAACTCAGCTTTGAAAACTCATAATAAATAATCTATCAGTCCAATAAATCTCAAATTTGGATATGTTCTAATATGGTAAGTATACTATATGTACAAAATCCCATAAATATCTAACCATAATAACATATAAAAATCATATTAAGGGTATCAAATCTGATTTGTCTCTGGACTGAGATAGAACTCCAACTTTGAAAAATTATAAAAAATAATCTACTAGTCAAATAGTGCTCGGATTTTGATATGATCCTATATGGCTATACGACAAGTTTACAATACTCACAAAAATTCCCATTCAAATCCAACCTCATATGATAGATGAAATCAAGGGTAGACTGAAGCATGCAAACAAATCTCATTTTTTTAAATACCCCTAAGCATCTACACACGGGGAGAAGCAAGCAAGAGAAGAACTTTTCTTGCTAGGCATGGGAGAGAGGATGAGGATGATGAGCACTTGAAGAAAGCCACCCCACCATAACTCCAAGCTAGGCCATCTCCTTCTTCCTTCTCTTTTTTTTCTTCTTTCTTTATTTTTTTTCCTTCTCTTCTCGTCTCTTCTTGATGTGTTGGTCAGCTATAAAAGGAGGGCGCAAGGGGGAGCATGGTTCAAAAACTCGGCCGTTTCGGTTCTGACTCGGCTGAGTCGGAACCAAAACGACCTTTCCCGTTCTGAGACCGGTCCACAGGTCAACCTATTGCATTGTTTTGCTTGACTCGGGCCGAGTCACCCGAGTCGAGGTCGAGTCGGCCCTGACTCGAGGCCGACTTGGCCGAGTCAGCCCCGAGTCAAGGCCGAATCAAGCCAAAATTTCATATAATTAATTTCATATAATTTAAATTTTTACTAGAAAGGTAAAGCTAATCTTTACTTTAGTGAAAAGAGTAGTTAATTTAAATTTAATTAATTTCATATAATTTACTAAATTATGCATTTATTTTGATATTTTAATACCGCGACGCATGTATTTATGCATTATCTTCATGTTTAGTATGGTAGGTGATATGTTTTGGATATGTTATACATTAAATTTGATGTCCACATTTTTTAAAGATTTATCGTGATTTTTTCAAATTTTTTTAGCCCTCTATGTAGCATTTCGCGCGTCTCGACCAAATTCGTTCCGCGACGTCGCGACCGATGTGGAACGGTGCCCGCTGAGTCGGCGACCTAGACCACGACTTTGAACCTTGAAGGGGAGTGAATAAGGGAAAAAGGAAAGAGAGGAAAGAGGGAGGGAGGGGTTTATTGCAAAATGAAAGGGATTTTTACACTTTAATCCAAAACAAAATCCTTCTACACAATTCCAATGCCACCTCACGTGTCATCTCACATGGTGACTCACCATGCCACCTCATCATGAGGGGCCACCAAATGATATATTAATTAATTATTTAATTAAATCCAAAAACAATTAACATTAGTACTAATCATATATTAACTAAAAAATTAACAAAAATCCCAAAAATTAGGATTTTCACCAAACAGTCAAAATTATGTAAATAATGTTAATATAACATCGAAACAAATTAATTATGAATTTAAATAAATTCGGAATTTAAATGAGATAAAAATCCAAAATTTCTCGGATGTTACATGTGCAATTTGAGAGAAGTCTTTGATGAAACGGTGATAAAAACCGGCATGACCGAAAAAGGAACAGATGTCCTTAACAGACTTAGGAGGTGGAAGAGTTGAGATAAGGTCGATTTTTTGCTTTATCATCTTCAATGCCGTCTTTAGAAACGACATGTCCTAGCACAATGCCACGTTTGACCATAAAGTGACATTTTTTTCAGTTCAGAACTAATCACTTTTCTTCGCATTGAGTGAAGACGGATTTTAAATGAGATAGATAAGCATCAAAAGAAGATCCGTGAATGAAAAAATTATCCATGAAAATTTTGAAAAACTGCTCTACTATGTCACTAAAAATGCTCATCATATATCATTGAAAGGTGACCGGTGCATTGCATAAACCAAACAGCGTGCGTCGGTATGCGTATGTTCCGAAGAGACATGTGAAGGTGATTTTTTCTTGGTCCTCCGGTGAGATTGCGATCTGATTATAGCCTGGGTAACCATCTAAAAAGCAGTAGTATCATGCCTAGCTAAACGTCCCGACATTTCATCAATGAAGGGCAAGGGAAAATGATCCTTTCCTGTGTTTGCGATAGTCAATATAGCTCTCCACTTGGTCTGAGTTTGCTTAGGCACGAGCTCAAAGTTGTTTTCGACTAGCGTAATTACAGATTTTTTTTTAGAGACCACGTGTACTCGGTTACCCAATTACTATCAGAAATGGGGTAAATGATGCTCACATCAAGAAGTTTGAGAATTTCGGTCCGGACAGCTTTCTTCAAAATGGGATTAAGGCTTCTCCGCGGTTCTCTCGATGTTTTGACTGGGTCCTCTAAATGGATACGATGGGTGCACATAAAAAGACTTATGCCATGAATATCATCAAGCGACAACTTATCGCAGACTTGTGATTGCGTAGTAGGGCACCCAATTCTTTTTGTTGTGGCGATAGATCAGAAGCAATGATGACTGAAAACTGAGATTCGAAATCGAGAAAAGTATATTTCAAATCAGATGGAAGCTGTTTCAATACCAGTTGAAGTTTGGAAACAGTATTGCAGATAGAATGGTGCCTTATTGGGGATGATAAATCAGAGAAGAAAGAGTTTGAATTATTAGTATATGGTGGTGCCAAAGCAATGTCGATTGTGGAAAGATCAAGAAGTGGTGTAAGTGGGTCCATTGGAAATGACTCATCAAAGAAGTAGGAGACATAGCTATCAATCTTGCAAATATCTTCCACCATACTTAAATCATCTTGTGGGCACATGAGATTGAAGACATTTACCTTGGCAATCAAATTTTCAAAAGCGAGGGCATTGTTTCATTTGCACAGTCAACGTGAGCTTTGTAGGGGTGCAATCGGATCGGATACAGATCAGATATTGCCTTTATCATATCTGTATCTATACCTGTACCAAACATTTGGATACAGATATGAATACGGATATTGGCGGATGTGAAAAAATGATATCCGTATCCTCTAAAATCAGATATTGGATACGGATCGGATATTAGCGGATCGAATGCAGATACTAACTGGATATACAATCACGGATAAACTAGACGAATACACTTATTTTACTTTTTTGTCTCATCTAAAATAATATAAAATGTAATATAAACTATGATATTATAAATTGAATAAATTGAGAAGAGCAAGAAACAAGAAACTTAATTCGAAACTAAAATAAAACCATATGCTTACCAGTGGATCTGCATTAGGGAACTTTTGCTTGAAAGTGGCTTTCTCCGCATGCTACTTAAATATCTCATTGCCTTTTCATTTTGAAACTACAGGTAGAATAGAGAAAATCAATAAAGAGAACATGGGAGAAACCAACAACAGTGAAAGCAAATCTGGTTTACACAATCATTCGAGTGGAATGCTGAAAAAATAAACATATTTTGATATTAATGAAAACACATAGATATGTACTTTTGCTCCAACATATAATTCAACATAACATTCAAGCAAGTGGCATGTGGAATTCATACATTTATTGGACTGATTTGCACCATCTCCACTACTTACAAGACTCCAAAAAGAAATCAAATAGACAAATTAAGCTAGCTATGTTATTACATCATCACAAATAGTTAGCTAAAAACATAGATTTAAGTACATAAGTCAACAAGTTTTAAGTAGCTAATATCACCAAATAATCCACCATCACAATTACAAGTCTTTAACCATGTTAAGTTGCAAATGAGATGCGTAAACAATCAATCCACACAAAAGAAAGACAAAATGTAGAGATGAAATCCTGAAAGTCATGAGAACGTGAGACAATTAGAAATCATATCATTGTAGACGTCTATGATATCACCTTCCAAAATAACAAAAAAAACAATTTGTCAATTACAACTTATTTTTTCTAAGTGCAAATAAGAAGAGAACAAATTAGCAAAAGTTGAGTAGCATACTTGATTTCATAAAACTATCCCGAATCTCATCCGAATCATCACCCACAATAATATCTTCTTTGTTCCAAAGAGTGTCAAACTTTGTAACTATGAAAAAATAAATTTGACTAATATATAATGTATAACCAATTAAACACAAGGAAATGCATAGAGAACTTGAATAAATACCTTCTTTCTCATTTTAAGCTAATTTTGTTTACATATCAATACTTCCACCGTATCTGTTGTCATTCGGCTTCTATAGCAATGGATTACACGGCTTTCGGTGCTAATATCCAATTTGGATGCCTCAGTTGATGCTGAAATACCCTAAATATCTCATGCTACTCTTGCAAGAATCGGATACTTTCCACTGTTACTTTTTCATCAAATCAAAATATCAAAATCTATTGCCTTATTCTATTGAAGAATAGTTTTTCCATTTAGATTTCAAGCTCAGTCTTTGTATTCTTATTCTTAATGGTTTGAACAAATTGTGCAAACCTACCTTTTCTCTTATCACCAACCCTTGCCACTTCTTGTGGATGAGAACTTGAAGCATTTCCATTCCTATTATAGATTGATCTTTCTATACATATTCTTCATAGAGCCTCTTTATCACATTTAAGATATCATTTGCATGCACCCCACCATTATCACCATATATCAAATCAAACAAATAAGTAACTGCAAGCATCTTGTATCTTGGATTAAGAAATATAGCCACCGCAAAAATTTTATTAGACATATCTCAATACTTATCAAACTTCCTCTTCATTTCAAAAACCATAGTCACAATGGATATCATCATTACTCTTTTGCCATTCAATCAAAAGCAATTGGGTTTCACAAAACTTTCAAACAAAAGATTGCATGTGGGATATTTAGTGTCGGAGAGTAGTTTAGTTGCTTCATGAAATTGCTTCAAACATTTGCTTATAGTTTCAATATGATTCCACTCTTGATCCGATGGACAAAAAACATATTTGTCATCACTAAGCGCAAATCTACTGAAAGCAAGTTTATACTTCAAAGCATTTCCCAAGATATAAGTAGAATTTCACATTGTGCAACAATCAAGGGAAAGACGCTTTTGATTTTCCAAATTAACTTGGTTAGCAACATGATAGAACTTTTCACTCATTTGTGGTGATATTGTTAAATACTTAACACTAAGCCTCACCCTTTCAATAACTTTAGTGATAGTTTTTAAATCACTTTGAACAACAAGATTGGTAGTATTAGCCCCACACCTCACATGAAAGAAAATACGATTACACGGAAGAGAGTTTTTAAGACGATCTCTTGCCAACCTTAATGCAACCTTATTAGTCTTATCATTATCAACTGTGACGGTTAGCACTTTATCATGAAGATTCCATTCAAGTAAGCAGTTCATAAACACATTACATATGTCAATACCGGTAGAACCATGAACATTTATAAATCCAATTAATCTTTGTTGCAAACTCCATGATTTATCAGCAAAATGACTAGTAATACACAAATAAGATTTGTTTTGTGAAGAACTTGTCCATTTATCCATTGTGAAGCACACTTTAATGGAGAAATTAGCCAAGGTTCAACTAGTGGATATCGTGATCGTATTAGATGGGGGGTTTTTCATATCGGACATCGGATATCGGGAGAGATATCGGGGATACACGCGCATATCAGGCGTTCATATTGGACAGTATATATAATGAAATATTGATAACTAAAAATTGGTTTAGTGTCATAGATATCATCTACTAAATAAAAATGATAGAATATGCATGCAAATATGATAAAAAATAATGTACATTTGCACGCAGTCGTGCAATAAATAAGTTATTTCATATCGGGCGATAGATCAGGCGATTTATCTGCCGATATTTCAAATATCGATCGTTTTTTGTTGTAAATGATATGGCGAACGATTTTCTCATACCGTATCGACAACATGCAAAAAATGAGATATCAGCTGATATCTCGGCCGAATCGACTGATAGTTAAAACAGGAAAATTAGCAAACAAGTCAAACAAATTCTTCTTGTATTTCACATAAATCTCCATGCACATTTTGGTGATGGTTATACGACATGAAATATGATGTGCCGGTCGGAGAGAAAACAACTAATCCCGAGTAAACACATGTTCCACATAATTAAATGGATATTCATGAGCAATAATAGCTTTGACAAGCAATTTTTAACTTCTTGCATCATCAAATTGATAATTTTGAAGTGTCAAAGTTCCATCTTTTTTCTTACAGCGACTTGTATCAATTTGGCGGATGTCAACTTTTTTCTTCTTAGGTCATGCCTTTAAGTGGTTCTTAAAGTGTGTGATTTTATGTTTACTATTCGCATTAGCTTCAGAACCACAATGATTATATTTAGTCATGTTACCTCAATAATAACTTATTTTCTATCTACTTCTGTTTTTATTTCTTTATCAAATTTTGTAAAATGGTTCCACACTGCAGAAATACACTTATTTTTTTTTCATGACAACACTACTTGAAGTAGATTTGGAGGTGGTTACAACAACATTTGCATCTTGTTGAGCTGAAGCCGAAGGGGAATCATACGACATGGTTATACTTTACTATTCATAACAAAAAAAGACCCAATCACTATTCATGACAAATTGACACACACGCACACTACCATGTTGATCAACAAAAAAAATACTTTCAACTATTTTCATTTAAGCGATTTGAGCATCCATACAATCATCCACACAATTCTCAAAGTGATAAAGAAATTATACCTCTAAGAGGCTCCAAAAGAGATTGCTTCAGATTTGGAATCCTATTACCAAGCTAGCTAGAGTAATGATCCTACAAAATTCATATAAATTAGAGATGTGTTGAAATGGTGGCCAAAATCCATATAAATTAGTAATGATCATGTATAATTTCATATAAATTAGAGATGCAGCCAAAATTAGCAATCTTTGCTTCATAACATAAATTAGCAAACAAAGAAAGCATCAACAACAACGAAAAAGTTTCAGCTTTTACTCATGAATAATCAAACGATCGAAAGTCTAACAAGAAAAAAAACCTTAGGGCATGAGGCCTCATCCTCCACGAGATTTACCCAAAAATGGGATCAAATCCCAACAAACCCTACTGAATCAGTGCTTGATCCACTGAAACTAGCATCAATCACATTCTAAATAAAATCTACTCACATTACATCAATCATTGCTAAAACTAGACAAAGAAACCGCACGAGACGAGTATAACCGCAAGAATCCGCATCGAGAAACCTTAGATTTTGATGGGAATTTGATGGGAATTGGGATGAGATCTTCCCTCTAGATTCGACTGAACGAGGAAAGGACGCGGCGGCGTTGATCTCTGCCGCCGCACAGAGAGAGAGAGAGAGAAAGGGGGAGAGAGGACGTGGCGGCGTCAATCGCCGTCGGCACCGCACAGAGAGAAAAGGGGAGAAAGAGGACATGATGACGTTAATCTCTGTTGCCTCCGCATAGAGAGAGAGAGGGAGAGTTACCCCCGCTCCTGAGCATTATCGCTGCTCTTCAAATCTCAAACCCTATCAAAGAGGGGAGAGATGAAAGCTGGATATTTAGATATAGATCTCTCAGGTAAGAGAATTGAGAAGTGATGAGATGAGTTATACTTAATAAACATAATATCATATTATGAACTTAATAAATTAGTAATTAGATTAGTTTGATTAGATATACTTATATTAATATAACACATAATTACTAATTTTCTGTATATAATTATGGATATTCATATTCTTTTTTCAAAATCCTACCCGCATCCGAATCTGTATCCGAATATGGATTATCCGAATCCGAATTCAAATCCGACGGATGCAAAATTTTTGCATCCGAATCCGGGTTGGAGGTAGATACAGATATCCGCCAAATATCCGAATCCGATTGCACTCCTAGAGCTTTGCCAGTGGCTAAGAGTGGACACCTGAGAATGATATGCACACGGTTATCTGCTGATTGGGTGTCGAGGACAATTGAAGTCAACAGGATAGTAAAAATAAGAGTGGTTAACGAGAACATCCTCAATGATATTGCGTGGGTGTATAACAGAACGATCAGCTAATTAAAGTGTCAAATTAACTGGTTTCAAATCAGTGAGTCTAAGTTTCCTATACATCCAAAAAGGTAAAATGTTTACACTGGCTCCGAGATCGATGAGGGATTTAGTGGTACAATTGTCATTAATTTAACAAGTAACCAAAGGGGTTCTTGGATCACCACGCTTGACAACAACACCTGAATTTAAGACAGATGTGGTAATAAAGACATCATGATGCACTTGCGTCGTTCTTTTAATGGTGTAGAGATCTTTGAGAAATTTGGAATGGGCCGAAACATGTTGGGTTGCAGTCAGGAAGGGAATATGATGTGCCTAGTTTCAAAGACCTTCCTAATATCTTCACAACTGAGCTTTGCTAGCCAGGGCGGGGCAAGTCGGTCTATATAAGGAGCCTTGGGAAGATGAGAGGAAGATGATTGATTTGAAACAGGTGTAGTGGCAGAATTGGGCTGAATAGGAGGGACTAGAGGAGGGGAAGAAGGCGGACTAAATCTTGTCGACGACCTTCTTCCCCTAAAATTCCATTAGAAAGTTGTAAGTTAAGTCGGAGTCAATGCCATGAATTTTTCTTTGCGCATGGATTACACCAAAGTACTAGAGGTGGAGGTTAAGCCATTATAGAATATTGGACAAGCTAACTCGTATCGATGCCATGATGGGGACATCAAGGAGAAGATCTTGGAATCTGTCCATGTTTCAGGGAATTACTTAGTAGGTTTTTGCTTAAAACTCTTGAATGGCTTTTGACATTGAATTTGTCAGACTCACATGATAGTACTTAGTCATGATTTTTTTGACTAGTTCTCAGAAAGTGAGAATTTGGAGGAAGAGAATCGAGCCATCGGGTAGCAGAATCATGAAGAGAGGGAAAAAGATGGAGACAAATTCCATCAGTGTTGATGTTCTGATTCTTGAAAGTATTACATACAACAAGGAATTTTCCTAGATGGGTGTAGGCACTTTCTTGATCCAAACCATAAAAGCTAGGGGCATAGAAATTGTCGTTGGACGGATCTTGAATTGAGTAGCCTCAATGGTTGGGAGAATTATACAATT
The DNA here is from genome assembly GCA_038442645.1 of Agave tequilana. NCBI lineage: Eukaryota > Viridiplantae > Streptophyta > Magnoliopsida > Asparagales > Asparagaceae > Agave > Agave tequilana. The sequence continues at coordinate 1,119,230 of JAVJIF010029717.1, forward strand.
CGAGGATTAGCAGTAATGGGAGTGAATCGCTCCTGAATCCTATTGTCAGTATTATCATCCATGACATCTAAACGATTGGTGCACCCAATGAAAAGATCAAATTCACTAGGACAACTGACTAATCGAGTACCCAAACGTATGCAATCGGGCGTACGCTGGGTCAAACAAACAAAACACTAAAATTTATTTGAGATTTATCTTTTTAAATTCAAGCTTGCAATTTATTTTCTAGTAATTAAGAGGAAAAAAAACCTCTATACTAGACCGCTCCCAACTTCTTCGGGATAGCAGAGTCTGGATTTACAAGTATAACACACCAAAAAATGTGGCTAGTGATCCCCTAGTGAGTGGTGTAGCTCTTGGCCTGCTTAAGTACCAATCACCGAAGCTGTTATAGTCAGGAAAGGATCATCTTAGACACCACAAGTCTGAATGCTCTCACCAGATTTACCAACGCCCTACGTCCTTTCAGAGGTCCTATGAGCCCGTAGACCCTAGATGGCTCTAAAATTTGGTATTTTTTTAAATGTTTAAGCCAGGGATATAGAAATGCAAGGAATTTGGTGGATTGTGGGTCACAGTGAGGTGATGAAATCCTGACCGCATGTTGGGGTTTATGCACTTAAAATATTTTATGCAAAATTATGACTTACACTAATGCACAAATCAATTCAAAGCCGATGGCACAAGCAAAGTATTTCATTGTTTTTTTAGATCCTAATGGTGGTATGGAAAAAACAATATTTTATTATTTTTTTATCTTTTCTAAATTAATGACAACTATGCTAAAGTTCGGGTTGAGAAGAGAGAAAAAATGAAAAGGATGGAGTTAGAGAAGCGTATCTATTAAGAAATTCTGGAGAATGACAAAGATGTGCGTAGTTCCGTGGCTTCAAACTGGCAACAACCCCATTTGATATCTTTTGTTTTATGTGCGTGAAGATTTTGATATGCAATTTGATGAATAAAAATAAGAATATTGCAAGATATTGATATCAAAATTCTACCTTGCAAATCATTGCGAAAATCTTAGTATAGGGCAAGCTAGAGTTGTCGAACCACAATTTGAAGACTTCTTCAAAACAAAGCACTCATTCCCTAAAGATTAAAACAAATTAAAAATAGTTGTTTTACCTACGTACTAGATATAGAAAGAAAAATTGCGTTAAAAATAAACAAACAATAATCTAATCTATAAAAAGCAGTAAATCTAAATTATGAAAGTAGTGATTCTAATTCTTGAAAGTTGTAAAACTAAACTAAGAACTCAAGAGAAAGAATGAGGATATAAGAATAACTTTTTATTAAAAAGAACATCGTTCCAATTGGAGTTTTCTTTTACAAATTAAAAGAAATACAAGGAGGAAGAGATATGGTTAACTACAAATAAAATAACAAAAAGCAGAAAGAAATGCTTATTTAACTGAAGCAGTCGTGACCAGAACTTTGTGGAAGAATGAAGATGAGGACGATCGTGGGCATTCAATACTTCTTCAATCTAGGCCTCAACTTGCACTCCGTCCTTGCCTTCTTTCTGGAGGAGACCATGTTTTTATAGTCTTTTGAATATCCATTTCTTCTTCTCTAAGTATGACATGATTTCCTCGGATTTGTTTGAGATTTGGAGAAGGTTTGTTGGAAATTTGATTAGGGATTTGTTTGGTTGGACATATTTTCTTTTCTAGACAGATTTGTATGTATTTGTTTGGGATTTGGAGAAGATTTGTTGGAGATTTGCTTGGGGATTTGTTGAGCTAGATAGATTTGCTTCGCTGGATAGATTTGCATGGAGAAATCTCTTGCTTTGCTTTCTTTTTGTGTTTGTATTTGTATTTTCTATCAAGTCTTCTGAAAATCATAAACATATGTATATCAGTGCAATATTTATTTTTAAAATCAATGTAACAATAATCAAATATACATTATAAATGTGAAATTATATAAATTATAAAAAATTACAAAAAACTATAGAAAATTATTGCCCTAGAATATTTCATTATACAAGAATAAAATGTTAAAATTTGTGTGTTTAAAATTTTCATAGTTAAAACAATATTTCTTTAAGAGTTATTACAAAATTAATAATGAAATTAATAAGAATTAATAGTAAATAAAAATATGTGAGGCCATGGAAATCTAACTAGAGCATGTTCATGAAAGAAAGTTGTCTTCTTGACTATTTTATTCTCATATATGAAATACGAAAAAAATTATCTGAAAATAGAAAATAATTAAGAAAGCTCAACAAACAGTGAAAATTAAAATAATTCTTAGCTATCCTAAATACTAACTTTTCTTTAACAATGATTTGCAACTTGTTTATGAAAAATTAGAATAAGTTTTTAAATATTTTAAATTATTTTTTAAAACTTTTTGACCGTGACCGATATCAACAAGATGAAATGACCGACGGCCGATACCGATTCCGATTTCAAGATTTCAAACCATGTTTAAAAGGAATTCAGTCTTAACCATGGGTTTCAAATTTTGATTGTTTCTAATGTATATTGACATCATCTTTTCAGATTTTTAGGTACCCGATGCGATATTAACCCTGTAATGTTTGATCAAGATTGAGCTAATATCGTCAATAATGGTCGATATTGTGTGCTGATATTGGCAATATTGATACTAAAAATCATTGACCGACACTAATACCAATATCGATATTTTAAACCATGCTCTTAACCAAAGTACATTAGTTGGTATATTGCTAATTGTGACATGTATGTGATACTATGATTAGTAAAGAATCTTTGTTAAAAACAATCCTAATCTAGACTATTTCTAGATAAAGACCGCATTATTTTTTTAATTCTAAAGTCTAAACCCATTCATTATTTTTTTTAGCTCTAGGTATACTAAATCAGTATTCTAAATATTTTACTTATCTTGGATTTTGTTAATATAATATGTTATTATAGTTGATAACACCTAGAAATCATATTCTGTAAGATGTGATTTGATTTGCTAGTAACCATGATTTTGCATACTTTTGGTTATAACATGTATGAAATACCAGCATCATTCATAAATAATTTAATTTAAATAAATAAACTTGTTGCTTAATTGGGGTCGATCAATTATTAGAAAGTTTACATAAATAAGTAAATTAATTTATTAAATTTATGACAAAGTTGAGGTTGATCAAATTTTATTTAACTTATAAAAATAGTTTGATACAAAAGGACTTTGATATAATAAAAATTATCTTATCCTACTAAGAGAAAATCAATTTTATTTCCAACCATGTGCATTTTGTGAATATGTTTTTTAACTAATATATGTGTGTGTGGTTCTTGGAAATTTTATAGGTCTAATGTTTGAACTGATAAGTTCTAAGAAGTTTCCTAAGGTTCACGATGAATGAATTTTAGGCTAAAAAACTATTTCTATCGATCACATTTTGTTTATGGTGTTGTATGTGAAATTAGCACATAAAAGAAAAAAAAACATGTATATGAGGTGTGAAGTCAAAACTATTAGCATGCTATTAAAACTTATGCGTATGGTAGGTTTCAGGTACTGCTGTGAGAATATTGCATCAGTTTTTCTGTGTGGAGTTATTTTGGGGAAGAAAATCAATGCATTGTTTCATATTAACAAGTGTGCGGAAGTAAGTGGCAATGGAGCTAAGTGATACAAAGAGCGAAGTGACCTTGCAAAGATGTCGTGGGGGTTATCTGTAAAATCCATGTGGGACACGTGAAATCTCATATTGTCTGGTGAAGTTTTGGTATGGTGAGAACACCATACCCTAAACTCTATCGTTAAGCGTGCTTGGCCGAGAGCAAGATGAGTGATCCCTTGGGAAGTCCTCTCTCGAGGCTTTACAGGGTAATTAGTAGGTACCTCAAAGAGGTTTTATGGAAAGGAGTTTTCAAAATTTTTGTCAAAGTTTATATCCCATAATTGATCTGGTGGGATCTTACTTCAATATTTAAGGTGTCTGATGTTTAGGATATAATATCTGGAAGAAACATAACACATTGCACTGGATCGTTATGGATCAGGTGAAGTGATGAGACAGAACATTTCTCAATTGTGCATTTCATAAATGCCTTCCTATTGTATTTCTTCTGAAAAACAGAGGTGTTGCTTCCATTAACAGCTCCTGCCTACCTCATTTGCATGAGTGCTTGTAAACTTTTTGTTGGAAAAAAAAAATGAACTTAATGTTATTTGCTACATATATTTTAGTTGCCTGTATTAGTGTTTTAGTGTATATTTGCCTACATTAGCTTGTTGTGAGAGTTTCTTATTTAAGAGATCTTACTGAGTTTACCATCTTTTTCAGGTTTCCATTATGAAGTTGTTGGAACATCCAAATTTGATAAATCTTGTTGAGGTGATTGATGACCCAGAATCAGATCGTTTTTACATGGGTAACTTTGTGATACATTTTCCCTTTTTTTTAAAATATTCCTGGGTGTGCCCTTGGCCTTATTCTTTTGGATATGTCCGCGAAACTGCTTGTTTTACATAAGCTTGTTCTGCATGTAGTTTTAGAATATGTAGAAGGCAAGTGGATATGTGATGCCTCTGGGGCCTGTGGTGGAATAGGGGAGAGCCTTGGTAGAAGATACCTGCGGGACATAATTGCTGGCCTCATGTATCTACATGCTCATGTGAGTTCTTGTCAGCACAGAATTCTTTGAAGTTCTGCTGTATGCTATTTTACTTGTCCTCATTTAATATAAATTCCTGAAATGGTGTCAATACTGTAGCAATAATTAAATATTCAGTGACAATCTTGATAAGCATGTATGGCATTAACCAGTGGGCATGAGATTCTTGATGTTTCATGTATGGTTTGAACATCCATAGTGCAAGGAATATTCCTGCAAGGGCTATATCTTATCTGGGTTGGTGGTAACCCTTGTACTTTGAAAATGTGGCATCAGATAAGCTTTGTCTTCATGGTAAAAACCATGAAAAAGTGATGCTGGTGTAACTGCAGATAGCCTGGTAAATGTCTTGCAAAGTTGAGTTTCTTCTTTCCTTATTGCAAGAAAATGCCTAAGTCTCTTGTGGATATTATTTTCTGGACATGATTAATGGGTATATTAACTATTAGTCTAATGAACCTGACTTTTTGAGTGGCATTGATTACAAAAGGTAATCATAATTTTTTAAGTTATTGGTGATTTGCCATAGCATAAACTAAGGAGATGAGAAGAGGGTTGAATGTTCTTTAGGGAGTTGGGTTTTGAACAGTAGTGGTTGACTGCAGGAGAAGGGAAAACTGCAGCTCTCTGACTTAAAAGGAGCTTCGGCAAATGTATAGCTCTCTAGCTTCAAGACTGCTGTCAGTTAATATGAAAGACCAGTTGGTAAATTATGAACATATGAAAAGGTAGTTTTTCTTGAAACATCGCTGGTCTCCATAGCCTAAAATCTATAATATCTAATAGTACAAAATGTTTATCTAACCACTTACGTGTTTCTAAAAGTCTATTATCTGAATTCAATTAACTTAGTTTTTCATCAAACAATTTTTACGGCCCTTGTTTTTGTTGCACTTAGCTTGATGTTGTGCTTGTATGCCAGTTATCCAACCGTCAACGGTACACATCTATGGACTTGAAAAAGAATAAATGAATAGCATATGGTAAAATCATTTGAGCTAGTGAAATATCATTGAAATTCATCGCAACCTTTGGTTTTTTCGAACTATTCACCTTTTTGACATGCAATAACTTGGAAAAAAGGGTGGCTAAATCTTTTTGATCAGCAATAATCAGTTTTCTTTTTTTGTGGTTTGCAGGACATTGTACATGGAGATATTAAGCCTGAAAACCTATTGGTGACGAGAACTGGTTCTGTTAAGATTGGTGATTTCAGTGTTAGCCAAGTGCTGGAGGTAATTTGACTCCTTTATTTGCCTGTGAGACTAAATGATGCCTAATGAGTGAAGGAGATGTGTGTTTGGTAGTTGTTCATAATAATTCGTGAGATATACAAAGTTGTGCAAACTACCATGGAATCAAACTTCTGGACTGTATATTGGTGTTTATAAGAGAGGGAAGAAAGGAGGGAGTATCAAGGGGATAACAAATTATCATTTCCAAGATCTACTCCAATATATGTTAGGTTTAGACTTGTAAATACTAAAATTTTATTGAAATGTTTTGAGGGAACAGATCTTTGAAGCATGTGCACTTTAAAGCTAGTTCTGAGTCTGTATCCATCATGTGTCGGACACCGACACTTGCCCTTTACTTGAATTACACATATTAGACATCAGAGACACCAGAATCGTGTCAGATTCACATAAACTAAAATGTTGCATGTTGAAGCTATATTAGCTTAAAAGGGAAAATCTAAAGGTCTTGTGTGGGCTCTACCAAAACCACATGTTGCTTCAGCATACATAAATGTTGACTCTTTAACATAAATGGGATATTATTTTAGCATAGTCTGGACACCTCACAAACATAAGATTACTTTGTTTGGTTTGATGTGATTAGAAGTTACTAATGTAAATCATTAATTATTTTAATAAAACATGTTCTAGTCACTAGACGTTTTTAGGTTTATCATAGATAAACACTGTAGGGTTTTTGGAGTATTATACCCGAATTCGCAAACAATGCGAGCTTTTAGAGGGATAAAATCCTATGAGACATGGACACGATACGAGACACAACGACATAGCAAATGCTTAAAAAGTAGGACACAGTACATGGACATGACTATATGACAATGTGCATGTGTTTATTTGCATATAATACACGTCAAAGCCCGTTGTGAGTAAAATGTGCTACATTAAAATTAAAATAAAAACAGAATGAAATCTTAATGGTTTACATTCATAGCTTCTAATCATGTAAGAGAAAAAATCGATACAATGCCTCACCTAATCCTTAGATGTTTAGGTTCTGTTGATATACTATTCACTTATATTAAAGAGGTTTTTTTTCCATGTTTGCTTAAGAGATACGCGACTTCTAAGTATCCAACATGTGATCTTTATTTAAAACTGAAATGGCTTTGACACTCAATTTCTTGATGGTTTATAACCAGACATGGCTTTAGAGTGCCCAATACATGTCAGGGAAGTGTCATGCAAGTGTTGGTGTCTGACGCATGCCCGACGGGGACACGGTACTCACTTTCAAGTGTTCGTACTTCATAGGTAAAACTCGTCCAGGTGGGTTTCATGCTGGGTTCCAACACGTAAAAGTTTATATATTTGTTTAAAATTTAATAATATGTAATACCTAAAGTTAACAATAATTTCAAAAGTCACTTCGAGACATAGTCACCATGATTAATAATGTAAGACTAACTTAAATATATCTAAATTAAGTCTTATTACTTATTGATATATATTAAAGTTATGGGGATGAGAATATATGTATTTAGACAACTAATTAGTGTCAAACGACAGGACATTAAGATACTAGTAATTAGCGGGTTTTGAGCGGGTTAAGGTGTGGGTTTGGGTTTTGATGGGTCGGGTGGTTTACAACAACAACAACAATTAAGCCATTTGTCCCAAGCATTTGGGGTAGGCTACATGAACCAAAAGAGAATTATGCCGGATCGGGTACATGGATCAGCTATCTCCACTCATTCCTATCGAGCAATATGCCTTCACTAAATGTTGGTTTAGAAAAATAAAAAATAAAAAATAAAACCTACCCTTTGGGTTTCGGTTGGTTGTCAAAGGCTTTTAAAATGTTGCCCTTTGCGATCAGGTGCGATTCCTGAGCTTGGCCTGATGCACCCCTCTAATAGGCACACAGACGCAGAGACACACAAACATGTCCGTGTATTCTACTTTTTATGATATACCATCTGTGGCCATGTCAGTGTCGTGTTGTATTTGTATCTCGTGTCTTTGTCATGCTTCCTAGAAAGAGATAAATATGGTTTTGTTCCAACACTAAAAGTTTGAGGTATAGGCTTTATTGTTGGTGGTGTTAGATAAATTTGATTTCATTATTTATGATTATTTATTATTAGTTAGGTTTAATTAGTTAAGATAATGCATATTGTAGGATCTCTCGATGATATCATGGTGGGCGTGAAAAGAAACAAGTATGCTAGATAACACCAAAAGTTCGAGATAAAGGCTTTATTGTTGTTGTTGTTGTCAAGTGTTTTAAATGGCGGCCACAGTAGCTACATCGGCCGGGAAAATTTATCGGGGATGGAGATATATTGGGGATATTTTCAAAATCGGATGTCAAAACCGAACTGTAAATATACATATCTTCTTGTCTTAAATCGCATCTCAATAAGACAATATATGCATAAATTATATAAAACTACATAAAACATCATACTTATATGTTTAAGATATACTTAACTCGATAACTTGCATTAAGCCTATGAATGCATAATCACTATCCAAGTGTAGAATCTTCAAAAATGCTACATTGTCACATCACTCGAATTACTCAAATACCTAATCTAGAAATTGGGTGTAAAACATTAAATCGGGTCCAAAATCGCCGAAATTGCGGCTGATATATCAGGTCCATGCCTATTTATCGGCAATTTTGGATGAAAAACACTATATCGGTTTGGATGTGTCAAATCATTGCGGCTAGGTACCGTAAACGCAATATCGGCGCAATATCGGGGTTATATGGGGGATATCTAACAACAACTAGATAAATTTGGTTTCATTATTTTTTATTTCTTTTAAGTTAGGTTTCATTGGCTAAGATAATGCTTATGGTAGGATCTCTCGATGATATCATGGTTGATGTGAAAAGAAACAAGTATGCTAGATGTATCCATGTGATTAAGGATAAATGAGAGCACTAGTGTGGCAACAATTGGAGGAGAGAATTTCTGTCTGTCAATTCAGGCAGCCCAAGGGTTGATGTTCCTAGATTTTCGCATTGATTATGGATGAAACCCAGCCATATTCAGCATGAGAATCCATAACATATGCTGTTTACAGATATATTGCATCAGCAAAGGAAAATAGATATTTCTAAAAGAGAACGTCAAGAGAAACTTTAGAATCTAAATGATATAAAATCAGCAGGATAATGTTTAATGATTCATGCTGTCCACAGACAATATTCTGATGAAACTAGAGAAGGGATAGTTCTAAAATAAAAATGTGGAGAGAAGCTTTCTCTAAGCATTTTGGATTGGCAAACTAACTATATAAAATCCAACTATATTATGGCTTTTGGTTTGATGTAGCTGTAGCTCCAACTACATGTACCTTTTCAGTTGGAGCTGCAAAGAAACAGTGGATAGTTCAGACCATTCATTAGGACTGAAATTAAGGAGGTTATTATGCACAAAATTAGAGATAGATGGTTAATGTGACGATTCACAGAATTTCATCTGAATCTCATCTGTTTTAGTGACACTCAAGTGCAACTATAGCAACACTATGAGAAGAAATGGTTGGAAGTTTTATACTGTCAGGAGACACATAATTGTTTTCATTGTGATTGTGAGATTAAGGGGGTTATTGTTCATAAAATCATGGTTTAAAATCTAAGTATCGCTCAATGGTTTTTAATATCAATATCGATTGTCAATGTCAGCAATTTTGGATGTATCCGACAATATCAGTCTCAATATCGGCCGATATTATAGCTAATATCGTATCGGATACCTCAAAAATCCGACACGAAATTGTCAATGTGCATAAAGTTAAAGCAAGATTGTCAATAATGATTAATTCTTCATTGTGATTGTGGGATTAAGGAGGATATTGTGCATAAAATTAAAGCAAGATTGTTAAATGATTAAGTCAACATTTCACAGAATCTATCTGTTATAGAGGTACTCAAATGTTTGGGCTGACAATATGATATTATAGAATAAAGAAGTCTACATCATAGTTGGCCATTCGGATAAAGATAGGGAATGAGGCATGCATGTGTTTTGTACAATTTGATATTATGGTGATGTGAGGATGAAAGTTCGAGAAGTTGATGTGGATACATTTGAACAGTATATAGAAAAAATAAAGAAAAAACACATGCAACTAGGGGCCCGTTTGTTTCGCGTAAAACTCCGTAATTCGTAAATGACTTACTACCCAGTTACAACTACGGCGTTTGTTTGGACCGTAATTCGTAAAAGACTTAAGTAACTCAACTAACACTCACTTGCAACCCAGTTACCACTCACTTACAGCCCAGTTACAATTAATTTTGTGGTCATACAAATTTGTATTATTTTTTTATATTAATATTAAAATTTTTTAATATTTAACTTTTTTAATATTTGTTTGCAGTATTAAAACTTTTAAAATCACCAAATAGTTAATTTTGTGGTCAACTTTTTCACTTACGACTTATACATTACGACAACCAAACACCGTAAAGTACAATACACTTTCCCACTTTACAATTTTATATTACCAACCAAACACCGTAAAATTTACATACATGTCACTCATTTACAATTGTAAAAGACTTTACCAATTACAACTACGAATTACGGCCAGTTACGACAACCAAACAGACCCTAGAATGTGCAACTGAAATCTTCATATCATGCATTAGTAAATGTTCAGTCAGATGTGTGGAGGTAAAACACAGTGTTAACGAGTTTCCAGCTTTATGAAGTTTACTTTGACTATATGCTTCCATGGTTTTCTTGAGGGCCCTGCCCATGGTGCATCATTTGCTATTGTAGAAGGAATAATGCATATTTAATTAATTAAAGAAGTTGCACTAGAATTGAACTTCTTCCATGATAATTTTAGAACAACCAAAGAAGGCCCTTAAGTTGGTACTTATGTACCTTAAATTTCTGTATATAGTTAGGCGACTACGTGCTGATTCTCTTAAAAGCAACGAGATACGTCCTGACTTTGAAATAGAAGAGTCATAGCTCATATATCTGCTCGGGAAGAGAAGGATTTTTTCTTCTTTTAATTTCTGGACACACATGAAAATCTGTGCATCACTGCTAGTACCTGCCAGTTTTTTGATCTTTTTTTTTTCCTGTTCTTTTTTGAAAAGGTTAAGAATGCTTCTTTACAGGCTTACTTTTGCGATAGTGAAGCTTATTTAACCAGTGTTACACAATTCACACCAGGCCCCCTTCTAATTTTGGTTTTTTTTGTGCTATCCGATTTGTGGTGCATTCCTCATCTTGGTCGCCAAAACTGGCGATGAAGAGCAGTAGCGACTAATTGATTCACTGCTCTGTTTTGATGTATTTACTTGAGTATTAGCTTTTCCTTATTAGATTTAATATCCTTTGAGTTAATTAGACTCAAAGCTTGGTGTTTGAACCTTGATTTAGTTATAATTCTGGTCATGTTTTTTAATTGAAGTAGTTGCTTTCCACTTTTTGAATAAGTATCAGATTGGGCTTGCTTTATGGATATTAAAATATATAAGCTTCTATTATTATAATACTTAATGTTACATGTCAAACATATATGTACTTGTCTGCATGCTCACAGCCGCACAAACCATCCCAGTTTTCCTTTGATGCAAACATCGATTAACTAAGACTACATTTACCTCTCAAGTTGCGTACCTTGTGACCTCGTCCCCAAACCCGTACCACAAACCAAAACATGGCACAAACCTTGCGACACTGGTTTTAACTTATAACTGAGAAATGCATTTATTTGTTCCAATTTTGGAGTGGATACAATTTGTTGGGCTGCTTAGAAGATGATATGGGAGAGATATATTTGAGATTATTTGGACATCTGCATGTGGAGCAGCAAGGACTAGGCTTATACTTAATGAACATAGATTGAGGTAGTAAAAAATGATATGAATTGTTGCTAATTTAGTAGAAAAAATGGGCCCTTAACAGAGCAAAATGGAGAATAAGGACTTAGGTATGTGAAAAGCTTTTGCTGTTTTTTTGTGTTTGTCTTATAATATGTTGGCTACTTAGCCTCTCACCTTCTATCCCTCTTTCATGCAGGATGATAATGATGAGCTCTGGAGGTCTCCAGGAACCCCTGTTTTCACTGCACCTGAATGTTGTTTAGGTAATCCAAATTTAGTTACCAGAGTGCTAAGCACATGCATGCATGTTAGTTTCCACCAATTGATCCTTGTGTTAAAATCACTTAAACAGGTCTTCCTTATAATGGTAAACTTGCGGATGCATGGGCTGTGGGCATTACTTTGTATTGTATGATACTTGGATATTGCCCATTTATTGGGGACAATTTGCAAGATACTTATGAGAAGGTATTTCCCTTTTTAAGCTCCCTACGTTTATTTTTATATCATTATTATTTTATATATTTTCTCACACTATCTAAATTTCCTCTTTCAACATTACGGTGTTTTCAGATAGTCAATACTCCACTATATATTCCTGAAGAACTTGACCCCGAGCTCAAAGACCTACTCCGGGGACTTCTTTGTAAAGGTCAGTTCCATGATTCAAGACTTAGAACTTCTCTATCCATGGCACTAAGAATCTCTGATAAACACATGTGAGAAATGTTGGGGGAAAAAACTCATTGTGATGAGGGAATTGCGCCAGAGAGCACATGCATGTGACAAAGAGGAGTAATAGCATATTGATTAATGGGCCTATGTAGGGCACAAAACTAAATCGGCTACATAATTGAAAATTTTAGCCAGAACCATCTCTAACACTTCACTTCATTCCCTTGCAAAATAACAATCAGGTTTTGATGTCATGAAAAATGCTTGATATATGGATATGAGGTTTGTATGAGCCCTACCCTGTAAAATGAAGTTGATAAATGTGTTGGGCTGGCTTCTGGTTTGTGAAGATCAGCACACATATACAATAGATCCTCACCCAAAACCTGCCTGATGTCAAGCCTAGCTGACTGTACATAGAGCCCGCACCCTTGTGCCTCTACTCAGCCAAAATGTACAGGATAACTTACATTCTTCTGTTTAGCAAATAATTCCTTGGACACAGTTTAGCTCATTTAAGTGGTCAGGAGTCAGGCAACAACAACAACAACAACTAAGCCATTTGTCCCAAGTATTTGGGGTAGGCTACATGAGCCAAAAGAATTACGCCGGATCGGGCACATGGATCAACTTTCTCAACTCATTCCTATTGAGCAATATGCCTTCATTAAGACCTTTAGCCTCTATAGTTTGTCGTATCACCTCCATCCATGTTTTCTTCGATCTCTCATACGCTCTTTTAACTTGCACTAATTTGATAAGATCTACTCTCGTCGAACTAGCGCATCTGTAGGTCTACGTCGCACATGACCAAACCATCGTAGGCGGTTTTCTCTCATCTTCTCTTCTATAGGGGTTACGCTTATCTTAGTACGAATATCTTCATTTCTCACCTTAACTCTCCTCATGTTACCACACATCCAACGAAGCATGCACATGCTACACTCATCTTCTGGGCATGATATCTCTTTATAACCCAACATTCTGTGCCATATGACAAGCTAATCTAATAGCAGTCTGATAAAACTTTTCCTTTAGCCATAACAGAATGTTACAGTCGCATAAAAGTCTTGTTGCACTTCTCCATTTTAACCACCAGCTTGGATCCTATGGTTGACATTACTATTAATCTCTCCATCCTTTTGGATAATAGAACCCAATACTTAAAATGATTGCTTATCTGTATTCCTTACCCGTTTAGTGTCACAATACTATAATCTCGGATTCCTTATTTACTGAATTTGCACTCTATATACTCTGTTTTGGCCCTACTTAATCTAAAACCTCGAGATTCTAGAGTTTGCCTCTATAGCTCCAATTTGGCATTTACCCTGGCTCTCGTCTTATCGACTAGGATAATATTATCAGCAAATAGCATACACAACGATATCTCATCTTGAATAGCGCTAGTAAGCTCATTCATCACTATGACAAATAAGAATGGACTCAATGCAGATCCTTGATGCAACCCAATTGTGATAGAAAAATCACTTGTTATGCCTCCATAAGTTCGGACATTTGCCACTACTCTATCGTACATGTCCTTGATTATGTCAATATATTTGATGGGAACTTCCTTTTTCATCAATGTCCACCATAATACCTCCATTAACACCTTATCATAAGCTTTTTCTAAACAATAAAAGACCATATGCAAATTTCTCCTCTCTCGAAATCGCTCTATAAGTTGACGACAAATGAATAGCCTCTGTCGTCGATTGCCCTGGCATGAACCCAAACTGGTTCTCTGATATTTTAACATTCTGCCTTAACCTGTATTCAATTACTTTTTCTCAAAGCTTCATGGTGTGACACATGAGTTTTATTCCATGGTAGTTTGAACAATTCTGGATATCATCATTGTTCTTATAGAGAGGTACTAGGGTATTCTTCCTCCACTCATTTGGTATCTTTTTAGTTAGCCAGATCTTGTTAAAGAGGTTTGTCAGCCATCTCACGTCCACCTCTTCTAAGCATCTTCATACCTCAATAGGAATTCCATCCGGGCCAACTTTCCTTGATTTCATCATCTTCAAGATCTCTTTAACTTCAGATTCACTAATTCTGCGCATATAATTACGGTTCATATCCTGACACTGAATGGTAAGGCCATCCAAATTTTGAGTAGAACTACCATTGAACAATCTATCAAAATACTCTCTCCATCTTTCTTTGATTTCTTCATCTCGAACTAAAACTTTCTGATCCTCATCTTTGACACACCTCACAGTACGTAAGTCTCTTGTCTTTCTCTTCCTTATTCGAGCAATTCTATATATATTCTTTTCAATCTCTTAGGTGTCTAACTTCTCATACACTTCTTTGTACGCTTTAGCTCTTGTATTCTGAACAGCTTTCTTAGCCTTCTTCTTGTCTAGCTTATACCTCTCAAAACTTACTCTATCACAATTTTTTTTCAAATCTCTGCAAGAGTCTCGTTTGATATTAATGGCGGCTTTTACCTCTTCATTCCACCATAATGTGTCCTTACATGGTGGAGCACTACCCCGTGACTCACCAAGTACATCTTTAGCTACTCTTTTAATGCAGCTAGCAATTTAAGTGGTCAGGAGTCAGGACTGACAGAAAATTAGCAAACACTATTTTTTTGAATACTTGCAATGATGCAAGTCTAGCATGATAATAGTCCAGCATACATATAGTACACATCAAATATCAAAATGGAAAATACATCCTTATAAAGAAGCGTAAATATGGATCTTCAAGGATAATCCTGGAAGTGCGGAAAATTCTTGAGATCACCTTGAGTGGATCTAGGCTGAAGAACAAAAATTAATACACATGCAATCTTAAAGATTTAGTGAAAACCGAGATTATACCTTGGAGATCTCACTGGATTAATCTTGTTAACAATCTTCAACCGCGAACTGGGGTGCCGTCTTGAACACCTCGCGATCTTCTATCATATTTCTAAAGCACCAGATCGGATGAAGGGTGGGCTTCGAACTTTCGATCTCCCCTTTCAGCTTTTTTAGAAACTAGCATTTTTCTTCTTTTATTTCTGCTGTATGATGCCTATTGTGGCCAAGTGCTATAGGAGCCTTTATATAGGCTACAATAGGGACCACTAGGAATCAAATAAGGATCAGACTTCTTAAGAAATCAGGAAACCCTAATTCAACCCAAATTAGAATCCTCAATCCATAAGTTAAAATTCAGTCCACTAAAAAATTGTAATTGGATTTCTGTCTTTATCTCAAAATTACTTTCGAGATCGATATTATTATATGCCTAAAATCTCCTCACGTTAAAATTTCTGATGTCCATTGATTAAATTAAATTACTGACTATTTCCTTTAATCGACATCTTGTCCTTGATACCTACCACTTAATTTATTTGTCATGTTGGATAATTAAATCCACCTGCAGGGTTTGACATGCACAAAGTTTATAAGCTTCTTTTAGTAGTCAGATTTTTATCTGCACCAGGATCATGACGCGTGTTCTATCTCATCGGGACTGTCCGAGACAAACGACAAGATATTCCCGCAGATCTTTTCCCGAGCATAACTCACCCTTTCCCGAGGTCATCCCTCCTTCCGAGGATACCGCCACTGAGCACTCCTATACTTTGAGCACCATCCAGCCGCTCCAAGCAAGGCACCCACAGTCGACCTTATTGATTCAATTCAGCGAGCAAGACTCCCATGATTCGCGGACTCACGCTGTCATACCATTTCACATTTGAACGTTGCAATAACTCCTGCTCTGTTGCAGACGGTTGCAGCCGGCAACGTGGATCACTTACAACAATCAATGACATAATCTGAGCGGTTATGAAAAAAATTTCAACGTGCAAATTCTGCTATTTTGGAGATTCGTGATATCTGCACCTTTGTTACAACATGTAGGGTATTTATACACTGGAACATTCATCACAAAAGAAGAAAAAAAAGAAAAAGGATGAAGAGATTGTAAATAGAGTACATCTCTGCTGAGTTCAATGTAACCTCTCGAAAATAGTGAATTCTTTCCCTCACTGTGATTTTTCTCAAATTGGGTTTTCACGTAAAAATTCTGTCTCCTAACTTGCTTTTTGTGTCCGAATCTTTTCGTTACTTTTTATTTCTCCTGGTGCGAAATCGATCGCTCGATCAATGTGTCGGAAAATCTTCACATTTTGGTGTATTCATTCGTTCATCGAGATGTGACACTCGAGATATCTCTCACCATAACCTTCCTCAAAGATCCTCTTCCAGAGCAACGATAGACCCCACGAAAGCGACTCACCAATGATGCAACTTTCAAAGGCAAGGCCGTCACAACCGCTGGGGCAAGGCCTCCCTACCCACCATCAATCAACCGTGTACTAAAGACACTGGGTCCATTTCACCGCAAGAACCTTCCGCCAGTGTCCAGCTGTCTCAGCAACAAAATAATCAGCTCTTCCAGATGCTCTATGAGTTGAGGGAGCAAATTAAGGAACAATAACTGCAATCTGATCGAAAGCAGAAGCAGATGGCGCTCGATTGTGAAAACATCCTACGTGAACGAGAGGAGCTAAAACTACTAAACCAACAGCTCCAGACCCAAGTTACGGCCCTCCATAACAACTCAACAGAGGTGAGGGGCGACCGGAGAGCAACGGATCCCCGAATCTCCATGCCCTTTATGAGCTGATCCAGAAACGAATCGTGGATGTCAAGCTACCTCAACACTTGATCCCAACTGCTTACATCCACGATTCTCCTCTCTCTAAAGATATTCAGGAATATGTATTTTCGAGGAATTTCTCGACTCATTTTCGACAGATACTCAGGAGTGAGCGATCCAGTTCAGCATATTCGGCCTTTTCAGATAAATGATGATTTACTCTCGCAACGACCCGGTCATGTGCCTCAGGAGTGAGCGATCCAGTTCAGCATATTCGGCCTTTTCAGATAAATGATGATTTACTCTCGCAACGACCCGGTCATGTGCCTCACCTTTCCATCTCTAGCCTGAAGGATGCGACATCATATTTGTTTTACTCTCTGCTTCCACCCTCTCTCAACATCTCGGATGTCACTAAGGTCTTTCTCACACAATACGCCTTTTGTCAAAAAGCCAAGTGAAACAATCACCTCCTCTCCCCGACAAGATGAGACCGGGAGGCAGCCTCAAATCATACATCAACTTCTTCCAAAGCCAGCTAGGCAAAGTCTCCAACTGTAGTGAGGAGGTATTCATACTTGCATTCATCAGCGAGTTGCAGATCACGCACCCACTGTACAAGCATCTTTTAAGAACAATGTTACCAAAATGAGCGAGGTCCTTTCTCGGGCTCAACCTTCAAAATGAGCGAGGTCCTTTCTCGGGCTCAACCTTCCATCTAGTTAGAAGAGGCGATGAAGGCTTCCTTCAAATCGAGCGATGGTGGAGGGAAGTTGAACTCCACTTACGAAACTCCCGACACGCTCATGATCGGCACTGGGGGCAGCCTCCTTATAAGAAGCAGGCATTTCCTATCCTCCCATCAGCGCCAATCGAAGCTACAGATTGATGGAATGCTTCACTCCCTTGAAGCTCCCGATCAAAGATTTAGACGCTCGAAACTGATCAAGCACAATCTCTCACTTCTTCGGTCGTAAGAATACTGCTCTTACTACGAATGTAAAGGGCACCAAACCATCTATTGTTGAGCCCTTTGAAGGTACTTAGAAAAGATCATCCAATAGGGTCTCCTCAAAGAGTACGTCATCACTCCTAAGGCAATTTTCAGACAACCAAACATACAACCTCCTTGGGAACAGAATATGATCGCTCAGTACATGACGATCGACTGACTACCCGATACTGAGTGTACTTCCTTCCAATATTAACCTTATATGTTGCATTTTTGAATAACTATTATTCTATGCTCCTAACCTTTTGCAGTACATCCATTCGTTCACACGCCCCGCTGATAGGATATCCCCCGCTCGGAGGCGGTAGGTAGAACTCCCCACTTATGGGATTTCCCCTACTCGGAGGCGGTTACGACGTCCATCTATCCGTCCACACACTTCTCTGATGAGATATCCCCCACTAGGAGGCGGCAGCCAGAACCCCCTGCTGATGGGATTTTCCCTACTCGGAGGCAATTATGACATCCATTCATCCATTCACACGCCTCGCTGATGGGATTTCCCCCACTAGGAGGCGAAAATGCGATTCCTTCTCTAATGGGATTTTCTTCACTCAGAGGTTTGTGTCTGTATACTCTGCTGATGGGATTTTCCCCACTCGGAAGTGTCAATGCAGACGTGCCTACGAGCTTTTCTCGATAGTCTTACGGGAGTCGAAGCCCTACGTTATGGGATTGCCCCCACTCGGAGCCCCCCACTCTGCGGAGGGAGTTCCTCCTCTCAGAGCCCCCGTCTGATGTTCCGCTGATAGGATTGCCCCCACTCGGGACACATACACTAGCCTACGGGATCCTCTCATCTAAACCTATGGGGGGATAAACTCTCGGTAGTTTCTCTCTGCCGGGTTTCTTTCATATTTCAATGATGGGATTTACCCCACTCGAGAGACAACTCCATTGATAGGATATCCCCCACACGAGAGGACAATTCCGTGATGGATTTACTCCCACATTGGAGGTACCAGATCGTTGCCGGGTAAGGCCTTTTATCTGGGACAGACGCATCCAATCTGTCAATGGGTTAAACCCCACTTCAAACCATTTTTTTGCAGGTCCAAGAGGACTATGGCTATATACGACACAAGGTATATTTATGAGGATTTCCTTATTTGGATTATCCCCTCGGCGTATCAGTTTCGTATAGTCACAAGTTCAATTATTATCCTGAGAGCGACGAGCCCCAGGTATGATCTCCCGAGAGGAAGAGTTTCACGTATGATTTCAAAGTTTAAATTGGTGGCAGTCTGGGTTAACTCGGGTTGTATATGCTCGGTCAAGGACTCCATGAGACAATAAGGTATATCTATGAGGGTTTTCTTGTTTGGATTATTCCGTTGGCGTACTAGTTTCATGAATCCATTAGCTACGCTTATAAAAACAGATTTGCCCTCATTCGCATCTATAATGTTATTTAGTATCTCATTGTATGCTTGTATGCACATCCTATCTACTTAAAATACTGTCTAATTGTCCCGAGCTGGGAGACGGCAACTCAGGCTCCTCTACATCCCTCCAGTACACTCAGCTATGAGATTTTTTTTGACTCGGAGACCGGACTCTGCTGCAGGGATTCCCCTCCCAGAGGTCCGGCTTCGCGGCTCCGTTGATGGGATTTTTTTCACTTAGAAGCATATGCAAACCTAACTCCGTTGTAGGGATTTTTCCCTCTCGGAGGATCAAACCCGCAGTTGGGATTTTTCCCACTGGGGGGAAAAATTTGCATGTATCACTGTGGGACCCACACTCGGGAATTACATGCCAAGCCAATATCCAACACCTCGGAGTCAAAACAAACAGACATGCCTTTTCAAACGAAAGTCGTGGTAAAACAAACTAGGAAAAATCCAAATAAAACTTTCATTTCGAAAATTAATGCTTTATTGCAAAGTTTTTTTATTACATTCATTCAAATACACACTTGGTTACATCTAACAAGAGTAATACAAGATCTATCACCCATTTATGTTTGTTTTTTGAAAGAAAATACAGATAATTCACCCCTACTCATCCAGACTACCGAGTGAATTCTTAATACTGAACAAACAAAGAGCTTCCTCTCGAGGAGCGCTTCACATGGGCGCGATCCTATTGTTCACGCCACCTTCCGCAGATCCCGAAAAAAGCCTAGGGAGATTCCTGCATAAAATAAGACATCCTCTAGATGAAGAATCTCTTCCGCTCCGATCAGAACACGCCTCAAAGGATGCCAGACGGGCTCCTCCAGGACGTACAAGACAATGATGATGTCACTGAAAATACACCTAGAGGGGGGTGAATAGGTGTATGACTAATCTAATGAAAAATGATGCAAAATTAAAAACTAATTGCAACACACCAAGTGTAACCAAAGAGTGTAGCCGAATTCCTAGTGAGGGGCTCTGGACTATCTCATCTAAATTCCTCTAAATAAGAGTTGAGGTGCTATATGAAGCTCTCTTGGTTCAACAAAGTATGGGCACACAAACAATACCAAGCATATAAGATATGAACAATATGAATCAATGCAAGATATAAGAGATAGAGTTTAGAGATAGTGGATCAATCGCAAACACTAAGGTATGTTTTGAGGTTTGAGCCACTGCTCTACGTCCCCACCTTCACACAGAAGGATTTCCACTATAAGTCTACATAGGACCTCCCACACAGGGAAGCTCCACTGAGGATTTGACAAACACAAACTAGGAGTACTTAACTCCTCTTTCCAACAAAACCACCTCTACACAAGAGGCAAGGTACAACAACAATCACCTCACACAAGAGGGATAAGGCACTAAGCCAAACAACCACAATCACCTCTTCACAAGAGGGATAAGGCACCAAGCCAAAACTCCACCACAATCACCTCTACACAAGAGGGATAACAACAAACCCAAAACTCAACCTCCTATACACTTAGAGGGATAGGTACAAACCAAAGCAAAGAGAAAGTTACAATCTTGGTGATCTCAAAGACCACAAATAACCTTGGTGATCACAATAAACCACAAACTATATTCCCACCAAAACAAGATCCTATAGATAGGATAGAGATGATAGCTCAAGTGTGAGAAAACAAGGTGTTTGAAAAACAAATCACAAAGAAAAATACTTGGGAAAAATAGTTGAAGAAGATAGAAATGAAGATCAAAACCAATATCCAAATACTCTATTTTTCTTTGATTTTTTCAACCCTTGAAAACAAATAAAATATAAATCTTTTAGCCCAAAAACTCTTTAAAACTTTGCTGTTAAACACTTGAAAAGATGAGAATAAAAGCTTTTGGAATTCTTGTTGAAATCAGCCCAAGAGATGGGTATTTATAACCCTCTAAAAAATCTAGCCGTTGGCTGTCTGGAATGCCCAGACTGCCCTTCCGGTCGACCGGGCAACGGTCATTTTCTGATCGTTGAGCCTCCGGTCGACCGCCCGGTCGATCGGGCCAAGCCTGTCGGTCGACCGGCCGCACCCGAGACTTGGGTGCTTTCAGTCGGTTGACCGCCCAGTCGACCGGCCTTCAAGGCTGGCCTGTGCACGTCTCTCGTGCACATCTGTCGACCGGTTCGGTCGACCGCCAGCTGAATCTGGCTGAAATTCTGGACTTGAAACTTAGGTTATTTAATACCAATTAAATCTCATAAAATCACATAAATTTCACAAAAATAAGTTCTTGTAAGGTCTTTGAATAACAAATATGTGTGACCAAAAATCAACACATATAACGAACTATTTGAACCATTTTTGCGATATAGAAATTAGGCTTAAACACGAAATCGGTATTTTCCAGAAACCAAACTTTGAAATGGAAATCCGATATTTCTCAAACTTGTATAAATACAAAAACACGATATTTAAACTCTTTTGAAGCATAGAATATATTGATAGAATCCAATACATATATAAGATATATATCTATGTTTTTGATATGAAATTCAAAACCGGTTAAACCAAAAACCGAACTTTAAACTTGTGTGTGTGTGAACTTGAGCATATCAACACTATCTATCTTTACACAAGATCTAAACTCAAATAAAATAAACACAAACCGAAGTCTTCTTGTAGAACTTCTTCTCCAAGTCGACTCGATCCAAACACGATCCAAAGAGCTTGACTCCATCCGAGTACTAGATGTGATCTTGACGCGCGAGCTCTTGAATCAACACGTGTTAGCTCCAAAACTCCTTTGTTGAAGCTAAGCACCTACTAAGATCTTGATCAATAACTGAAACTATATAAACACAAGATTATTAGTAAACTATAACTACATGAGTTAATCATCATCAAAAGTAGAGTAATGGGCCTTTGGGCCAACAGTCACACCACCGACCCTTGGCCATGAAAAGAGGTCAGAGCTTCTGAAGCAGGAATGCTTCATCGATGGCATCCCAAGGCACCTTCATGCTTCCTTCCCGCTCCTTGCCTTAAGAAAAGAGTCATCCAGGGCGAGAGCGACATGATCCAGACAGGAATGAAGACTGCAAGACATGAAAGACGGCGATGGAAGCAAGTCCATCTTCGCATCCGTCTAGGACATCCCTCATTCTCGTCTCACCCACCACCAGGAAAAGAAGATCTCGGAGCACCAATCTAAGAATTGATTTGGCCCGATCAGAGATCAGACGAGCAAATCAAGTCAAAGCATGGACCTTCTCGATCTTCCCTGGCGGTGGGATCTTGTCGCGAAAACTGATGTTTTGCGTTATGATCATCGCGATGATTGATGTATTGCGCCAGCTGCCCCTCCATCTCCGCCCTCTCGCTCTCTTTCCTCCATCGGACGAAGAACATTGCTATCTTCTAGCACAAAAAGTTTGGGGGTAAGGAATTCTTGAGAAGATGAGCAAACCTCTTCCAGGATCCACCCTATATATACATGAGGAAGCCAAATCATCTCCTATTCAAATTCTCAAAGAGTCAAGTCATATCCAGATTTTAAGGCATGTCGAATCAGCCAGATATCATTCGTCTCTGCCACATGATCTTATTCATCATGATGCCAGGATTTCGATTATTAATTTGCCAACTGTCCTCGGCCACTTCAACTTCCAAAAAAGGCTCAAAGAACAAAGGACGTCATAACTTTTCAAATCGAAGGAAAGACCAGTCCGCTTCCCTCCTCTCTCTAGGTATTTGGAGAAGGCGGAGGGGGCATCTGTAGTGATCGAATTTTTATCTGCACCAGGATCACGATGCGTGTCCCGTCTCATTGGGACAGCCCCGAGACAGACAACAAGACATTCTCGCAGATCCCTTTCCCAAGCATCATTCAACCGTTCCCGAGGTCATCCCTTCTTCCGAGGACACCGCCACCCCGAGCACTCTTATACTCTGAGCACCATCCAGTCACTCCAAGCGAGGCACTCACAATAGCCGGCCTCATTGATTCAATTTAGCTTGCAAGACTCATGATTCGCGGAGTCAGTTAGCCACCAGATCATCCCACGTTTTGAACGTTGCAACAACTCCTGCTCCGTCGCGGACGGTTACAGTCGACAGTGTGGATCACTCACAATAGTCAATAGCATAATCCTAGTGGTCATAAAGAAATTTCAATGTGCAAATCCTGCTGTTTAAGAGATTCGTGATACCCACACCTTTGTTACATGTAGTGTATTTATACACTGGAACTTCCATCTCAAAAGAAGAAAGCAAAAAAGAAAAAGGATGAAGAGACTGTAAACAAATTATAACTCTACCGAGTTCACTGTAACCTCTTGAAAATAGTAAACTATTCATCTCTTTCCCGTGATTTTTCTCAAATTGAGTTTTCACGTAAAAATCCTGTCTCCTACCTTGCTTTTTGTGTGCGAATCTCTTTGTTACTTTTATTCTCCGTAGTGCAAAATCGACTGCTCGATCAATCGTGTCGGAAAATCTCCACCACACTTCTCAAGAGGACATCATCACTCCTTTATTTCGGGATGTAGATTCCGTCAATGAATAATATCCATCATAAATTTTATATTATCACCTAACTCAGTGATATTGTTGACTCATAAAAGAATCTCAGTACTTAACGAATCAATGTGACAAGTATAACATGTACATGTCCAATAAGCATTTCGGATTAAGAGTTGAAGCACTCATAATAACCATGGGGTGTTAATTTTCTAATATAGTCAGTATATAGAAAATTACATCAACTGGTCCTGTCCAATGCACACAAAGTGCACTAATGTAATAGCCCGAGACCTCAAACAGAGTATTATAGTTAAGATAGACTATTTCAGAAGGTTGCATTACAATTTTACCGATAGTGTGTCCAACTCCATTTAAGATTGTAGACTTAACTTATTTTCTATAGGGATCTGGTGATTTGATCTTCCGTGTGTAAGCTGAACTCTACACACCAGATCATTTACAACATAGAACACAAGACACACACACATATATAATACAATCATTTGCCCATACAGATTCTTATAAAATGAAAATGAAATTATTTAAGTAATAAATCAAATACTGAGTTCTAATACAAAAGGCTAAGGTTATTAGTATATCTCCAACAAGTTCCCACTTATACTCAACGCCAAGCTGTCATACATCTCAATCCTATCTCCTCAACATGACTCGAAAATCTTGCCTTGCAAGCTCTTTGTGAATGGGTCTGCCAGATTATTAGCTGACGCAATCTTTATCACTGTCATCTCACCTCTGCTCTCAAATGACCGAATTAGGTGATATTTACACTCAATGTGTCTTTCTTTCTTGTGTGCTCTTGGTTCCTTCGAGTTAGCAACCACCTGCTATTGTCACAGTATAGTGCAATAGCTGATCGTGCTGAAGGGACTGCAGATCTAATAGAAAGTTTCTAGTCGAACTAATGCAGCTACATACACGCCTCCATGGTGGAGTCAGTAATGCAAGACTGCTTTACACTCCAATTTATGGCTCCACCTCCTAAGGTAAACACAATTCCTGCGGTAGACTTTCTGGCATCCTTATCTGATTGGAAATCTGAATCCGTGTACCCAAGAGGTACCTGACTTTTGACTAGTATGCCAATATGGTCTCTAGTTCTTTTCAGATACTTGAATATAAATTTTATCGTTCTTGTCTCGGGTTAGACTGATATCGATTGACTATGCCTACAACAAAGCAAATATCTAGTTTAGTGCAAAGCATAGCATACATAAGGCTTCCTACTGCCGAGGCATAAGGAACTGTCTTCATGCTCTCTATCTCTTTAGGTATCTTGGGACCAATGTTTTAAATATCGGATATCGACGATATAACGGTCGGCAAAATTATGGATCAGATACCGAATACTGAGTACCAGGTGATATATCGCGATATGGTACTAAATACCGGTTGATATATCAATAGTATATACATATAAGACATTATTAAAAGAAATAAGTTATTATCCAAACATCATATAAAAACATCATTGAAATACCATAATGAACATGGAATAAATTAAAACAATCTCTCAAACAAAAAATAAAAATTATTATCCAAATAAGTAACTATAAGGGCCGATATATCAGATATTTCATCTCGGATATCGGCCGATATATTGGCCACGTGGCGATATATCGGCCAATATCGGTCCAAAACGATATTCGGTAAATTTTTGCACTTATCGTATCGTTTTGGATAAAATACAGGTATCTCGGCCGATATACCGGTATATCGGCCGATATTTAAAACATTGCTTGGGACACTGATTCTTGGATAGAGTGATCCCATATTTGAAAGGTAATTAATCCTTCTTGGAATTCTGCATGCTAAAACGGGCTGGAACTGCATCGATATAAGTGCATGTGATAGGCCTAACATCCTATTCTTGCGATCTCGAATGAGTTTAATCCCAAGGATGTAACTGGCTTCTCCCAATTCTTTCATATCTGGTTTAGTGCAAAGCATAACATACATGAGGCTTCCTACTATCGAGGCATAAGTAACTGTCTTCATGCTCTCTATCTCTTCAGGTATCTTGGGATACTGGTCCTTAGATAGAGTGATCCCATGTCTGAAAGTTAATTAATCCTTCTTGGAATTCTGCATGCTAAAACGAGCTGGAATGGCATCGATATAAGTGGCTTGTGATAGGCCCAACATCCTATTCTTGCGATCTCGAATGAGTTTAATCCCAAGGATGTAACTCTGGCTTCTCCCAAGTCTTTCATATCGAATTGGCTGGACAACCATACCTTAACAGTTGACAATACTCCCGCATCATTTCCAATGTCTAAAATATCAACATAAAGTACTAAGAACACTACCACGCTTTCGTCACATTTTTTGTACACGGTTCATCCGGATATTGATTAAAATCATATGATTTTATAGCTTGATCAAAACAATTGTTTCAAGATCTGGATGCTTGCTTGAGTCCATAAATGGATCTCTTAAGCTTGCATACCAAGTGCTCTTTGGCCTTTTCTATGAATTCATTTGGTTGCACCATATAATGCACTCGTCTAAGATTCCCGTTAAGGAATGTTGTCTTGATGTCCATTTGCCATATTTTGTAATAAAAATGAGCCGCAATGGATAAGATAATTTGAATAGACTTTAGCATAGGCATCGGCGAAAAAGTTTTCTCATAATTGATTCTCTCTTTCTGAGTAAACCTTTTCTCAGCAAGCCTTATTTTAAAAGTTCACTTTGCTATCTATTCCTCTCTTTTTCTTATAGACCCACTTGCATCTGATAAGTTTTATCCCTCTGGGTGGTTCTACAAGATCTTAAACCTGATTAGAGTACATGGACTCCATCTCAGACATCATATCCTTTTGCCAAAATTCTACATCTTTATCTTGGGTTGCCTTGTTGTAGCTGCAGGGATCGATATCTTATTCATCAGGGACCTTCTCAAAAGACTCCTAGGAACATGAACCTATTTGGTTGTATAACTCTCACACTATAATGAGATACTCTTTGTGACTATGCATCAATCGTGACACGATGTGCAGGTTTTGAACCAGTCTCTGGCTCATCATTTGTACTAGTATCGATAATCCTCTCAGTACGACTAGGTAATGAAATATCGTCTACTTGTGATGTATCTTCTTGTACTATGGGTATTGAAGAGGCATTGTGTCGATATGACTTTTATAAGCTCTTTTATAACAACTTTACTTCTGAGCTTATGATTCATCATATAGTCTTTAAGAAATCGAGCATTGGTGCTAACAATAACCTTCTGATTCTTAGAACTATAGAATAAATCACCTTTGGTTCCTCTTGGATATCCTACAAACAAGCATACTTCTGTTCTTGATTTCGGTTTTTCTGCTTTTCCCTTCAACATATGTGCTGAACTACCCCAAATCTGATCATGCTTTAGACTAAGTTTATGCCCAGTCCACAGTTCTATAGGTGTAGAAGGTACTGACTTAGATGGTACTAAGTTTAGAATATATGTTGCCATTTCTAGTGTGTATCCCCAAAAGGAATCAGGTAAATCTGAATAACTCATCACAGATCTTACCATCTCCATAAGAGTCATATTTTTTTCTGCTACATTGTTCTGTTGTGCATTTCAGGTGCAGACAACTATGATGTAATCCCACCTCTGATTAGTAATCCTTAAACTCTCTTTAGATGTATTCGCCACCACGATCAGATCGTAGTGTCTTGATATATTTATCCAGATATTTCTATGTTTCTGTCCTATACTTGAATTTCTCAAAGCATTCAGACTTAGGGTGCATCGGATAAATATATCCATATCTTGAGTATTCATCAGTGAACATGACAAAATACTCAAAACCTTCTCTAGCTGGGGTGGTCATAGGTCCACACAAATCAGAATTAACCAATTTCAACGGTTCTTTGGCTCTATATCCCTTATCCGTAAAGGGCTTTTTTAGCACTTTACCTTTTAAGCAAGATTCACAGACTGAAAGTGCCTCCACTTTCAATGAATCTATTGGTCCATTTTGAACCAGTCTTTGAATTCTTCTTAGATTAATATGACAGTCTCTAGTGCCAAAGATACGTTTGGTTCATTTTAGAAGGTTCTTTTCTCTTAGATGATAAACTACTGTTATTCATTTCACTTAATTGCAATATGAGAGAGACATGATTAATAATATAAAAATTGTCAATCAGTGAACCAGAACAGATAAAATGTTTATTATGTCTAATAACCATGTAGTTATCCAAAATGTATTAGACTATAAACAGAAACAATGTTTCTTCTAATACTAGGTACATAAAGATAATTTTTTTAAAATTAAAATCCTATGAACATGAACCAAGAACTAAATTTCGTTAAGGCGTTTTCTACTGAGCGACGCGCTACATCAGAGCCCGGGTGTAGTGAAAAGTGGGTAAGGGTTGCTAGATCGTCGTCCAGAAATGACGCGCCACATCGTCGCCCGAATGTGGTGTCAAATGAGTAAGGGTCCCCACACTTTTATGAGCGGGTGAGGGTAAAAAAGCTAGCTCATGAATATAGGATTAGATTAGCATCATAGAACATAGGTTCTCTTATAGGTAGATTAGCAGAGTTAGTTGATGCTATGGTTAGACAGAATGTTAGTATTTTGTGTGTGCAGGAAACTAAGTCAGTAGGTGAAAAAGGTAGAATTATAGAGCCTTGGGGCTATAAACTTTGGTACACTGGTAGAGATAGAAATCATAATAGGGTGAGTGTGATCATAGATAAACAATTTCTTGAAGATGTAATGGAGGTTAGGAGAAAGGGTGAGGATTTTACTAGTTAAACTTATTTTAGGTAGGGAGATTTTTAATGTTATTAGTGTCTATGCACCACAAGTAGGACTTGATGAGTCAAGTAAGCGTCAATTTTGGGAGGATTTAGATGAGATTGTGCAAGGCATACCAATTAGAGAAAAGCTTTTCATAAGCGGTGACCTCAATGGGCATGTAGGAACTAGTCGTTATGGGTTTGATAGTGTACATAGAGGATTTAGTTTTGGGGAAAGAAATGAACCAGGTAACTCGATTCTAGATTTTGCTTTGTCATATGATTTGATCTTTTAGCGAATACTTGGTTTAGAAAGAGAGTCTCACTTGATCACTTTTAGAAGTAGATCAAGTGCGAGCCAAATAGATTTCTTTTTAACTAGAAAAGTAGATAGAGGTTGTTGTATGGATTGTAAGGTAGTACCGGGTGAGAGTGTAGTAACCCAACATAGACTCTTAATTTTAGATGTCCGAATTAGAAGGAGATTTAGAAAGATTAAACGTAAGTTAGATCCTAAGATTAAGTGGTGGCGGCTAAAAGAAGGTAATCAAGAAGTTTTTGTAGATTAAGTAGTACATGAAGCAGATTGGAAAGCCCAAGATGATCCCAATACAACATGGAATAAAATTGCTAGCTGCATTAAAAGAGTAGCTAGAAATGTACTTGGTGAGTCACGGGGTGGTGCTCCACCATGTAAGAACACATCATGGTGGAATGAAGAGTAAAAGCTGCCATTAA
Source organism: Agave tequilana (assembly GCA_038442645.1). Lineage (NCBI taxonomy): Eukaryota > Viridiplantae > Streptophyta > Magnoliopsida > Asparagales > Asparagaceae > Agave > Agave tequilana. The sequence goes on from JAVJIF010029717.1 coordinate 1,148,596, forward strand.
GATCAAACGAGACTCTTATAGAGATTTGAAGAAAAATTGTGGAGTGAGTTTTGAGAGTTATAAGCTAGCCAAGAAGGAGGCTAAGAAAGCTATTCAGAATGCAAGAGCTAAAGTGTACAAAGAAGTGTATGAGAAGTTGGACACCAAAGAGATTGAAAAGGATATATATAGAATTGCTCGAATAAGGGGGAGAGACTAGAGACTTATGTACTGTGAGGTGTGTCAAAGATGCGGATCAGAAGGTTTTAGTTCGAGATGAAGAAATCAAAGAAAGATGGAGAGAGTATTTTGACAAATTGTTCAATGGTAGTTCTACACAAGACTTGGATGACTTTATCATTCAGTGCTAGGATATGAACTATAATTATATGCGCAGAATTAGCGAATCTGAAGTTAAATAGGCCTTGAAGAGGATGAAGTCAAGGAAAGCTGTTAGCCCGGATGGAATTCCTATTAAGGTATGGAGATGCTCAGGAGAGGTGGGCGTGAGATGACTGACAAATCTCTTTAATAAGATCTGGCTTACTAAAAAGATGCCAAATGAGTGGAGGAAGAGTAACTTAGTACCTCTCTATAAGAACAAGGGTGATATCCAGAGTTGTTCAAACTATCGTCGAATAAAACTCATCTGTCACACCATGAAGCATTGGGAAAGTAGTTGAACACAAGTTAAGGCAGAATGTTACAATATCAGAGAACCAGTTTGGGTTCATGCCGGGGCGATTGACGACAGAGGCTATTCATTTGCTTCAACTTATAGAGCGATTTCGAGAGAAATTTGCATATGATCTTTATTGATTTAGAAAAAGCTTATGATAAGGTGCCAAGAGAGGTATTATGGTGGACATTGATGAAAAAGGGAGTCCCCATCAAATATATTGACATAATCAAGGATATGTACGATGGAGTAGTGGCAAATGTCAGAACTTGTGGAGGAATAATTAGTGATTTTTCTATCACAATTGGATTGCATCAAGGATCTGCTTGAGTCCATTCTTATTTGCTATAGTGATGGATGAGCTTACTAGAACTATTCAGGATGAGATACCGTGGTGTATGCTATTTGCTGATGATATTGTCCTAGTCGATGAGACGAGAGTTGGGGTAAATGCCAAATTGGAGTTATGGAGGCAAACTCTAGAGAGGTTTTAGATTAAGTAGGGCCAAAACAGAGTATATGGAGTGTAAATTCAGTAAACAGGGAATCCGAGATTATAGTATTGTGAGACTAGATGGATAAGAAATATCGATAAGCAATCATTTTAAATACTTGAGTTTTATTATCCAAAAGGATGTGGAGATCGATAGTGATTTCAACCATAGGATCCAAGTTGGCTGGTTGAAATGGAGGAGTGCAACAGAAGTTTTATGTGATCGTAATATTCCGTTATGGTTGAAGGGAAAGTTTTATCGGACTGCTATTAGGCCAGCTTTGTTATATGGCACAGAATGTTGGGCTGTAAAGAGACGTCATGCCCAGAAGATGAGTGTAGCAGAGATGCGCATGCGTCGTTGGATGTGTGGTAACACGCGGAGAGATAAGGTGAGAAATGAGGATATTCATATTAAGATAGGTGTAGCCTCTATAGAAGAGAAGATGAGAGAAAATTGCCTACGATGGTTTGGTCATGTGCGACGTAGACCTGCAGATTCGCCAGTCTGGCGAGTAGAGCATATCAATTTAGGGCAAGTTAAAAGAGCGCTGGGTAGACCGAAGAAAACAGGGATGGAGGTAAAAGGACAAGATATAGAGGCTAAAGGTCTTAGTGAAGGCATATGGCTTGATAGGAATGAGTGGAGAAAGCTGATCCATGTGCCCGATTCGGCGTAATTCTCTTTTGGTTCATGTAGCCTACCCCAAAAACTTGGGACTAATGGCTTAGTTGTTGTTTGTTTGTAAAAACCTATTCCTACTAAAAAATAACTCTAAATCTCCCACTGCAATTGCTGACACTTTCACATAGTTGCTCATGTGAAGATAAATCTCCCCATTACTTAGTTGTTTGATTTATTGAAACCCCTGTAAAATATTGCAAACATGATTAGTGGCTCCCGTATTTACACACCATGAGTTTGCAGATAACACCGCTAAACATGATTCAACTACTAGTGAATGAAGTTTACCTTCTAGGTTGTTAATCTTGCTTAGATAAACTGGACATTGCTTCTTCCAGTGTCCTGATTGCTTGTAGTGAAAACACATACCTTTGGGAGCAAAACTCTTTTCAGCAACATAAGCACGAGCTACTGGCTTAATAAGACCTTCAACAGACTGAAGTTCTTTAAGTAACTCCGTTATAGGATACAAATATTTATTCATATTGTAATTCAAGCGAAATTGCGTACAAAAAATCTGTTGAAGGCTGGAGCACGATATCAACGTGGGGTTTTTTCATCAATCTCAGCTCACAAGATCTCCAATTCATTCAGATGACTCATCATCTTCAGAACATGATCCCGAACTGATGCCCCTTCTGCCATATTTGTGTTAATTAATTCCTTCATAGCAACTTGCCTAGCAACATAGTTTTAATCACCAAACATTTCTTTTAGGCTTATCACCATGTCATAGGCAGTGGACATATCTTGATGCCGATGTTGCAGCAGATTTGACATGGAAGCCAAGATGTACTCATCAGCCTTCTTCCACCTCTAGTAAACTTGGGCTTCCTCTGTGGTTGCCTCATTATCAGGTTGCTCAGGACATATTTTAATGAGCACAAATTGATATTCTTCAGCAGTCAGTACTATGTCCAAATTACGTTTTCAATCAATATAATTAGGGCCAGTATTTTGTTCTTTGAGAATAACTGCAGAGGGTTGAATGAAGTCACTCTCATTTTAAATCCTGAGAATCACATAATTTAACATAAATTATAATGAGCAAAATAATTTCTTTGAATTCAAAAATTTAATTGATACTCTCAACCAATAAATATAAGAACTCGCCAGCAACCTAGTATACCTTGAGTAGAATGCCTCGATGGGAGGATTATTCTGATCGTTATTTATTTAGACAGGATAAATCCTAATGATTCCACGAACTAGACATTTAACCATGCCAACTGGAATTATATGCTACATTTCTTTGGTCCTATAAGCAACTGCAGTGACTCAGATGGTGAGGATACAAATGTTTATAGCTAAGTGTATACCATCACTTAATTTCGGACCAATTAATCCGTATAGTACCCCTCAGATGGAGAGAAAGTATCATACTACTAACCATCTAACACTATTCCTTGATGAAGTGCATACTGGTGACTCCGTAATTGACTCTTTTTGATATAGAAGAAGGCTCTGAGGCCAACATGCAAAATCAATTACATCACCTACGAATCGGTGATGGAGACCGTGTGACTAAAATAAATCCCTCCCACTTAGTACTTTTTAAAAAATGAGAGTTATAATTGTGATTTATGGTCAGTCTCATTAGCCATGTTGTCCGCATGCATAAAAGGTACCGCTAATTTAGAAATTAACACATGATATGCAATACAAATCACAACAGGCTGTAAATATTACAATATAAAAATATGATCCCAGCTATTATTGCCAGAGTCTCCATGTTGCTCTCTACAGAGTATTACAGGGATCGACCTAAACAGATCTCTGCTTCCAGAACCTAGTCAGAATCTTTTTCGGCTTATCTGAGCAGTTATGCCAAGGAACTCTGAGAACTGGCTCCGAGAACAAACTCCGTATACTCACAGAACTGGCTCCAAGGACTCTGAATAGACTCTGGGGACTGGCTACTCTGGGGACTGGCTCTGAGGACTCCGAGTGGAGTTCGAGAACTGACTCCAAGGACTCCGAGTAGACTCTGGGAACTGGCTCCGAGGACTCCGAGTGGAGTCCGGGAACTGACTCCGAGTAGACTTCGAGTGACTCCGAGGACTCAAGATCTCTCTCCGGCAGGTCGGCAATATTACATTATTAAATTAATAACCATGAACAAATCTCATGGATTAAAAAATAATAATTTACAGCAATCCATCATGCAATTAACCACAAACAATCCTCGTGGGATCAATCACATAAAATAGTAAATAAATATTGCACGACCATAATAGCAGGATTAACGCTACAAAACAAGGGTTAATTTCACACATATAATCCTGCATATGATACATGGTATATGTGATATGGTTTCATTGACAATATGTCCGTTCAACCTATATTCCTGATCAAGGCTAGCTCTGATACCATTGATAATGTGAAAAATTCCTGAGATCACCTTGAGTGGATACAGGCTGAACAAAAAAAATTAATGCCCATGCAATCCTAAAGATTTAGTGAAAATCGAGATCATACCTTCGAGATCTCGTTAACAATCTTCAACTGTGAACAGGGGTGCCGTCTCGAAGATCTTCTATCGTATTTCTAAAGCAGTAGATCAGATGGAGGGTGCGCTTCGAACCTTCGATCTCCCCTTTCAGCTCTTTTAGAAATTAAGATTTTTCTCTTTTTGTTTCTACTATGTGATGCCTATTGCTTCCAAGAGCTATAAGAGCCTTTATATAGGCTACGATAGAGACCACTAGGAATCAAATAAGGACCTATTGCTTCCAAGAGCTATAAGAGCCTTTATATAGGCTACGATAGAGACCACTAGGAATCAAATAAGGACCAGACTTCGTATAAAATCAGGAAACCCTAATTCAATCGAATTAGAATACTCAATTGCATAAATTACAGTTCAGTCTACTAAAGAAATGTAATTGCACTTCTGTCTTAATCTCAAAATTACTTTCAAGTTCCATATTACTATATGCCTAAAATCTCTCCACATTAAGATTTCTGATGTCCCTCGATTAAATTAAATTACTGACAATTTATTTTAATCAAGATCTTGTCCTAGATACCTACCACTTAACTTATTTGTCATGTCGGATAATTAAATCCACTTGCAAGGTTTTGACATGCACAAAACTTATAAGTTTCTCAAGAGGACATCATCACTCATTTCGGGATGTGAATTCCGTCAATGAATAATGTTCATCGTAAACATTATATTTATCACCCAACTCAGTGATGTTATTGACTCATAAAATAATCTCACTTCTTGATTAGTCAAAGTGACAAGTATAACATGTATATGCCCATTAAGCTTTTTAGGATTAAGAGTTTAAGCACTCATAATAACCATGAGGTGTTAATTTTCTAATATAATTAATATATAAAAAATTACCTCAACTTGATTCTGTCTATTACACACAAAGCGCACTAATGCAATAGCCCGAGACATCATGCAGTCTCCTATAATTAAGATAGACTATTTTAAAAGATTGCATTACAATCCTACTGATGATGTGTCCAACTCGATTTAAGATTGTGGACTACTTATGTTCTATAGAGATATGATGATTTGATCTTCTGTGTGTAAGCTGAACTATACACAACAGATCATCAACAATATAGAACACAATGCACACATGTATATAATACAATAATTTGCCCATACAGATTCTCATAAAATGAAAATGAAATTATTTAAGTAATAAATTATATACTAAGTTCTAATACAAAAAGATTAAGCCTTTTAGTATATCTCCAACAAATCCCTTAAGTGCTCTCTGATTCCTCTTTATTTCAGCCACATAGCCATCAATCCATCCACTGGAGGATGCTCTTGAAAGTTTATCCTCATTTGTTCCATTATCCATCCTATGGCCTTACTGGCAGTGTCAAGGGGAGCCGTGAATGATCGAAGTCCTTAGCTTCCACTGACACCATAGTGAATAGTAGAGGATAGATCTGTCAATCACTCCCCAAAGTCTCGGTGGTCTTCTCACTAATTCCTGTAATGGGATGTGAGTTAAAAGGGAAAGGAAAGTCATGCCTGCCCAGTATGCAACGAATTTAAAGTATTCTCTCAACCTGGAACAGTTTGCGAACAAATGAGCTTGACCTTCAATCGAATCTATAAGCTGTCACGAGTCACGCAGAAAGGTAGTTTGGAATTGGCGGGATATTAGCCAAGCCTTTAGTGTGAGCTTATTATTCAGAGTCTCCAGATAAACTACCGAACTCTACTACTGGTCCAGGCTTTGGAAGGTAATCTATGTTGAGGTACAATCATGGGTTGATGGCTCCATAGATTATAGCTTTGCTTACAGAATTCATACCTGAAAAGAAAGCTTTCCCACTAGCTTGGTCTGCAGTGAGCTGGGGTATATATTTTAAACTTCCGAAATCAATTTCCTGGGGAGGCCTTGTAACTTTCCTTCAATCCAATTCCCATTTTCATCTATGAGGTTCCCCACTCCTCTGTAATCAATTCTGTATTTGATGATAATTGGATAATTTATCAATGCTTTCTTCCTCAGCCACGGACCAACCAGAAACTAATCAAAGTCCCATTTCCCACCTTCCACATAAAATCTACTCTCAGTCTGTTGACAGCATTTGTTATCATACTTTAAGATTTATTCCAGCTCTGATTATTAGAGTACTTAGCTTGGAACACCTGACACCAGATATTGGTAGGGTTAGTGAGAATTTTACTGCCTGCTTGCCCATCCAGGCCCAATAAAACTATTTAGCTAGCTCAGACCCAGGCCTCCCTCTTTGTTCTACCTACGAGAATTCTGATAGCAAATGGATTTTTCCTTTCCCACCCCATCGGAAACTTCTGATGACTTTATCAGGTTCTTCAACTACTGCTAAAGCAGTTGAACATGATCGAAAGATATAGGTGGGGATTGCTTGCAATACACTTATTGCTAGAGTATGTTTGTGAATGATAGTGGTTTTCGCTGGCAGAGATGAACCTGGTCCTTCCCTTAAAAGCTCAATGAGATCTTTCTTTCTGGGCTTGTTCTTTGTAATTGGAGTTCCCTAGTACACAAAATCTTCATCAGTCACCACTGAGCTCAAAGAGTAAACACTATTATTCCGGGCCTCTTTATCACTCTGCCTGCGTCCACTTATTCGTGTAGCCCAGTTTCGGTAACTCTTTTAACCATCATGGCTCAACTTACTCGAGTCTACTTTAAATTTGAGTTTCATCTCATGCATTAAACACTGTTCATTCCAGGCATTTATGCACATATACTTATCAATGTTGACGTCCTTTTGAAATTCTTATGATACAGATCCAAAGCAGAGGCTTACGTTACATTCTGCAGCTGAGCATCCATGGGTTGTTCGGGAGGGTGGGCCAATTCCTCGTGCATCTTGCAGGTGTAAAAATAATAGCATTCAGAAGGATAATCCTTCAGATGCCAAGACTGATGTCGATTGCACTCGATAATGAACTTCTTTTTGTTACACCTCTCAGCTATCAATCTAATATCTTGGTCACTTGGGGACTCGACGAGCTGATGTTTTAATCCTAATGCGACGGAAAGGGAACATGAAGGATGAAATCCCAAATTTTGTTGGCCCTTTGATGCAACTGTGATCCCTTACAGTATAGGGAGTAAATATGTTGACTCCCTTTCCATTTGGATCAGCCAAAAATTGAATGAATGTGTATTAGCATTCAGAGTATATTAAACGAAAGTGCGTTGGGCTCACTTGATTTGTGGAGATACCTGGATGTCGTTTGTATCCATTCCCTTGATTTGTGGGGACAGCTTGATAATGTATAAGAAAGAAAATTCTATAGTTAGATATTTTCGCTATTAATTAAATTAAAATTATTAGAACATAATTTGATTTGCTCATTTTTTTTGTGCATCATAATCGGGGCTGTTTGGTTGGGGGTGGAAGTGAGGAAATCAGGAAGTGAGAAGCAGTAATAGCTTCACATGAAACTTGAGAATTGATCAGTAAGTTTTTCGGTATTTGGATGTTGTTGGAGTGGTTTGAAAAATGTTATGTCTTTTCCGATATTTGGATGGTAATATGGAAGTGGAAGTGGAAAAGTTAATCACAAAGTTGACCACAAAATAATATTAAAATAAAAATTAATTAAGAAAAATAAAAATTAAATTGTAATTAGAATGCAAGTAAGATTTACATGATCACAAAATTAATTGCTTTGTGCTACAACTTATTATAAATGAGATTTACATACAAAATTAACTGTAACACCCTGGAAGTGAGGAAAATGATTGTGTAAAAGAGAAAAGAGAAAAGGAAAAAGGGTTTTCTCATATTTTTTTTGTTATTTAGATAGATAGGGAAGCGAGAAATGAAACTTCCCTATTTTCTTATTTCCGCTCACTTCTTTGAATCCAAACAGCCCCATCGAGGAAACGGGAGGTTAGTGACTATGGATGAAATTTTCATTTATGATGCATTTAAAATACCAATCTCTCGATTCTTGTTTCATGATCTAACTGTGTATTATGATGTTGATGGTCTAAGATGTATGTAGATGAAAAATTATGTGATTTAAGCTTTGTTTACTTGTTGATCTAATGGTTGCAAAATTAATTATATTATTAATTTTCTTCATGACCACAGTTACTTCTTAAATAGTTGGTTATATTTTTTATATCTATATAACTATGGAAAGAAGTCTGAGCTATAATATATATAGTTCATATTAAATTTATAGCTAATAGGGTAGTTTAGTGAACTCTTATGCATTTTTCTATTTCTGTTGCGTGAGCCCCTTACAGGATCAAATTTCACAGAACAAGGGTTTAACGGCTGAGTTTTATTTTTGGGTTTTTTTAGATATATATCCCCCAAATTCTTAGTATTTAGAAATTTATCCCTAAATATTCTATATCTTGATAACATGCCACTCCAGCTAGTTTTTGAATGAAATAAGAGTGTTTTAGTAATTACGGATTTCTCTTTTTTTCTTCATTGTACCTATACAGCCTTATCCAAATTCTATTAAAAGCAAAATTCTTATCCCTCATATCCTTCACCCCCCTCTCTAATATTATAATATCTTCAAACTTAAATTCCTCCAAATTTTCTCTCAAATTTCACTTAAATTTTTCTTCGGATTTTTTCTCAATTTTTCTGGGGATCATATCTAAAAATGATTTGATATGAGTTTTAGATGATAAATGAATAAAATAGAAGGGAATTTTGCATGGGCATCCTATATTAAAAGTTAATTAGCGAAAATCTCAATAACAACCATTTCGCCTGGGCCCCATTTTTTTTAGCGGCCACTAAATTGCAGACACGTGTTGAGAGGGTTTTATTTACGAAATGCGAAAAAGACTATTTTACAGCCGTTTTAACTTTTAACCTAGACAACGAACTACCACACCCCCCAAATTAACAGCGATTGCGATTTGATGTAAATGAGAAAAAACATTGTTGTAGAAGTGACAATGTTTTTTTTTTTTTTATGTTTTGTGGTTCAGGAATTAGACAAGAAAGCCTCATCCATTCAGATCAAACTTGAAGCTGATGTCTGAATTGATAAGACAATTTAGAAAGTACATTCATTCAGATTTGTGAATGCTATGAAGGATACATCATTTGGTGTTATAATCATGGCATGCTACAATGAAGATTTTGAAAAAGACAAGAGATTAAAATTCAACTCAAATGTTCTAAAAATAGCAGACCAATATGACATGAATTCAAAATGCTTTGAAATTGGAGGCAAAAGAATTCAAATAACAATAGAAGATGTAGCACCGACTTCGGTCTACCTAAAGAAGCTGATGATCATAATGAATAAAACTCGTGCATTGAAAGATAGGAGCTTCATAAAGGACTATTTCAGAAATATGAAGAATATTTCAAAAAACCTCAAATGAAGACGCTCTGAATGATCTCTTGGTAGAAAAAACAAGGAGATCTGAATTAAACTTGAGAAAAGATGAATAGCTGGAGCAATAGACGACGCTTAATGAGGTTATTAAGGATGTATAAAGGCTTACAACCCAAGACTTTACAACCTTAAAAATCCTAGATATGGCAGCTACATTATTCTTCCCTGACAGTAGATGCACTATCCCTTGGTATATTTTGAAGGGGATTGCAAATATCGATCTGATGAAAATAATATCTTGGGTCAAAGTTGTCAGGCAGCTCCTCATAGAATTACTCGATAATATTTGGCTGAATACATTTGAGCTACATGGTTGTTAATTGTAAATTCTTATAATTATAACTAAACTATTATTCCTTTTGGTGTTAATCGCGTATATATATGGTACCTGATCACATCACTAATCAGGACCGGCATGTCTGCTGTAGTATTGATTCTGCGAAAGAGTTAAAATTATAGAACAAAAAGAGGTAATGGAGGACAAAACATCAATGGCAGTTAGATGAGACCTGAACAATATTAATAAAGCCCTAATGTCACGCCCTGCTTCCCATAATACACTAAGGTGGGGATACGACGAGAGTCGGGGACACATGTAGGCAAGGAGAACAACCCACGTATATACGTTAAGCCTCAGGACAAGAAATTAAACACAACATTCAAAAAAATTTCAGCTTTATTGATCAAGTACAATAATATTACAAGAATTAGGTTTTATTACATCAATGTAAACAAGAGAGATGATACAAAGGATTCTCACGAGCTGGAAGAGAATACAAGTCCTCTTCTGGAGTTTCACGAATGTATTCACCGTACTTCTGACCGTGCGAAATTCCTGAACCTGAAACTGAGTATGCAAACTCAGGGTCGTTAATAAGCGATCCAGTGAGTGGTAAAATAAGGGAACAATAGTATACTATAATTATAATAACAATCAGTACATTATAGAATTATAGTTATAATCACAATCAGTGCATTGCTCATTCCATGTCTAGTATTAGAGAGATAGTTATATGACACAAGTATATTAACACACCATATTTTAGAATTATACAATAATAATAATCAATATTACCTGATATTTAAATTATTCTCTTTCAGTGTCCCATACCACTGGCAGTTCATATTAAATCTTACACTCCAGCAGAACTCATTCAAATGTGGCATGCATGTATCATTATCCAAACGAGAGAGTGACCAAATAACACACACTCATGTTATCATAATTGCTGCGTAACTAAATGTGATGTTATTTGAAAATTGAGGTAAAAACATTGTTTGTGTTTTAGCTGGGTTCCGTGCATACCCAGGACCACGACCCATAGTGTGTCTGGTGCTGGACCAGGAAAATACCGTTAGGAATCAACAGTAACAGGATAAATAAAACGGGGATGCTAGCCCATCCAGATTTCTCGCAGTGGAATCTAATTATTTCAGTTGTACAACCCATAAACAAGATTTTACCTAAAATACAGACGTTGTCTCCTTTATTAGTTTTCCTAACCCCCAGTGTCAATTATCTATTGTTAATGTCACATGAATTACTGAGTATACATGATAACACTATTTATCACATGAATACAATATAACAATGCTTTCACAATAACACGAAAATTTTCAATATAACAAGAGTGGTGTCAGTAATTCGGTAACATTAACCCGATCAATATTACACTGCAATCATGCATAATTATTTATTGATTCAAACACTTCACTACAACATCCAAGAATGCCAATTTATCTCTTTGAAAATCCTTAATCAAATAGTCCAATAATCAACCAACATATGATAACTCATCAACACGATAAACAATCACAATAAAATATTATTTTATTAAAAGGGTTAAAAGCACTCACCTGAGTTTTCGGGGATCTACCAAATATTACGTTGATCTCGTTGCCTTGGAATGGATGTGGATGCGTAGCTCTCGTCTCTACAATTACAACGCCTCGAGAATCACGAGATCGGACTCCAGATGGCTGAGATATCGCCTGAACATCAATACAAATATTAACGGGTCAGAACTATAATCTATAACGTCTAGAATATAATAATTTGTCCATCAAGAAGTTTACTACAATTTTACCTTTGTTAGTGGAGCGGGTCGTCATTGGGTCCGGTTCCGGTTTGGAGTAGAATAAGTCGCGTCTCCATCGGGCTCAAACCCAATAATCGAAACCCAAATAAATTAAGTCATTGGATTGTGGGTTGGGTCGGGTTTAGATCCAATAACCTAAACCCATCCACTCAAGTGATTGGGTTTTGGATTCAGGTTAAAGGGTGAAACGGGTTTGGGTTGCAAATGGGTTGAACCCGACATGAAAGAAATGAGGAGAAGAAGAGAGAAAAGAGTAGGGAGAGAATGAGGCTGTGACACTGCGAGGCGCGACAGCGCGGTGGTCTTGGCTGATCGGCAGCGGTGCCAGGCCGTCGGTGGCTGTGGCCAGCGCGACGGGGAGAGGAAAAAAGAGAGAAAAAGAGAGAGGAGAAGAAGAAAGAAGAAGAGAGAGGGGGTGGCGGTGGCGGCTACTGGTGGTGCAGCGACAACGACAGAGCAGGGCAGGGCAGGGAGAGGAGAGGAAGAAGAGAAGAAAAAGAGAAGAAGAAGGAGAATAAGAAGAAAGAGAGGAGATTGCGATGGCGGAGCTCGGGTTTGCCAGAGAGAAGGCAGAGGAGGGCGCACGGGCTGTGGTCAGGGTTAGGTTGCTTGGGATCGGGCACCGGCCATAGTTGTGCTCGGGCGCACGGTCTAGTAGAGATAGGGTATGAAAAGGAAATGAAGTTAGGGGGAGAGAGCAATGGAGAGGAGAAGAAGAAGAGGAAGAAGGGAGAGGGCTCGAGCTTGGTTGAGAGGGGAGGTAAGGGCGACCCCCTGCAGGCAGCGGCGGTCTACTAGGCGGTGGTGTTGGGGAGAGAAAGAGAAGAAGAGAAGATGATGATGGTGTTGGAGATGGTGATGGTCTGAGCTTCATGGAAGAGAGAGAAGTAGAGAGAAAATGAGAATTCTTTCTTATTAATCCCTATTTATATTTTCATAACAAATTCTCTTGTAATGCCACCTCTCATCCCCAATTCCCATACAATCCCAAGCCCTTCCACCTCATGCTCAAACTTGCCACCTCACTCCTTTATTCAAATAATTGATGTAGGTCTAAATAAAAATGAGAATAGAACAGATTGGTTGGGCTTGGGATAAGAGGCTTGGAAATTAAGTAGAAAATGGAAAATATAGAAGAATATCTAATAGGCTTGGGTTGGGCCTTGGCTTGATTTAAAAAGAAATGAAAAGGAGATAAAAAAGGGGATTTGGGCCTAACCAATAGAATGAGAATGAATAAGAAAGAAATAAGGATTTCACTGGATTTCTATTAATTTGTTTTACAAAGTTTTATCATTATTATTCCTACTTAGTATCATTAAATATGAGTATTACAATTATAGAATATATACACACACATATGTATTTATTTTAATTACTTATTTTTAACGTATAAAAATATTTACTCAACAAGAATAATTAATTTAAGATCATAAATTTATTACATCATAGTTAATTCAAGGTTTTTTAAAACCCATCTAAATAAATAATTAGAAAAATAGGCCTCTCCAAAAAAATAATTACCGAAATCGACCTCTGACGCGCCACGTTAGCGAGCCTTACCAGCGTGGTGCTGGCGGGTGCGCAAAGTGGGTCAAATTTGCGTTCAGGTTTGGCAAACCTGAACGTGAAAAAGATTAAAAATTGATAAAAACTTGCGTTCGGGGTTGGAGCCTCGAATGCTGTAGTCTTTCCCCCTCTTCTACCTCCTATCCATCTTTCTCACCCACCCAAAACCCTCCTCCCCCTGCCCCTCCCCACCGCCCCTCCCCTCCTTCTGCTCCCCCTTCCCCTCTTCCCCATCCTATTGTGGCTACTACTGCGAGGGAGGAGGGTGACAGACAAGAGAGGGGAGGGGGAGCTCTCCTTTCAACTTAAAAACAAGAAAAGAAATAATTAAAAACAAAGACGGTATGATTTTTACAATAGCACCATTGTTCCTCATCTTCCTAATTATAACTTCATATATGTATTCTCAGATTTAAGTTGTAAGTTCTTTAACGCCATCTACTTCAATTCACCATTCAAATCATCCTCGACCCTCCTCCCTCGTACTAGCCCACATTAGTAGGAGGGAGGGGTAAGAGGGGGAGGGGGAGGAGGAGGGAGGGGTAAGAGGGGGAGGGGGAGGGGGAGGGGGAGGGAGGGGAGGAGGGTTTTGGGTGGGGGGGAGAGAAGCAGACAGGAGGAAGAAGAGGGAAAAAACACACTATAGCGTAGACACGATTTTTTCATCTATTTTTTATCTATTTTTTCATTCTGGTTTACCAAACTTGGACGCGAATTTGACCTGCTCCGCGCCCGCCGGCATCACGCTGGTGAGTGGTGCCGATGTGGCGTGTCAGAGGTCAGTTTTGGTAATTATTTTTTGCGGAGGCCTATTTTTCTAATCATTTATTTAAATGGGTTTTTTAAAAAACAATTAATTCAATTATTTCTATAATTAAGGACTATCGGTAAATTCTCATACACTTTTGCTCGTACAATTATTTTAAATCCTTCAAAAATTTATCAATATTATAAATAACTTTTTAGATAAAATATTTTACTTAACAAAAATAAATTTTCCAATATTTATAAATTAAAACAAATCAAATTATCTATTTTAATTATTTAAACAAGTATTATCAAATAAGAGTGTTACACCTAGTTGATATTGATCTCTGAGATATTGAAGAAGAAAAGTGAGTATAATGATTTTATGAGGACTGCAACTTTTATGAGAATTGTGACCAAAGTCGCAGTCCTAACAAAGCACAAATTTTAATATTGCAACTATAATCACATTTCTCATTCATTTTCTTATATATTTTCTTTATAAGGTCTACGATCAAAGTCGCAGTCCCAACAAAAAATAAATTTTCTAGTGTTTTGTTGGGACTAAGACTATGGTCGCATTCCTCTTATATATTTGCTTTATGAGGACTGCGATCAAAGTTGCATTCCTAATAAAACACAAAATTTCTAGTGTTTTGTTAGGGCTGCGACTATAATCGTAGTCCTGAATCTTTTTCTTATATATTTGCTTTATAAGCATTGCGATTAAAGTCGCAGTTCTCATAATAGAATGCTTTTCTATATATTATTTAAAACATAAATTTGATCTATGTTTTCCCTAACCTGTAGATTTTAAATAGATGTTCTAATATTTCAAGGGAGGAAAAAAGTGAGAATGGGCCTCGCTGATGTAGACGAAGAAGGAGAAAGTTGGGAACAAAATGTTGTAGAGGGAATTGGAAAGGAATAAGAATATGTAAAAAATATTGAAGAAAACGTGACAAAAACATTGTCAGTTTTCTATCAGAACCATGTGATGAGGAACATGAAGACGTGATGATTTTGAAAAATGAAAATATATATTTGAAGAACATAGTGCTTGAATTGAAAAACATAATTTAATAGATTAAGAAGAAAAAAAGAGGCGAAAGAAGGAGAAGAGAATAAAGAGGCAATTAAAAAAGAGAAGCAAGAGAGGAACAAAATAAGAAAAAGGAGGAAAAAGAGGAGAAGAAAAGGAAGAAGGAGAATGAGAAGAGGAGGAAGGAGTAGGAGGCAGAGGATAACGAGAAAAGGTGGAAAGAGGAGGAATATGAGAGGGAGAAGGGAACGAGGTGGAAGAGGAGGAAGGAGGAGGAGGAAAATGCTAACAGAGGAAGGAGATTTTGAGGTTACTATTAGAAGAGTTGAAATTTCATATTTCAGTCTGAATGTGACTCAAGCAATCTCTGAGATGAATCACAACAAAGATTCAGACCAACAAACTGAAGAACACCTGGTATTGTGGAGGAAAAAAAGCTGATAAGAATAAGATCATGATTGTCTTTAAGGGTCTATAGAGAAAAGAGTCAAAAAATGAAAGAGATATGAAAGAGACCATGATGACTCCGACTTTATTTACCTAAAGATAGCAAAGAAAACATGCAAGGAGACAATTTCACGTGCTCAAAAAGTTATAAATGATCCTAAATTTGAAACAACAAAGAAAGACAGAAGTGATTCAAGCCTCCGTGATATAAACCAAAGCCTCTTGTATAAAGACATGGAGCCAGAAAAACAAGCAGTCATCAAAAGCTTTTTTGAAAAAGCAACACACGAGTAAGTAACTTTCTTTTTTATTTTTATTTTTGTAAGACTACAATCTTTACTTTATATAATCAAAGATCTTAATCGCAGTATCTAAAATTTTTCTTTATATAATCAGAGATCAATTTGACTGCGATTGTAGTCGCAGTCAAAGAAAAAGTTATAAAAAAATCATTTTTGCATGAACTACGACCATGATCGCAGTTCTTTTTGTGATTAATTTTGATTAGGACTGTGACTGCGATCGCAGTCAAACTAAATGCGATAAATACCATATTTAGATGAACTGCGATTGTGGTCGCAGTTCTATTGTAATTAAGAAATCTTTAAGTCCTCTCAAACTTATATAGTTTATTAATTAAAACTCTAAAATGTTTTTTATTTGCAGTGTTATTGCATATTGGGATGAAGAAAATGACATACATATTACTATAAATGACATAGAAGATATATTGTTTGACCAATATATGGAAGCAAATATCATACATTTCTACATAAAGCATCTGGAAAAAAAGAGGGGGATGAAAAACTTATACTTTCACAGTGAAGCATGGATAATTATGTTTTTTTCTTATATAGTGTCACTGTACTTATTTCACATTAATAAAGCGGTATATATTATTAACGAAATTATTATTTGTTTAATATAATATTGACAACATGGGTTTAGGGCCAAAATGAATGACCTTGAAGAATATTTCATAAACAACAAGTTGAAAATTTAAATATGGACATAAAGTACATGTTCTTCCCGATCAATCATTCCCACAATGGTAATGATACTGGGTCCAGATATTATGCATTAAATGGAGTCGCAGTCATATTGAATGATTTGAACTATCATTTTTAGATGAACTGCGACTATGGTCACAGGGCACACGCGATATAAAGAATTAGTTCTTTGTAAGAATTGTGACTGTGGTCGCAGTCTTTGTTGGCCCAGAGGCCCATCACTCTAGTTTTGATGATGATTAACTCATGTAGTTATAGTTTACTAATAATCTTATGATATTTAGTTCTAGATATTTGATCAAGATATTACTAGGTGTTTAGCTTTAACATAGGAGTTTTGGAGTTTTCACGTGTTGATTCAAGAGCTCGAGCGTCAAGATCGCATCTAGTACTAGGTTGGAGTCAAGCTCGTTGGATTGCATTTGGATCGAGTTGACTTGGAGAAGGAGTTCTACAAGAAGATCTCGGTTTGTATTTAGTATTTTTAGTTCATTATAAAGATTAGATAGTGTTGATATGCTCAAGTTCACATACACACACAAGTTTAAAGTTTATTGTTTTTGGTTTTAGGTATAACCGGTTTTTGAATTTCTTGTCAAAAATATATATATATATATATATATATATATATATATATATATATATATATATATATATATATATATATATCTCCTTTATGTATATTGGATTCTATCCATATGCAACATGCTTCAAGTTGTTTCAATATCAATTAACATGAGTTTTGGAGAAAACGGTTTTCCATTTCAAAAATTCAAGTTTTGAAAAATACCGATTTTGTGTTTAAGCCAAATTTCTATATCATAAAAATGGTTCAAACAGTTTGTAATATGTGTTGAATTTTAGTCACACATATTTGTATTTCAATGATCTTATAAGAAATTATTTTTGTGGAATTTTTGTGATTTTATGGGATT
Source organism: Agave tequilana (assembly GCA_038442645.1). Classification (NCBI taxonomy): domain Eukaryota; kingdom Viridiplantae; phylum Streptophyta; class Magnoliopsida; order Asparagales; family Asparagaceae; genus Agave; species Agave tequilana. The sequence goes on from JAVJIF010029717.1 coordinate 1,166,142, forward strand.
TAACTGGAATCAAAATACCTAAGTTTTAAATCCTAAAAACCCAGCCAGACTGACTGGCAGTCCACCAGACCGGTCGGCCGGACCAGGGGTCGGTTGACCAGCACGGTCGACCGATATGCACGAGGACGTGCACATGGCCAGCCATCTCGGCTGGTCGACCGCATGATCGACCGACTGAAAGCACTCCACTCTTGGGTGGGGGCCGGTCGACCAGGCGGTCGACAGTTGGCTTTGGTCCGGTCGACCGGGCAGTCGACCGGAGGCACAACAGTCATAAAAATGACCGTTGGCCGGTCGACCGAGCGGTCGACCGGAAAGGCATTCTGCCCTTTCCTGGCTGCCAATAGGCAGATTCTTTGGAGGGTTATAAATAGCCCCCTCCTTAGCTGATTTCACCAAGAATTTCAAGAGCAAAATTTTCTATTTTACCTAGTGTTTTAGCAACAAGTTTTCAAAGAGTTTTTTAGGTTATAAAGATCTATCTTTATTTGTTTTAAAGTGTTGGAAAATTAAAGAAAAATAGAGTCTTCGGGAATTGGTTTTTGTTCTTCATTTCTATAGCTATCTAGAAGTTTTCTCAAGAGTTTTTCTTTGTGATTTATTTTCCAAACTCTTTATTTTCTCACACTTGAGCTATCATATCTATCCTATCTATAGGATCTTATTTTTGTGAGAAAATTGGTTTGTGGTTGCTGAGACCACCAAGAGTTGTAACCTTTCTTGTATTTGTTGGTATCCCTCTTGTGTAGTGGTGATTGTGGAGGTTGAGTTTGGTTGTGTTGGTATCCCTCTAAGTGTAGAGGTGATTGAGGTTGCTGTTTGCTTTGAGCCTTATCCCTCTATTGTGAGATTGATCTTGTTTTGGCTAAGTACCCATCCCTCTAAGTGTAGAGGTGATTGTTATTGTGCCTTGCCTCTTGTGTAGAGGTTGTATTTGTTGGAGAGAGGAGTTGTGTACTCCAAAGTTGTATTACCCAAATCATGAATTTACCCAACTAGGAGTGAGATCTTGGTTGCTAATCTAGTATTTACATTTGCACACATATAGTTTATACACTCATAGATTTCATGACCCCTCCTATGTTTGATGTTTCTAATATCGATATGAGGAAGCTTAGAATGAGTGCTTACTTAAAAACCCTAGGATTGCATTTTTACCTTACCGCTACCAAGAAATCTTATCTTGGTAATAGCAAGCATATAGAGGCTAATGCACAAGCCTTAATGGCACTTAGAAACACACTAATCAAAGAACATTTATCTATTATTTCTTATTGTGATTCCGCTTTTGTAGTGTGGAATACTTTGACCTCTCCCGCGCTACAAACGACAAACATTGTGGAGGAGGAATCTAGTGGAGATGAGTCCGACCAACATTGCTACATGGTCCAAGGGAATGACTCTCTTGAGGTAAATTCAGAAACTCATCTAGATGATGTGCTAGTTCTTCCGGTGATGACTATATGGATGCCGATGCTTTAAATGAAGGACTATCTATTGTGTGTGAAAATTTGCTTGAAAAATTCCAACTCTTGAAAAAGAAAACTTTTAAAATAAAAAAAGAAAATAAGGATTTGTTTTCAAAACTTAATATAGCTTTGCAAGAGAGGAATGAGATTTCAAATGAAAGGGACTCATTGAAATCCCAACTTGACCTTACCTTAAAGGAACATGAATTTTTAAAGAATAAAAATGATTGTGATGATGATGTGAAGAAAATAAAATTTTGTCTTCAAAACTTGATTTTGTTTTAAAAGAGAATGAATCTTTGAAAACCAAAATTGATTCTATTTCAAAAGAACTGGATATGATTTCTATTAAAAATAAATCTTTGAAAAATAATTTGTCTTCACATGTTTGCCATGCTAATATTGCTTCACCATCTAGTGTTTCAATTGCATGCTCCACCTCTTCTTCTATTATTGAAAATGAGATATGGGTTTTAAAGAAGAGTGTTGATTGTTTGGGCTCTACTTTGAGCCAATGTGCCATAAATCACACACGGTTGGAATCCATGTTTCGCAAGAAACATGCTCCTCACATGCATGTACATCATACACGGCATACACATGATCATCATGCTCATACACATGATTTCATGTATGCTCATGTGTACACTTGTACACATTGTGGACGTAAGGGCCACCTTGCAAAATTTTGTTATGATAGAGTACATAATGTAAATTTTGCAAATAGATTTGTTTGGGTTAGGAAAGGTGCTAACTCCCATGGACCCAATAAGGTATGGGTACCACAAGCCACTCCTATTTTTTTTGATGTAGGTGTGGGCTCTCACATGACATGAGAGGTATTGGTGCCTTAATGGTAGATGCTTTTGTGCTTGATGGACTCTACTTTGGATGCATCACCTTCAATAAAGTTTTGTGGGGGACCATCATGGTTTGGAGATCTAGAGATTAGCCCTAATGGTTTTGGTAACTATCTCTAACTCTCATTTAGTTTACATGCTTTCATTATTAATTTTTAGCATGTCATGTTTTAATGCTCATTGTGTTAAATGTCATGATAATTAGACTTATGACATACATGTATAGTAATTGAGATACACCCATATTCATATGGATCTATATTTTGTGTTCTCACTTTAGTTTAGTTATTATGTGTATCATAGTTCTAAGACATGTGCATTTATATAATGATCATATTGGTTTATGTTTCGTTTTATACTTCATGTTTTGATTACATGTTTAAGATATAGTTTTCATTAAAACTTGTGTAGATACTTGTACAACTAATGAGCCACATTTGATTTTTGTATGTTTGTACTTAATTGCTCACTTGTACCCATTAGATGTACTAGTATAGCCTAATTTTGATGATTCTTACATTTTAACTTGTATTCCCTATTTTTCATACATATTTTTCATAAAAAATGTATTTAGCTTCATGTATATGGTAATTTTGTTTTAAAACTTTAGATATACATATATACCCCTGAGTCACTTACTTTTCATGTAACTTCTATAATGGACTTATTTGTGCTTGGGATATGTGTGTATACCTTTAGTTTTAACTAAACATACATATACCTTGAATCCTATTTAGTTTGATGATTTTTCATGTTTTTGTAAAGGAATTTCAAATTGAGTTTAATTGCCTATTTTCATGATTTTGCTGATTACATGATTCTTACACTCACATTAATTCTTATTTACTCATGATTTTTATTTTCATGAGTTTATATGTGCTTTATAGATTTTGAGTGTCAATTGTTGAGTGATTTTCATGTTTTCATGGATATATTCTTATTTTATTCCTTACTTGAAGGATTTCGTACTAGTTTTCAAGATTATCATAAAACTAGTTGCATATTTCTTTATTTTGGAAGAATTTTCAAATATGTTAAACTATTTTTAAATCCTACTGAAAACCCCACAACCGAAGGGCGGTTGGATGGGCGACCATGCCTTATATGCTCAAAATTAAAAATATATTTAAATATGTGCATAAATAGGGTGGTAGGTATGAGTTATACACTTGATTCTCATTATATTTTTTCAATTGGTATCACAATTGATATTTTTTTTTATATACTCATATTTGTGTTTTCTATATATGTATGCTTCAACTTTCAAATAAAAAAAATTTCGATTGATATTTACATTTTTATACATATATATATGTGATTTGATTGTGCTTACAATATCTTTACATCTTAAAGCACAAATTATATTTATGTTAAGCTTGATTTACTCCTTAATGTCAATTATTTTTTAATTAGTATCTTATGCAAGCTTATGCATTATTTTTATTAGTATTTTATAAAGGGGGAGAAAATTCATGTTTTATCTTTCAATTGGTATCTTTCAATCGATTTTATTTTCAATTGATATCTTACTCCCATTCTTTATGATGAAAAATACTTTGTTTTGGTATATGCTAACATTTTTAATATTGGTATCATGTTTCATTTTAAATTGGTATCTATATTGATATGAGTTATATTTACCTAAAACAATTTGGTTTTTACCTTCAATTGGTTGTTACTTTCATTTGGTATCAAGATTTCTAATATATATATTTCAATTGGTATCAAAACATATAATGTTTCATTTTCTATTGGTATCAAGATTTACAAGACATTTTAAATTGGTATCAAGATATTTTCAATTGGTATCTTTTAGTATCTTAAAAATTTTGTTTACTTTCAATTGGTATCTTAAAAATATTTTGTTTATTTTCAATTGGTATCATAAATTAGTATCTTGATGTTTTGATGTATACCTTTATCATAAATTGATATATTTTTCAATTGGTATCACATTGTTTTGATATGTATTGCTTATATGCAAGGAAAGCTTAACATCTTTTCTATATATAGATTCATGTTGAGTATATTTCATATTGAGGAGCTTAATCTCTCTTCTTCATGTTTTACATGTGTGTAGGGAGAGCTTCACATCTCCTTTTATACAATGTATATTATGCGTTATGAGATTAGGGTTTAGTCATCTCTTTTCATGTAATGCATGTATGCATGGGAGTTAACTTTACGTCTCTCCTCTTCATGAATGTATATCACATATACATCCTTCTTGCTTGATTTGACAAAAAGGGAGAAATTTTTTTTGAGTTTATTTATGCCCCTTTGTTGATGATTTGACAAAAAGGAGGAGAGAAATTTGGAGTTTTATATATGCATGTTTATGCATGATTTCCTTGTTTTATACAAAAAGAGAGAAATTTTTTTGAGAGTTTTATATATGCATGTTTATGTCATTTATATGTATGTTTATTTTTTTCAATTGGTATCAGAGCATATATGATTTGTTTTCAATTGGTATCAGAGCATATATGTTAATATGTGTTATTTATTTTATGCATAAATTGAATATCTTTATTGTTTATTGCTATACATGAGTTAAGAGGGAGCTACTATGAAGCTTAACGTTAATCCATACATATATAACTCCATGAGTTTTGTCATCATAAAAAGGGGGGAGATTGTTGGCCCAGAGGCCCATCACTCTAGTTTTGATGATGATTAACTCATGTAGTTATACTTTACTAATAATCTTGTAATATTTAGTTCCAGATATTTGATCAAGATATTAGTAGGTGTTTAGCTTCAACAAAGGAGTTTTAGAGCTTTCACGTGTTGATTCAAGAGCTCGAGCGTCAAGATCGCATCTAGTACTCGGTTGGAGTCAAGCTCGTTGGATCGCATTTGGATCGAGCCGACTTGGAGAAGGCGTTCTACAAGAAGATCTCGGTTTGTATTTAGTATGTTTAGTTCATTGTAAAGATTAGATAGTGTTGATATGCTCAAGTTCACATACACACAAGTTTAAAGTTTATTGGTTTTGATATTTGGTATAACCGGTTTTTGGATTTCTTTTGAAAAACATAGATATATATATATATCCTTTATATATATTGGATTCTATCCATATGCAACATACTTCAAGTTGTTTCAATATCATGTTTTTGTATTTACATGAGTTTTGGAGAAAATGGTTTTTCATTTCAAAAATTCAAGTTTTAGAAAATACCGATTTTGTGTTTAAGCCAAATTTCTATATCACAAAAATGGTTCAAATAGTTTGTAATATGTGTTGAATTTTAGTCACACATATTTGTATTTCAAAGATCTTAAAAGAACTTATTTTTATGTAATTTTTGTGATTTTATGGGATTTAATTGGAATCAAAATACTTAAGTTTTAAATCCTAAAAACCCAGCCAGACTGATTGGCGGTCGACCGATGTGCACGAGGACGTGCACATGGCCAGCCATCTCAGCCAGTCGACCGACTGAAAGCACCTCACTCTCAGGTCGGGGGCAGTCGACCGGGCAGTCGACCGGAGGCACAACGGTTATAAAAATGACCGGTGGCCGGTCGACTGGGCGGTCGACCAGAAGGGCATTTCTGCCCTTTCCTGGCTGCCAACAGGCAGATTCTTTGGAGGGTTATAGATAGCCCCTTACTTAGCTGATTTCACCAAGAATTTCAAAAGCAAAATTTTCTATCTTTCCTAGTGTTTTAGCAACAAGTTTTCAAAGAGTTTTTAGGTTATAAAGATCTATCTTTATTTATTTTAAAGTGCTGGAAAAATTAAAGAAAAATAGAGTCTTTGGGAATTGGTTTTTGTTCTTCATTTCTATAGCCATCTAGAAGTTTTCCCAAGAGTTTTTCTTTGTGATTTGTTTTTCAAACTCTTTGTTTTCTCACATTTGAGCAATCATATCTATCCTATCTATAGGATCTTATTTTTGTGGGAAAATTGGTTTGTGGTTGTTGAGACTACCAAGAGTTGTAACCTTTCTTGTATTTGTTGGAGTCCCTCTTGTGTAGAGGTGATTGTGGAGGTTGAGTCTGGTTGTGTTGGTATCCCTCTAAGTGTAGATGTGATTGAGGTTGTTGTTTGGCTTTGAGCCTTATCCCTCTAGTGTGAGGTTGATCTTATTTTGGCTAAGTGCCCATCCCTCTAAGTGTAGAGGTGATTGTTGTTGTGCCTTACCTCTTGTGTAGAGGTTGTGTTTGTTGGAGAGAGGACTTGTGTACTCCAAAGTTGTATTACCCAAATCCTCAGTGGAGGTTCCCTGTGTAGGAAGTCCTGTGTGGACGATATAGTAGAAATCCTTCTGTGTGAAGGCGGGGACGTAGTGCAGTGGCTCGAATCTCAAAACATAACTCGGTGTTTGTGATTGATCCACTATCTCTAAACTCTCTCTCTTTTATATCTTACATTGCATCATATTCATATCATATATGTGTTTTATATTGATTTTGCAAAGGGAAAAACTTACAAAAAAGTGTCGAGGAGCTAAATTACAAGTAATTCTTTGAAGTAAAAAGATTACAGGTAGATCTCCTCTGAGATTTCTGGGGAAGCGTGTCGGTAGGAATCTGATCAGCGCGCGATCACTTTATCCCTTTGACGATGCGATCGATCAGACAATCGGACTGTTGCCTGATGGGATTCCCTTCTCGCCTGGTTCGGAGAATCGGAGAACAGAAGGTTGTTAGAACCCTCTTGTTACTTCTCAAACTGCCTCCACTTGGAAATTCCTTCTCGCCTGATTCTGGAGATTCCTTGAGAGGGAGGAAGATCTTAGGGTATTAGCACCCTGATTAGAGAAGTAATTCTCTGAATTCTTGGAAGTAAGAGAGTAGATCTCTGTCTTTTGTCCTCTTCTCCTCTTTTTGAGCCTCTGCCCTCCTCTCGCCCTTGGTAGGCTATTTATAAGGAGGAGTAGGGGTATAATCGCCCTAAAAATCTGAAAACAGATTGAGTCAATCTGTTTTACATCTGGAAAGTAGCTTCGTCGCGAGGCTAGAGACAGCTTTTGCGAAGTTAGGAATAGCAAGTAGTGCTGGTCTCTTGATCCGCTCTGCTAAATGAGGGATGCGCCCTTGATTCTTTCCAAATAACTGAAAGATTTCTTCGGATCTTCTCACTTGATTGGGAGAGTCAAAAGATCATGGCAAGCAACTGTCAAATTTGATCTCAATTAGATTTGATCTCATCTAGAGATTTGATTGGTTAAAGGTGACCATAGAAGACCTGCAGCGAAGTCGTTACGTTGAGCTTATGGCGGAGCTGGGAGAAGCATCTGGCGAAGTTAAAAGAAAGCTCTTCAGTGGAGCTGGATAACTTTGTGATGAAGCTACTAATTACCCTTTTGCGCAACTGCCTGGGGCTTCGAGCGAAGCTAACTCTCTGCGGAGTTAACTGAGCATTTCTATGCGAAGTTGTAAGTTAGCTCGAAGCGAGACTGTGAAGGAGCTTCTTGCGATGCTAAGCAACTTTGACTTCTTATGCGAGACTTATCTCGTGGGCTCGTATGAGACTAAGTGTTGAGCTAACTTAGTGTCTCTGGACATACTTGGGTCTTCTCACGAGCTTTTCTCAGCTTACTGTCTGCTTCACTGGATCAGTAGAGTCCAAGTTGATTGATACGTCCCTTTGAGATGGGTAAAGAACTGGTCGTCAGCTTGTCTGCCGCTTGTCTTTTGTAGATGTCAACAAGTTAGACATTGTTCAGGCTAGTTAGGAATCTTGCCTTTTTTAGAGTGTCAACAAGACCCCCTTCAAAGTTTTTGTGAGTCTGCAATGGAATGGTTCAGATTTCGAAATACTTTGAACTGCTTTGATTGATGATATGCGAAATGCGAACGTCGCCATAATGGTTGAGTTCAGCTCCGCTTTCAATCCTGCTTCCAGATTAGAATAAGTTCACCGAGGAACCGCGTAGATTCGCGATTCTGGGTAGCTTTGCGTCTGGATAGTTTCACGTTAACCCGGTGTTTGGAACGACGTTCCTTTCCCGAGGCTAACTACTTTTCGGCTAGTTACGAGAGGGATTGCTCCCTTTTCCGAGGTTAGAATAAACTCTCTTGCTTTTAACGAGGGAGATTGTTCCTTTCCTCGATGCTAAGCATTTAAATGCTTTAATTTCGCCCGCCTTCTAGGCTTGAAGTAGCAGCGGCGTAGTCAGGCCATGAGGCCTATAAATAGGACACTTGAAGTCCTCTTCAGAGAAACATACTTTTCTCTTTCTGAAAAGTGTATCCATGACATCCCTTCGTTGCCCAGGAAAGGAGACTCAGATCTCTGAAATAGTGGGGGCGCCCACTCTGGTCACGAACCGGCCAAGAGTTGGTAAGTCTCGGTTATCCGATGACTTTTAGGGGGTTCATCTCCCTTAGCTTTACTAGCTATCTTAGGGATTAAATTTTCTGGATCTTTGCATTTGGCTGATTTTTAGAAAAGGGTTTCGACCCTATTTTCTAGCTTCTCGGCGAAGCTATCATTCTCGCTTGATCAGGAAAAGACTTTTTCATGCAGAGTTCCTGTCTTGATCTATTGAATCTGCCTGTTAAATCCGCCACATAGGCAAGAATCGGGACAAGTCTCTTCAGGGTTGAGCCAGTCTTGCCATATAGGTGGGGTCAAGACTGCGTCCCTCTGGACCAGTCTGGCTTAGCCATATAGGCGAGGCTAGGACTTGGTCTTTTTTGAGGCTTCTTCAGCCTAACTGCCTTAGGCGGAGCTAAGGCTTGGCTTATGCTGAGCTAGTCCATCATCACTGTGCAAGAGAGGCTATCCTCTGCTTAACTGAAGCACCACTGGATCAGATATGAATTGCTTCGTCCAAAGAATTTGACTTAGCATTTCATCTTTGCAGTTTTCTTTTGATTTAATGCTAATCTGTTTTCAGTTTGCATTGCAGTGAACTGTGCCCGCCAATCTTTTGTCTTGATGAAAGAGACCAGAAACTTGCCTCTTGACCTCCAAGTTGAAACTTTAATACTAAGCAGGAGGAACATACTGGAGCAGCTGATGGGTGTTCAAAGAAGAGGTTGGCAGTTGCTTATCCGAGATGACCCACTTCGGGAAGGGGTTGGTAGTCGCTTATCCGAGATGATCCACTTCGGGAAAGCGGGCGTCACCTGTAAGGTCTTGGATCCTTCCTTTGCCAATTTTCATCGAAGAAGATCTGACTTTCTGGTGACAACTGGTCCTTTGCCAATTTTCATCAAAGAAGATCTAGCCTCTTAATGACAAAATCTGCCATTATGCGAAGGATTACGGCCTTGTGCAGGAGGAAGACCTTTCGTGTCCAGTTGGTTTGGCTTATCACCTTGGAAGTAGATAGGACAACTTGTATGCCTTTGGAGTAATGATTCGGTTGTACGAAAGACCATCTTGATGTAGTGTCAATGTATCTTCCCTTTTGAATCAATAAAAATGTTTATTTTCTGCTTATCTGCTTTGTTTCCCTCCTTTTTGATCCGAGAACACTTGGAGTGGACTGTTTTCCATTTGATTTGCAAAGGGAAAAACTTACAATAAAAAGTTTGAGGAGCTAAATTACAAGTATTCTTAAAAAGATTACAAGTAGATCCCCTCAGAGATTCTGAAGAAGTGTGCCGATAGGAGTCTGGTCAGCACGCGACCACTTTGTCCCTTTGACGATGCGAGCGATGAGATTCCCTTCTCGCCTGGTTCGGGGAATCAGAGAACAGAAGGTTGGTAGAACCCTCTTGCTACTTCTCAAAACCTGCCTTCAATTAGGAATTCCTTCTCGCCTGGTTCCGGAGATTCCTTGAGAAGAAGGTATTAGGGTATCAGCACCCTGATTAGAGAAGCAATTCTCTAAAAGTTTTTGAATTCAAGAGCGCACGGTGCGTCGTGAAGAAGCCTCTGCTTGTGGAGTCCTCTTATGCGTGTTGTCTCAGAAAAGCTTTGTTTCTGGAGATATCCTTCCGCCTCTCTCCTTGTACCCCTGATGGGCTATTTATAGGGAGAGCAAGGGTATAATCGTCCCTTGAAGATATGGAAACAGATTGAATCAAATCTGTTTAAATCTGGAAAGTAGCCTTGCTGCGAGGCTAGGATCAGCTTCTGCGAAGCTAGAAATGGCAGGTTGGTTGATCTTCTTGATCTGATTTGATTCTTTCCATATTGTTAAAAGATCTCTCCTGATCCTCTTACTCGTTTTAAGAGATTCAAGAGATTGTGGCAATCAACTTCCAAATTTGATCTCCGATTTGATCTTAATTGGATTTGATCTGATTGGATCCGATCTCATCCGGAGATTTGATTGGTCAAAGGTTGACCATAGCAGATCCGTAGCGGTGCTGCCCGCATCGAGCTCACAGCGGAGCTGGAGGCAGTTTCTGGCGAAGTCAGAAGACAGCTCTTCAGCGGAGCTAGATGTCGTCTGTGGCGAAGCTACCGCACACCCTTTCTAAGCAGTTGCGTGTGGCTTCAGGCGGAGTTAACTCTCTTTGGCGAAGCTATGAATTAGCTTCCTGGCGAGGCTTTGAATGGCTTCAAGGCGAAGTTGGATGATTTTAGCCTCTCAGGCGAGGCTATCCCTTTGGGTTCATGTGATGCTAAGTGCTAGCATCTTAGACCTGCTGAGGTCTGTTTAGAGACAATCTGGGCTCACTGTCTGCTTGATGGATCAGTGGAGTCTAAGTTGCTTCTTTGTCCCTCGGAGATGGGTGAAAACTGGTCTTCAGCTCGTCTGTCACTTGTCTTTTGTAAATGTCAACAAGTTTAGACATTGTTCGGACCAATAAGAATCTTGTCTTTTTTAAGTGTCAACAAGACCCCCTTCAAAGTTTTCGAAAGTCTGCAATGGCTTAGACTTTGAAATACTTTGAATTGCTTTGATTGGTGGTGTGTGGAGTATGAATGTCGCCATGATGGTTGAGTTCAGCTTCGCTTTGGATCCTGCTTTGGGATGTAGATTCGCCGAGGAATCATGTAGACTCGCGTCTGGGTAGCTTCGCGGCTAAGTAGGTTCGCTCTGGAACATCTGTCGCTTTCCCGAGGCCAACTGCCGTGGGCTGGTTACGAGAAGGATTACTTCTTCTCTCGCACCGATCGAGGGAGATATTCTCCCCTCGCGCGTTTCCAAGGGAGGATATTCCCTTTCTTCAAGGCGCCATGAGTGCCTTTTATGAGGGAGACTTTTCTTCCTTTGCACGGTTCCAAGGGAAACCGTCCCTTTTCTCAAGGCGCAGTAAATGCCTTAAATGCGCTCGTGCTTCCACGCTTGAGGCGGCAGCGCTCAGGCCATGGGGCCTATAAATAGGACACTTGAGGTCCTCTGAAGAGAAGTGATCTGCTCTTCTCCTCTTCTCTTGGTTGAGAGAGATACTCAGATCTCTGAAGTAGTGGGAATGCCCACTCTGGTCATTATCCGGCCAAGGACCGGTAAGTCTTGATCATTCAACGACTTCACCAAGTTTAGGGAATTCATCTCCCTTAATTTAGCTTTTAACAGCTGCTTCAGGGATTAGTTTCCCTTGTTCTTCATTTTGCAATTGGCTGATTGCATGTTAAGGATTTCAGCATAGCTTTCCAGCGAAGTTATCATCTTGACTTGATCAGAGAAAGATCACTGCATGTTAAGTCCGCTGCACAGGCAGAACTTGGGACTTAGTTTTTTCAAAGTTGAGCCAGTCTTGCCGTATAGGTGGGGCTAAGACTGTGTTCCCCAGGATCAGTCTGGCTTAGCCATATAGGCGAGGCTAGGACTTGGCGTTTGCTGAGCTAGCCCATCACTGCTGTGCAAGCGAGACTTAACCTCTGCTTTAACTGAAATCGGATTGCTGCGCCCCAAAGAATCTGACTTAGTATTTTTGCAGCTTCTCCCGTGTGTAACTGCTAATCTATTCTGATTTGCATTGCAGTGAGCTATGTTCGCCAACTTTGTGACTTGATGAAAGAGACCGAAAAGTTACCTTATGCTTCCCAGTTGAAGCTTTACTTTTAAGCAGGAGGAACAAACTAGGGCAGCTGATGTGTGTCCCAGAGGTTGTTGGCAGTCGCTTATCCGAGATGATTCCTTTTGAGGCGAGGCTGGTGGTCGCTTATCTGAGATGATCCACTTCGGGAAAGCGAACGTCACCTGTGAGATCACTGACCTTGTCCTGGTGGCACCATCTGTCCTGGTGGCACCATCTGTCCTTATGTGAAGGATTACAGCCTTGTGCAGGAGGAAGGCCTTTCGTGTCCAGTTGGTCTGGCTTGGAAGCAGATAAAACCACTTGTATGCCTTTTGCGCAAATGATTTTGATGAACAACTGAATCTGTTGTATGAAACACAACCTTGATGTAGTATCAATGTACCTTTGCTTTTAAATCAATAAAAGTTCATTGTCTGCTCATTTGATTTTTTCCTGCCTTCATTGAGAACGGGGCTAAACTTCGTGCGGAGTTAAGGGCAAGGTCCTTTTTGAATGAGCTTCGCGCGAAACTGGCATGTCGGCGAACTGTGCCTTTAGCGGGCTAAGGCAACCCTTTTGGCGAAGTTCTGGATGAACTTGTGCGAAGTCCACGTTTTGACTTGTAGCGAAGTTAGCCCTTAGTGGCTGAATCAGCACTTCTCGGGAAAGCGCTTTAGGCGGCGTTTCAAATTAATTTGAAACGACAGCCTGTACTGTTTACAAGGCATCGTTTCAGGCGCTCATTGGCCTATAAAAGCCCGATCGGGCTGAGAAAGAGCAGATCTCTTTACTTGAAATTTTTAGAGACCTTTGACTCTTCTTCTTCCTCTTTCCTCTCTATTTAGAAAGTTTGAAAGCTTCCGTAGCTCTTTAATGGCGCCCAAGAGACGAGCGGGAAAAGAAGTGGCCACTTCTGCAGCGGAGGGTCCTTCTCCTCCTCCGGTCATCGAACGACCAATTGCTGATAAGGGACTTCCCCTTTTGATTAGAGCCGATATTTGGCTGTCTTTGGATGAATCCAGAACGATCGAGCATGATCTGTTATTGTTAGGGAATCCATTTCCCTGAATTTCCCTTATTTTCTTGGACGGGGATCTAAGAACTGAACAGTTCTTCTTTAAGCTTCCGTGCGAAGCTATCACTTGGGCTGTTTTCGTCCTGTTGAACAACAGGATACGGATCTGTCCCTTCAATCGTGGCCGTAAAGGATTAATGACCATAATGCCCTTTTGACGAAGTCAGTCCTCGGGGCTGTACTGCTTCTGCTTAAGCTTTCTCGACGCGAAGCTAACACTTGGACATTTTCTGCGAAAGCGGACTTGACTGTGAGGCTAAGCTTTGTCGAAGCTATCGCCTTGCTAGCTTCGCTCAAGGGGTGAGGCTATGCCTTGGTGAAACTTGTGTCTTTGTGTTCGCTTGGCTGATGAACTAATCATGATTCTTCTTTGCTTCTGCAGTGCACTATACTCTTGGTCCTTTAAACAGCCTATTCGGGATGACCAGGGGATCGGACGGCAATATCAGCCTGCAATTTCAAGGGCAGGCTTCTCTGTTTAGTGAGCGGAGTTCTGTCATCCGAGATACGCTTATTCATGGTGGTGATCAATACACCACGAGGAGTATTTTGACTACGGCTCCCCTTGAAGATATCGACCGTCGAACTTACAGGAAGCCCGACTTCATGTTCGGGGATGCCGCACCAGACCCTGATCACCAACTACTGGCAGGGGAAGGGCAGTAGATTTTCCAGTTGGATGGTGAGAAGTTTTACCTTCCATCCAACAAGCGACATTTTTCTTTGTCTTCCTTCCAGAGTGTGACACAGGCTCGGAAGATGTCGTGGGACGTGAGCCGGAGTACTGACTCTGTCCACATAGGAAAATTGATGCTTCAATCTCCTGGTTATGCAAGAGCGGGGCCTCCTCATTGCTGTAGGCTGTCCAAAAGTTACTGGAGGACAAGCCATTGAAAAGCAAAGTTTCAAGCTCTAGACGCGAGGGACTATCACCTGCGTCTCAGCATCAAGGCGCGTTGGCCCGACACCCGCGTCTCAGCATCAAGGCGCGTCGGCCCGACACCCGCGTCTCAGCATCAAGGCGCGTCGGCCTGACACCCGCGTCTCAGCATCAAGGCGCGTCGGCCTGACACCCGCGTCTCAGCCTCAAGACGCAAAGGTCTAAAACCCGCGTCTCAGTTATAACCGCCTTGGTGAAGGGACCAATCACTGCCTACACGTAAGGAAAATCAACCCCCATCGCGGCGTGTCTTTAGCAGGCACGTGGGTTAGTTACCGCCCATATAGCGGGGAAGTGGCCCCTCATTGTGGAGCATTTTCAGGGGGCACGTTCACCCCTGGGACCTCTATAAATAGCCTCGTTTGCTATGGGCTAAAAAAAAGGAGGGGGATCGGCAATCAGAAGAGAGGTGGAACTTTTGGCAATCGGCAACAAGAGGGCGACACAGAGAGAAAAGAAGCAGATCAACTCTTCAGCAAGTTCGCTGCGTACGAGCTAGCTTTCGCCTACCTTCTCTTTGAGAGTTTTGGTAGACAGAGCTGAGTTACTCTTTCTACCGGCCGAAGAGGAGATCCCAGAAGGACGGTCATCTGGTCAACGGAGAACAAGATTCACTCTCCACCGCCACACGAAGAACCCAGCATTAAACAAAGGGGGAATTCAAGATTCAATATTCTCCCTCCCTTGTAACCGGAAGGAACAGTTTTTGTTGTAATCCTTTTCATTTGATTCAAGGAAAACTTTTACCGCAAATTCTTGTCCTCTCCTTTCCCGGGTCATACAAGAGATTGCGACTCCGCTGGGGACTACTTTCGTCACTGACGAACAGATCGTGGCGCAGGATGACGTCCTCCGTAAGGGGAAGATGGTCGAATCACTCGTCGTCGAGTTCGACCAGGCGAAATATGAAGAGTTTCTCTCTTCTGGCTCCAAGAGCCCAAAGACCCGCGTCTGTCGCAGGGTCTCGACGGGGAATGGCCCCGAAACCCGACAAGAAGCTCTCTTGGACGCCGCTGCTGCTGCCCACTGTGCCCAGCAAAGTTCACGCGTCAACGCCTCCCGGAAGGCCCGCGTGATCCCAAGCACAGTTGCTGTTGCGACCAACTCCGGCGCACAGAAGACCCGCGTCAACGTCTCTTAGGAGACCCGCGTGGTTAAAATCCCTGATGTTCAACATCAGGATGTTGTTGGTTTCTCTCCACCTCCTCGACGCAATCGAAACGCTGAGCGTCGACAAAGGAGACGTGCGCATCAGCTGCAAGTTGGAACCGTTGGTTGTCCAACTGAGGCTGGACGCGACGCACAATCTCGCGCCTTACCCGCGCCACGTCCAGTACGTGAAATCCGCGTTTGGCGCCCCAAACGCGAGATTCCTCAAGTTGAGTCTTCTGAAGACCAACTCATCAAACGCCAAGGCGAAGCTTCTGCGTCTCGTCCAACGCAAGAAGCACGCGCCCACAAGCGTGAGGCCCAGCAGTCCATCCTCTCTCAAGTGTCTCTGCCCAGACGCACCAGGCAGCAACGCGAGACTTGCGTTTTGTCTCAGCAGAGACGCCAGACGCGCGTTACACGGCCGCGTCGCGAGAACCGCGTCCCTGATGCCCGCGTCCAGGCTGTACAGCACATGGATGCCTCCCGTCTTCGACGTTGCGAGGCTAATCCTTTTAATCCCCCTCCCATGGATTTGAGGGATTACTTGATAAAGAAAAGAAGTGCCAATCAGGTCACTTCGTCATGCTGCTGCCAACGGCTTATCTCCATACTCTCTGGATGCCATTGCGAGTCAGGCGTGAACCAGCAATCTTTGATCAGACAGCTGACCCTGATTCCCCCGTCAGCTAAAAGAAGACGCTCCCACAGAAGGAGAACCTTCTCTGACGTTGAGTACCCGGAGCTCACTGCGAATATGACAAGCAGGAGCAAGGAAAAACAACCAGCAGTCAGCTCAAATGAGTCTGACTCTGAACCGGAAGGGGTGTACCGACACACTCGCACCCGGACGGGGGCCATTCCCCCAGTTAACTATAATGCCTTAGCCCACGGCGTTGAAGTGAACGATTCCCACTCCGCCGTAGCTGAATCACGGGCTTCAAACTCTTCCGCCGAGAAGGAGGCTGCCGCCTACATGATAGGCACTCCTGAGGAGACGGCTAGACGTTTCGAACAGCAAGCCCAGGTCCAGAAGGCACAAATGGACATAATTATGTCTCAGCAGAAATCTATTGACTCCCTCAAGCAGATGCTTGAGCAGTTGCTCGAAGAAAGGGAGAAATCTCCTCCTAGAAAGTCAAAGGGCAAAGGGAGAAAGGAAGGAGAACGCTACTTCGATCCTTTGTGCCAAAAGGGAAGGCCCCCGATTATTATCATCGGACGCGCCGGGGGTTAGGCAACGTATCAACTCCGGTCCCATCAGCCTCCGATTCTCAAGGATTGTCGAGCAACGATTACTCTTCAGACACATCATCTTGGGAGTCAGATGTCAGTGTCGGCAACATCTTCAAGGAACTCTCAGTGAACATGGTTTCGACAAGCCACCTGGAAGACGGAAATGAAGAAATAATCCAATCTGATACGGATCCTTGGATCAAACAGTTGAATGCTCTTTGGGATACCCGCTTTGAACAGCGCGAGCCACCCACAGAAGACAAGGTTGTTCAGATCAACCTAGGAGATGAGGCTAACCCTAAGCCCATCTTCATAAGTGACGGCCTGTCGCCTGCGGAGAAGAAGGATCTAATATCTCTTGTACAAGAGTACATAGACGTCTTCGCCTGAAATTATGAGGACATGCCAGGACTTGATCCTCAAGTGGCCATGCACCGCCTCAACATCAATCCGGACGTAAAGCCAGTCAAACAACAGCAGCGACGGTTTCACCCAGAAATAATGGAGGCAATTCAATCAGAAGTCAGAAAACTTATTGATTCTGGCTTCATCAGGGAAGAACAACATCCCGACTGGGTAGCCAACATCGTCCCCGTCTCCAAGAAGAACGGGAAGATCCGGATCTGCATCGACTTCCGCGATCTAAACGAGGCCTGCCCCAAAGACGAATTCCCATTGCCAATCACAGATGTCATGATTGACAATACTTGTGGATTCGAACGAATGTCCTTCATGGACGGATTCTCAGGATACAATCAAATCAAGATGTATCCTGACGACGAAAAGCACACCTCCTTCATGACACCCCTAGGAATGTATTGCTACACCGTCATGCCCTTCGGACTGAAGAATGTAGGGGCAACATATCAAAGGGCTATGAATGCCATTTTTCATCAACAAATACGCAAAACAGTGGAATGTTATGTTGATCACATAGCGGACCTGAAGGTGGTCTTTGACATCATGCGGGCTCATCAATTGAAGATGAATCCCACAAAGTCCTTCCTGGGGGTGGCCAGTGGCAAATTCTTAGGATTTGTTGTAACCTCCACCGGAATCCATTTGGACCCGGAAAAGATCCGCGCTATCCAGGAGATGCAACCCCCGAGAAGCCTCAAGGAGCTCAGGGGATTACAAGGACGATTGGCGTACATCCGCAGGTTCATCTCAAACCTTTCCGGAAGATGCCAACCCTTCGCTAAGCTGATGAAGAAGGGTGTCTCATTCATCTGGGATGACGCTTGCCAACAAGCGTTCGAGGAAATCAAGCAATACCTCACCCAACCACCAGTCCTTGCAGCTCCAGTATCCAGAAAGCCGTTTTTGGTGTACGTCCGAGCAATGGATCATTCTTTGGGAGCTCTACTAGCTCAGAATGACGATCAGGGACGTGAGCAAGCAATCTACTATCTGAGTAGAACAATGATCGGAGCCGAACATCGGTATAACCCGATCGAGAAGGAATGTTTGGCATTAGTGTTCGCTATTCAGAAAATGCGGCACTATCTGGTAGGCCAAACTATAAACGTCATATCAAAAGTCAACCCCCTGAGGTTACTTATGACTAAGCCTTCTGTAACGCCCCGATTCCACGGATACGGGGACGTCACTGCAACGTATATACGTGGGTCAGATTTGCCCCCACACATATACGCTAAGCATAAAAGTACAACAAGAAATCAGAGTACACACGAAGCGTGGTATTCATACATATGCCAACACAAGAAATACACATACAAAGTTATCACAGGATATTATAAGGTATTACACATTACATGTGTATTA
Organism: Agave tequilana; assembly: GCA_038442645.1. Classification (NCBI taxonomy): domain Eukaryota; kingdom Viridiplantae; phylum Streptophyta; class Magnoliopsida; order Asparagales; family Asparagaceae; genus Agave; species Agave tequilana. The sequence continues at coordinate 1,184,538 of JAVJIF010029717.1, forward strand.
CATAATAACCAAGTCCAAAAGAGAAATACACAAGATATACACAAAAGCTCACGAGTAGGATGGAGATCCCGTGAGTCAAAAGAGGAGCCCGGCACGAAGGAAGAAGAGCTAGCCTGCCTGCTCACTAGCGAAAGCTCGATCTACAGTGGATGGCTCCACTACGATCCAAGCTTCGAAATCTGAATATGCAAATCCAAAGGTCAAGGCATATAATAGTAAACAACTATAGCCAAGTGGCTAAGAAACATGAATAAGGGTTAGAACACAAGTGTAGTATATGAAGACACGTATGGTATAATCATCATGGTACAGGAAATCCAAGTAAAACTGTTTGTGTGCAAAAGTGATTGTATACGCTTAGGTCACGGTCCCATGAGACTAGTACATCGAAGGAATAATCCAAACAAGGAAACCCTCATATATATACCTTTTGTCTCATGCCACCGAATATCCAAGCGTATATAATCAGAGTTGCAATTCGTATGATAGTAACAGGAATACAGAACAATAATGATCAGGGGTCCATAACACGTGTAACGGGAGTCATAACAGTAGAATATAACAGGAATCATCGCAGGTACACATAACAGAAACTATAACAGGAAACATAACTGACATCTATTGTTATTATTACTCGTCTGACTCATATATCTCGGCATGTGTCCAGGTGTGCACCCCAACACACATACATCCATATATAAGCGAGTCGAGGGTTGTTAACGGAAGCAGATGGAGAACTGACAGAGCTTCTTATAGTGGTTCACATACACCGGGGACCAGTTTGTTGGTCCAACGGTTCCCACCACCTGGGACCGGTTTGGAGGCCCAAAGTCCCCCTATATGTACTCATGTGGGCCCTAAGTCCCACTATAGTCGTCCGCCATATATATATATCATATCCATCACTATAAGCAAGATGTCATTCCGGCATCCATCACTTCCTCCCATACCCATACAAGTTGTCCTTTTTATGATTTATTAACATAATTATCAGATTAAGGGAATGAGCAATATCATAACAGTAATACATAACAGTGGTCAGTACATAATAGTAATCAGGTACTACATTCCCTTTATCGTGATAATTATAAGAATCGGTGTATCATGCTTGGTGTCAAGAGATAGCATGATAAGTGGTGATGTATATCTAACAAGTAACCAAACATATCAAAGAATTGATAATAGTCAGGGTAAGTCATGGCCTAACAAAAGGGTCTAGCAAATCAGGTGATATACATGTGTTAAAAGGAAACATAAAACTAACAAGTCTAAAGAATTGACATGCGGTCGATAGTGTTAATGAACAAGTCATGAAATACTAGTTATGAAGCATGAACAGGAATAATATACCATACATGTATCAAGGGTAAGATACATAGTCAAGAAGGAAATCACAATACCAGACAGCCATAAGTTAGTCGACTAGGTTAGAATAGTAGTCGACTAATAGAAGGGTTAGTCGACTAGGAAAGTAGGGTGGTCGACTAATACTGTGTTCCAGAGAGTTTGGGTTTCTGTTTCAGGAAGAGTTAGTCGACTAGGTAAAATGGGTAGTCGACTAACAGGGAACTACAAGTCGACTAACAAATACTTAAGTCGACTAAGTTTGAGATACAGAGAGTTGAGTTGGTTTCAGGAGTCGACTAGGGTCGAGAGTTGGTGTTTTTGGTTCAAGGAAAATTAGTCGACTAGGGGTCAAAATGTAGTCGACTAGGGGGGTCTAGTCGACTGGTAAAATGGCTTAGTCGACTAAAACTGTGAAAATCAGAAAAGCTACGTTTCAACTAAAGTGGGTTAGTCGACTAGGTTCTAGGTTAAGTCGACTAATCCTGGGGAAAACAGGATACAGAACAGATTTTATGGTGATTGTTTGATGGGCTAAAAACATGATTTTTATAGAACATATGTACATGAAATTGTCAACACAAATATACAAGGAAGTTGCCTAGTCTTGGTGAGTAAAGATACTCACTTCGAATGGTTATGTGAAGGTTCTACGAGTCCCGAATAATCGTTGTCGACGGCTATCACCAACTAGGTCCTTGGCGATGCTTCCGACGAAGTGAGATGCGATCCAAATCCAAGGGTTGTGGTAGCTTGAGAAGAAGATGAAGGCCTTGAGGTGTTCTTTGGAATTAGGGTTTGAGATGGAGATGGAGAAGGATTTTGTGAAGGTGAGGATTTTGTTGAAGTGAAGAAAAAGAAAAGAATTGCAAAGGAAAGGATTTATATAGGTTTTGATTTTTGTAAAGGAGATGTAATTATGTAGAAGGGAGGGGTTTAGTTGCAAAATAGGGGATGGGATGGGTGTCTCTCCTTGGCCACTTGGCCGGCCATGGGGAAGAGAGAGAGGGTTGCATTAATGGGGAAGGGTGTGGAGTTTGAGATATTTGTTGGAAAATTGGGATTTTGAAGAATTGTGGAAAATGGAAAATCCTTTAACTTAGCAAGGAAGGAAAGGAAAATAGAGAAAAGGAAAATGGAAAAGAATTGGATAAATGAAGATATTTTCTTGGTCCCCAAAAATGAAAATATCAGAAACACAGATTCCCGAGTTAAAGTCGAGCATGCGGGAAAATATTTCGGAAAATACCGAAATCGTCCGAGATTCAAGTATCTCGGAACGACTCGCAATTTTCACCAAAAATCAATAATAATATAAGAAGACTTAAAATGAAATCCTTTTTAAGAAATACTTTATAGTTTTAAATCTAAAAATCCCGGAATCAGTTACCTACCGACTCCGAAAGAATTTCATAAAATCATAAAATTCTCAGAAAAAGTATTTAGATAGAAAATAGGATTCTAAGAAATAAAGCCTAAAGGACTTTCTAGAAATTCCTAACTGTTTGAGAAATAAAAATACTGGAATCAGTCTTCTACCGACTCCGGCGGAAAATCCATAAATTCGTAAAATCTTCAGAAAAAGGATTTAAGTAAGGAATATAATTCTAAGAAGAAATGTCTAAAGAATCTTCTAGAAATTCTAAGCAGTTTGCAAGATAAAAATTCGGGAATCGATCAGCGGCACTGGTCGACACCGGTTTTGAAGAAATTCATTTTAATTCTAGAAAATTCCAGAAATTCACATAAAATCTAATATATTAGAAAATGATATTTGAAATTGAAATTGGTCAAATACGGAAAGTAAATCGAAAAATACGATCGAAAAACTGAATACGAAATTAAGTACGTATTCCGGGAACGGGGTATTACAATCTACCCACCTTACAAAAAATTGCGTCCTCGCAATTTCGCTAAGGGGTAAATTGAACACAAAGGGGACAAGGGTGAAATCAAAGGATCCGAAAAATCAAAACAAGAATAAGATGAACACAGAAAGAACCGGGATGAACAATGATAGAATGATAAGGGAAACATATTTAGAATGATAATCAATTCAAATACAAGATCTAGGGTAGTGATTACCATGATATCCTAAGGCTCCTGCTCTGGATACTGGTCCTCCCACTCTGCTGCATCGCCTGAGGCCTCTACTGCCATGAGGTGAACTTGGCCCCTACCTTGGTCTGCTCTAGGCCTTAATCCTCTCTGCTGATGAGCATATTGCTGAGGCGGAAATGGAACTCTTCGATCCATGGGTTCAGGGTTCCTCCTCAGAGGCGGAGCTGGAAGTGCTGGGGCTGGATGAGCTGGTGCTGGAAGAGCTGGTCTGGCTGGTGTCATATGTCCAAACTTCCTGTGTGGGCAATCCCTTAGCATATGCCTCCCTGATCCACACACTACACACAATCCCTTAGCCACTCGACAATCGCTCTTATAATGTCCGGGTCTGTGGCAGTAATTGCATACAATCTGAGGAAGAGGAGATTGGAATGGTCTCTTCATCATCGGGCCATGGGTTTTCCCAACTGCATCTTCCTCATCCATCAACTCCAAAGGTCTCTTCTTGGCCTGGTTCCTCATCAAGTTCTCTTTCTTCTTCTCTAACCCACGCTCCACTTCTCGAGCTATGGTGAGAACTTCCGAATAAGTCTTCAGCTGTTGGGGTATCAAGAAACTTGGATATCCATCTGTAGGCCCTGCTGGAATCTGCTCGCTCGCTTCTCCTCATCCGTTACCATGTACGGAGCAAAGCGACTAAGCCTCAGAAATTCCGCGGCATACTCATCCACGGACTTGTTCCACTGCTGGAGTCTAATGAACTGCTCCTCCATATCCTTCTGAGCGGTAGCAGGGAAGAACCTGCTGTAAAAACTCTTGGAGAACGTGTCCCAAGTGACAGGTCCCTCCAATCTGGCCTCCTCTGCAAGCCACCAAGTTCTGGCTATGTCTTTCAACTGAATCTTGGCAACCTCAACTTGGTTCTCCTTTGGAACACGGGCGGCGTTCAGTAGATCAGTAGTGTCCGTCAACCATTGCTCAGCATCTAATGGTTTCTCGCTTCCCGTGAATATAGCAGGCTGTAGTTTTCTGAAGTCCGATACATTCCCCGGCCTCTGTTCCTTTGGAGCTGCCAACTCCTGCCGGAGAAGTTCTGTCTGCCGCTGCTGGTTCTCCATCATAGTTTGAATGACCCTTAGGATATCCACATTCTCTCCTGTGGGTCCATTCGATGCTGATCCAGAGTTGCTGCGACCCGATCTCCTCTCCATACTAGGATGGCTAAAGATAACTGGAAGGAGTTCGGAAAAATGGAAGGAGATTAGAATATGAGGGATGGAATCAAGAATAACTAGACAAATCAAGAAGGACTAGATAACTTTGTACATTATAGTTGGCATTAGCAAATTACTAAAATTTGCTACTGGTTGTACTTTAGGTTTGAGAGCCTAGGCTCTGATACCAACCTGTAACGCCCCGATTCCACGGATACGGGGACGTCACTGCAACGTATATACGTGGGTCAGATTTGCCCCCACACATATACGCTAAGCATAAAAGTACAACAAGAAATCAGAGTACACACGAAGCGTGGTATTCATACATATGCCAACACAAGAAATACACATACAAAGTTATCACAGGATATTATAAGGTATTACACATTACATGTGTATTACATAATAACCAAGTCCAAAAGAGAAATACACAAGATATACACAAAAGCTCACGAGTAGGATGGAGATCCCGTGAGTCAAAAGAGGAGCCCGGCACGAAGGAAGAAGAGCTAGCCTGCCTGCTCACTAGCGAAAGCTCGATCTACAGTGGATGGCTCCACTACGATCCAAGCTTCGAAATCTGAATATGCAAATCCAAAGGTCAAGACATATAATAGTAAACAACTATAGCCAAGTGGCTAAGAAACATGAATAAGGGTTAGAACACAAGTGTAGTATATGAAGACACGTATGGTATAATCATCATGGTACAGGAAATCCAAGTAAAACTGTTTGTGTGCAAAAGTGATTGTATACGCTTAGGTCACGGTCCCATGAGACTAGTACATCGAAGGAATAATCCAAACAAGGAAACCCTCATATATATACCTTTTGTCTCATGCCACCGAATATCCAAGCGTATATAATCAGAGTTGCAATTCGTATGATAGTAACAGGAATACAGAACAATAATGATCAGGGGTCCATAACACGTGTAACGGGAGTCATAACAGTAGAATATAACAGGAATCATCGCAGGTACACATAACAGAAACTATAACAGGAAACATAACTGACATCTATTGTTATTATTACTCGTCTGACTCATATATCTCGGCATGTGTCCAGGTGTGCACCCCAACACACATACATCCATATATAAGCGAGTCGAGGGTTGTTAACGGAAGCAGATGGAGAACTGACAGAGCTTCTTATAGTGGTTCACATACACCGGGGACCAGTTTGTTGGTCCAACGGTTCCCACCACCTGGGACCGGTTTGGAGGCCCAAAGTCCCCCTATATGTACTCATGTGGGCCCTAAGTCCCACTATAGTCGTCCGCCATATATATATATCATATCCATCACTATAAGCAAGATGTCATTCCGGCATCCATCACTTCCTCCCATACCCATACAAGTTGTCCTTTTTATGATTTATTAACATAATTATCAGATTAAGGGAATGAGCAATATCATAACAGTAATACATAACAGTGGTCAGTACATAATAGTAATCAGGTACTACATTCCCTTTATCGTGATAATTATAAGAATCGGTGTATCATGCTTGGTGTCAAGAGATAGCATGATAAGTGGTGATGTATATCTAACAAGTAACCAAACATATCAAAGAATTGATAATAGTCAGGGTAAGTCATGGCCTAACAAAAGGGTCTAGCAAATCAGGTGATATACATGTGTTAAAAGGAAACATAAAACTAACAAGTCTAAAGAATTGACATGCGGTCGATAGTGTTAATGAACAAGTCATGAAATACTAGTTATGAAGCATGAACAGGAATAATATACCATACATGTATCAAGGGTAAGATACATAGTCAAGAAGGAAATCACAATACCAGACAGCCATAAGTTAGTCGACTAGGTTAGAATAGTAGTCGACTAATAGAAGGGTTAGTCGACTAGGAAAGTAGGGTGGTCGACTAATACTGTGTTCCAGAGAGTTTGGGTTTCTGTTTCAGGAAGAGTTAGTCGACTAGGTAAAATGGGTAGTCGACTAACAGGGAACTACAAGTCGACTAACAGATACTTAAGTCGACTAAGTTTGAGATACAGAGAGTTGAGTTGGTTTCAGGAGTCGACTAGGGTCGAGAGTTGGTGTTTTTGGTTCAAGGAAAATTAGTCGACTAGGGGTCAAAATGTAGTCGACTAGGGGGGTCTAGTCGACTGGTAAAATGGCTTAGTCGACTAAAACTGTGAAAATCAGAAAAGCTACGTTTCAACTAAAGTGGGTTAGTCGACTAGGTTCTAGGTTAAGTCGACTAATCCTGGGAAAAACAGGATACAGAACAGATTTTATGGTGATTGTTTGATGGGCTAAAAACATGATTTTTATAGAACATATGTACATGAAATTGTCAACACAAATATACAAGGAAGTTGCCTAGTCTTGGTGAGTAAAGATACTCACTTCGAATGGTTATGTGAAGGTTCTACGAGTCCCGAATAATCGTTGTCGACGGCTATCACCAACTAGGTCCTTGGCGATGCTTCCGACGAAGTGAGATGCGATCCAAATCCAAGGGTTGTGGTAGCTTGAGAAGAAGATGAAGGCCTTGAGGTGTTCTTTGAAATTAGGGTTTGAGATGGAGATGGAGAAGGATTTTGTGAAGGTGAGGATTTTGTTGAAGTGAAGAAAAAGAAAAGAATTGCAAAGGAAAGGATTTATATAGGTTTTGATTTTTGTAAAGGAGATGTAATTATGTAGAAGGGAGGGGTTTAGTTGCAAAATAGGGGATGGGATGGGTGTCTCTCCTTGGCCACTTGGCCGGCCATGGGGAAGAGAGAGAGGGTTGCATTAATGGGGAAGGGTGTGGAGTTTGAGATATTTGTTGGAAAATTGGGATTTTGAAGAATTGTGGAAAATGGAAAATCCTTTAACTTAGCAAGGAAGGAAAGGAAAATAGAGAAAAGGAAAATGGAAAAGAATTGGATAAATGAAGATATTTTCTTGGTCCCCAAAAATGAAAATATCAGAAACACAGATTCCCGAGTTAAAGTCGAGCATGCGGGAAAATATTTCGGAAAATACCGAAATCGTCCGAGATTCAAGTATCTCGGAACGACTCGCAATTTTCACCAAAAATCAATAATAATATAAGAAGACTTAAAATGAAATCCTTTTTAAGAAATACTTTATAGTTTTAAATCTAAAAATCCCGGAATCAGTTACCTACCGACTCCGAAAGAATTTTCATAAAATCATAAAATTCTCAGAAAAAGTATTTAGATAGAAAATAGGATTCTAAGAAATAAAGCCTAAAGGACTTTCTAGAAATTCCTAACTGTTTGAGAAATAAAAATACTGGAATCAGTCTTCTACCGACTCCGGCGAAAAATCCATAAATTCGTAAAATCTTCAGAAAAAGGATTTAAGTAAGGAATATAATTCTAAGAAGAAATGTCTAAAGAATCTTCTAGAAATTCTAAGCAGTTTGCAAGATAAAAATTCGGGAATCGATCAGCGGCACTGGTCGACACCGGTTTTGAAGAAATTCATTTTAATTCTAGAAAATTCCAGAAATTCACATAAAATCTAATATATTAGAAAATGATATTTGAAATTGAAATTGGTCAAATACGGAAAGTAAATCGAAAAATACGATCGAAAAACTGAATACGAAATTAAGTACGTATTCCGGGAACGGGGTATTACACCTTCATCATTAAACGGCCGGCTGGCAAAATGGGCCATATTGCTCTCCCAATATGAGATGCACTTTCTGCCACAAAAGGCTATTAAAGGACAAGCGGTGGCGGACTTCTTAGCTGAACACCCAGATCCGAGGGCAGTCAAAGTCTACGAGGATCTCCCAGATGAAGTTGCTGAAGTCTGCCTGACTCAGACATCGTTCGAAAGTCAAGTATGGCAACTTTTCTTCGATGGTGCATCAAGAACAAGCCCAAAAGGACACGTAGTAGCAGGGGTAGGAGTAGTACTCGTTTCCCCACAGAACTATGTGATTCCTCGAGCTGTCTCGTTAACCGAGCCTTGCTCCAACAATGTAGCGGAGTACAACGCTCTTTTGATTGGGATGCAATTCGCCGATGAGATTGGCGTTAAAAATCTCGAGGCATACGGTGATTCTAAACTCATTGTCAGCCAAGTTCGCGGGGAGTACGAAGTCAGACATAAAGACTTAGTACCTTACCACAACGCGACTATCCGCATGGCCGAGGGGTTTACAAGCTTCTACATCGACCATGTACCGCGCAGGCAAAATGCGCACGCAGATGCACTCGCATCCCTGGCTGCCTCCTTAGCTCTTCCAGCTGGAGCAATGGAGAAGATATTCGTCTACAGCCACGACCTGTATTGCCCGAGAAATGCTCTCGAGGATTATCAGGAGTCAACGGGAGGTCGTCACCGCGAAAAGGCACTTGAAGCGTCAACCGGTCCAGAGCCTAGAGACTGTCGATTCCCCTACATTGATTTCGTCTTATACGGCATTCTGCCTGAAGACACCAAAGAGGCGGCTGCCATTCGAAGGAAAGCCCCCAAATTCTATTATAATGCGATTACGCGAACATTGTATCGTCGATCGCATGACGGGATCTTACTCCGGTGCCTCTCACCAAACGAAGCCCAAGAGGTATTGAGGGAAGCCCATGACGGTATGTGTGGAGCCCATCAACCTGGCCCAAAATTGGCACATCGACTCCAAAGATTGGGTTACTATTGGCCCAAGATGATTGCCGATGCCGTCACTTATGCCAAGAAATGTCACGCCTGCCAAGTGCATGGCGATTTCATCCATCAAGCACTAGGCTACCTTCACTCTACGGCCTCTACCTGGCCGTTTGAAATGTGGGGCATGGACGTGGTTGGCCCTATCAGCCCACCATCATCAAAAGGACATCGGTTTATTTTGGCAATAACTGATTATTTCTCTAAGTGGGCTGAAGCCATCCCTTTGAAGGAGGTCAAGTCGTCGAACGTGATCAAGTTCGTGAAACATCACGTTATTTACCGTTTCGGTGTACCCCGGCGAATTGTCCATGACAATGGACCTCAGTTCATCAGCCAGGCTTTCCAGAGATTCTGCGCTAAGTTCAGAATTCAGAGTGTGTCCTCAACAGCATACTACCCTGCCGCTAATGGCCTCGCAGAAGCTTTCAACAAGACTATTGGCAAGCTTCTCAAAAAGTTCATCTCGAAAAGTCAACGAGACTGGGACGACAAGTTGGGTGAATGCTTATGGGCTTACCGCACAACTGTGCGAACCCCGACTAAAACCACGCCATTTTCTTTGGTCTATGGGTGTGAAGCCGTGCTTCCACTGGAAATCCAAATTCCATCTCTACGCGTCGCCTTGACAGCGGAGATGACGACCGAGGAGAAGCATCGACAGCGACTCCAGGAACTGGAGGCCTTAGATGATAAACGTCTGCAGGCCCAACAGCAAATCGAGCTCTACCAGGCTCGAATTACCAGAGCCTTTAACAAGAAAGTTAAAGTGCGAACTTTCAAGAAAGGCGACCTAGTCTTAGCCGTCAGAAGACCCATGGTGATGACGCACAAGACAAAAGGAAAATTCCAACCCAAATGGGAAGGACCATTTGTAGTAGAGTCAGTCTACTCAAATGGATCGTATCGCCTCATAACCTCAAATGGCGATACACTCATGATGCCGATCAATGGCAGGTTCCTGAAGAAATATTATCCTTAGATGGTATTCTTCTGCTGATCAAGTTAAAAGTACACCTCTGATCAAAACAAGAAGAGCTTCTTCATTGATATCCAACGCCTCCGACGGCTAAGGATAGAGGAAAATGTTGGCTTCTAAGCCCAACATAAGTCTTCGACAACTCATCATGCTGAGGGGAATAGCATGGCTAGCCCAACTCAAACGGTAGTTGGTAAAGGCACCTCAAACCCGTTGACAGCTGAGGATTTGCTAAAAATCCTAAGGGACACGTTCCCATTTGATCCAACGCCTCCGATGGCTAAGGATAGAGGAAAATGTTGGCTTCTAAGCCCAACATAAGTCTTCGACAACTCATTATACTGAGGGGAATAGCATGGCTAGCCCAACTCAAACGGTAGTTGGTAAAGGCACCTCAAATCCGTTGATAGCTAGGGGTTTGCTAAAAATCCTAAGTGGACGTGGCTCCACTCTTTCCTCCAAAATCCCCTACCAATTCTCATCCACAGAATGGTAGGTCTATAAAATACAACCATTACTAAGTTAACACTATACCTCTGGTAATGGAAACTTTTCAATATTCCTTGTCGAGTACAAATTTTGGTTTGTCAACTCTACACGGAGTACCAAATTTTCAAATTTGCCAAGTTAACACTACACCTCTGGCACTTCAAATTTTCACTTGTCAATTCTCACCAATAGAATGACAGGTCCTCAAAATTGCTCTTATCATGAGGCAATCTTTGTCAAGTTAACATCACACCTCTGACAAATTGCTGTTAAAGTTCAACACCACACCTCTAAACAGTAACCAAGTTTCTGCCAGGTTTAATATTACACCTCTGACAGTCACTCTTCTTCAGACTTCCATATCGAAGCTGAAATGGATGATGCTAAGTTAACACCACACCTCTAGCATCCAAGTCATTGCTAAGTTCAACAATACACCTATGGCCATGACTTTCCCTCGGACTTCCTTATCCAAGCCGAGATGACCAATGTTAAGTTCAACATTACACCTCTAGCATTACCCTCACTGTCAAGTTAAACATTACACCTATAACAGTGAACTTCTGAGTTAAGTTAATATCACACCTCTGACTCACATCCTTGTCAAGTTAACATTACACTTCTGACAAGACCACTTTCAACCCGTTAAGTTAATATCACACCTCTAACGGTAACAAACTTTCCTAGACTCCCCACGAGTCTAGTCCCACTTGTTATTCTCTTCAACAGAATAACAAGTCTACCTAAAAACATTGTTAGGTTAATACTACACCATCAACAGTGTTTCCCTCAAATCCCCAGTTGAGCTCAATCAAGCTAATCCCAAACACTTGATAAAAGTTCACCCTCCCTGGGGTACCAATTATACTTGTCACTTTCTCTTATAAAGTGGCAGGTTCATCAAAAATTTCATCTCTGTCAAGTTAATATTACACCTCTGACAGTATTGTGAGAGTTCCTGAAATAGGATCTTTCCCTACAAAATTTGACTTATTAAAGTTACCATCATAATTTTAATAAAGTCAAAGATTCTTTGCTTCTACGAGTCTAAGACAAAAAGTTCAAGACAATGAAAGAGGCAAAAAGAAAAGTGTCACTTTTTTCCGAACATATGAAAGTGATACAAAACGCTCTCTTATACAATAAGATGGAGTGTTACAGTAAAAACGCTCTCTTATACAATAAGATGGAGTGTTACAGTAAAAACGCTCTCTTATACAATAAGATTGAGTGTTACAATTAAGGAGTACAAAGAAGTCCCTCTCTCTCTCAGAGGTTGCACTCACTCCTTAAAGCCGCGTCTGATTCCAAGTGCGCGATGTTTTGTGGCTACAATAGAAGCTGGTTACACCACGATGCATGATGTAAACATCGAAAGCGCCCTAACTGACTAAGCTAAGAGCAATGGTGTTCTTGAGGTCCGGTGGCAGCAGAAAGTCCTGCAACCCTTCCTTCATAAACATCTCTTTCCCCAGCAGACCATCCAGCAGACATGACGAGTCCTCGATGTTACTTCTGGGGTGGGAGAGGAAGAGGATCCTATCCGCCACCACAACCGCCGGAACCTCCTCGCCGTCATATTTACCCTGACCATCTCTTGCCATCAGATATGATTGGTGCAGGAGATCTGAAGAGACCTTGGCGAGAGTCGATTCCTCGTCAGGGACATAATATATTCCCTTGTGGACGACGAGGACCATAATATATTCCCTTGTGGACAAATATCGAGCAAGTCCGCCGGCAGAAATATTCTTCCAGGGGCCCAGCGAACCTGAAAAAGAACAATCAAGCCTACCTGCAGGGAATAAACAGAGGAGTTAAAAATCTGCAACTTAGTGTACTTCGGTAAAAGAAAACTAAGTGGCAGACGCGGCTATTGCCAACGACTACAAACGCGGGAATGATCCGCGCAGCGAGTTGACAAAGACTGCAGACGCAGGAATAATCCGCGCAGCAAACCAAATCCCCGCGGTGACAGAGACAGACGCGAATCAGAACTGTGGGACACACAGGATTCAAACGCAGCCTCATCTTATGTCCGCGTCTAAAAGCACAAGACGCGAGAAACTTCAGACGCCGAAAATTGCCATCTCCCTGTTGAATAAACAAGAGTTGCAAGATTCGGGTCTGAAAATTTCAGCCCAATTTGGAATTCGTTCAAGTCAATGGCCTTAAAACGCGAGCTTAACGAGCAAAGCCCGCGCCAAGTGCCAAGGATTTCAACACTCGCGTCCAGAGAGGAAGTTGGCGGCGCAAATTCCAGAAGGAATGCACCAACTCAGACTTCATGAGAAAATTCCAGATGATAATGCCAAAATGCAAATTTGGGTGGAATAGAAACATCATGGCAGGTCGGGACAGCATACCGGCAGAGGCCTCTGTCAAGAGTTTAACTCTCTGCGTCAGTATACGGACATGAAAGGCGATCAAAGAGACGCTTCCGTTTGAAGAGACCAAACAGAAGCATGAAAGCTCTGGGTCATCTTCATCCACAGAGGCACCTTCATCCATGGAGGCAAACCCCTGATAGGGTCCTTGAAGGGAGAAGGCAGAGTCCCTTAAGAGTACTCGTTCTCAAACAAAGCACAGTCTGAGCAGCCGCTGTTAAAGAGAGAGGGTGAACCCTATTTATAGGCAGACCCTAATAACTGCTATTAATGGTGCATCAATCGGAACCATCGCACACGACCGTCAAAGTCCAATGAAGGGCTGACGCGTGGAACGCCGCTTTGGGAACCGTCGAAGGCACTGGTCTCCAACCGCCAGCGCCGTTTTTCGTTAAAAGGCATTAATGCCTTCAATCCAGTAAAAATTGACGCGTGGACAACTGCCTTGGAAAACAACGGATGACCCGGTTTCCCAATCGTCAGTGAAGACTTGATGTTCAATCGTCAGTGAAGACTTGACGGTCAAAGATCTCATAAAATCTTTAAGTCAGGCTGCATCAAACGCAGACAGCAAAGTCGCGTCCGGCTGCATTAAACGCAGATGGGAAAGCCGCGTCCAAGAATCCGCGTCACCGTTCTCAAATTGAAAGGCATTCTCCCGCGCTTTAAAGGAGCGTCCACGTGACTCAAAGTCGCGTCCCTTCAGCAAACAATGCTGCGTCCCTCGCGTCTGCCTCATGGAAGAACGGGCGCGTTTCCATTGCCAAAGGACGCACCCTACAGAAATCGCGTCTTTAAAGCAGTACCATCTCTGCTTTTCAAAAGGAACCTGCGTTCGGCCTCCTGCTTCTGCAAATCAGTTCAACAGTACACTGGCACAAGCAGAAGACCAACCACTCTTGGCTTAAAGCACACCCGTGACAGACTAAAAGCAATCGGGGAGGTTTAGACTGTGCATCTAGACACTCAACATGATCAACTCTGGTGGCTTCAAAGAGTTCAAACAGTACACTCACGAAGACCAACTCCAGATAAAATCAAACCCGGAGCACTAACAGTCCAGTCATGAAAGCAAACATGGCTAAAATCCAAAGTATTTCGAAATCCGTCCCAGTTAACTGCGGAATATCGAAAACTTTGGAGGGGTTCTGTAGGCTGTCCAAAAGTTACTGGAGGACAAGCCATTGAAAAGCAAAGTTTCAAGCTCTAGACGCGAGGGACTATCACCTGCGTCTCAGCATCAAGGCGCGTTGGCACTATCACCGCGTCTCAGCATCAAGGCGCGTTGGCCCGACACCCGCGTCTCAGCATCAAGGCGCGTCGGCCTGACACCCGCGTCTCAGCATCAAGGCGCGTTGGCTCGACACCCGCGTCTCAGCATCAAGGCGCGTCGGCCTGACACCCGCGTCTCAGCATCAAGGCGCGTCGGCTCGACACCCGCGTCTCAGCATCAAGGCGCGTCGGCCTGACACCCGCGTCTCAGCCTCAAGACGCAAAGGTCTAAAACCCGCGTCTCAGTTATAACCGCCTTGGTGAAGGGACCAATCACTGCCTACACGTAAGGGAAATCAACCCCCATCGTGGCGTGTCTTTAGCAGGCACGTGGGTTAGTTACCGCCCATATAGCGGGGAAGTGGCCCCTCATTGTGGAGCATTTTCAGGGGGCACGTTCACCCCTGGGACCTCTATAAATAGCCTCGTTTGCTATGGGCTAAAAAAAGGAGGGGGATCGACAATCAGAAGAGAGGTGGAACTTTTGGCAATCGGCAACAAGAGGGCGACACAGAGAGAAAAGAAGCAGATCAACTCTTCAGCAAGTTCGCTGCGTACGAGCTAGCTTTCGCCTACCTTCTCTTTGAGAGTTTTGGTAGACAGAGCTGAGTTACTCTTTCTACCGGCCGAAGAGGAGATCCCAGAAGGACGGTCATCTGGTCAACGGAGAACAAGATTCACTCTCCACCGCCACACGAAGAACCCAGCATTAAACAAAGGGGGAATTCAAGATTCAATATTCTCCCTCCCTTGTAACCGGAAGGAACAGTTTTTGTTGTAATCCTTTTCATTTGATTCAAGGAAAACTTTTACCGCAAATTCTTGTCCTCTCCTTTCCCGGGTCATACAATTGCATAATGGGTCTACATCCTGGGAATGTGTCGCGAGAGATCCCAGTGGGAGAGAATCCAGCTGTGGCGCTGACCTTTGGCAACCAATTCTGCAAAGTCAATGGGAACTACCCAGCTACTACTTCAGGACTCCAGGCTGGATTCACCCTCCGAAGGCATGGTGGAGGGATTTAACTGTATACATCCTCGCTCATTTCGAGGAGGATCTGGAGAGGATAAACCTCTATGAGGCCGTCAGGGCGACCTGCTACGGTATTTTTGAATTGTATTGCCCAGCTTCGGGGACTTTCTTCACCCCTGTTGGTGAATTGGGTATGGCCTTGCATGAGATGTGGGAAGTCTCTGCTCTGCCTTTTGGGTCTCTCCCATATGAAGAATACTTTCCGTGCGAGGCGGAATTGGCTCTTCTGGAGAAGCAGGAGCCTGCCTTGTTCGAGACCTACAGGGAGTTAATGTGCCACATGTACATTTGCTCCAGTATGCATGGGGGCAGTAAGGGAACCTCCTGTAGCTTGAAGAGCTGGGGAGATTATTTGTTCCCAGATATGGAGAACACTCCTGAAGCGGCTCACTGTGGAGTTGCTGATGAAGACATCTTTGACCGGATGCAAAAGCACTTCCAAGGGGATCTAGTTGTGAAGGAAGACGATGGTCCCTATGAGCAGGGTGATGTCCTTCGAAGCTTCCATCATCAGGCTCGCAGGCCGATGTCCCGGGAGGCACTGCTGGCTGGCTTCTTGACAGTCTGGCTGAAGAAGTGTGTGGTGCCGTCTTCTTCGGGTGACATCATTCATCCGAATGTTTTGCTGCCCGCTGTTCGTTTGGTTCATGGTCGTCCTCTGGGACTTCTTTCGGCCATGGTGTGCTGTATCCAGAGAGGCCTTCGTGCATTGACGGAGGCTTTTTGCAGGCCACCAACGACGAAGCGTGGAAAGGGGACGATTTCGCCCCGCGACGGACCTAACCCCAGAATAGGTCTGCCGTATACTTACTTAATGGCGTGGTTCGCCCTGCATTGTTCTTCTTTAATTGAAGCTGGAGAGGACCCCCCGCAAGATGTTCGAATGGCGCTCCTCCGCCGATTCGAAGGATGCTTATGGCAGAAGACTTACGTGGCTGAGGCCGTAAATTAGTACGTCGCTATGACGTCTATAGTCTCTTCCGCTGTTTTCCCCGTATTCGGGGTGCAGGCTATGGGGAAGAGTTCAAAGATGCGGGGGAGGGGCATTCGTCCCTGAGCCGGGGAGTTTTTGAGTGGCTGGTCAGTATCCGGCCTCACATCTATTATACCGGAGCGGGGATAGCTGCTACTGGAGCCTTATGTCCTAAGTCGGTTTGCTCGACAGTTTGGATATGACCAACTGTACGTGGGCAACCCGAATCTCAATCTGGCTTTCATGGGGAGCCTTATTGATGGGGCCCGTGCTTGGCAATTCTTCATTGCGGGCTGTACTGGGGCGCGGCTACGTACGCCATTGAGGACTCCCAATCTTCTAATGACCCTGTGCTTTTGCCAGTGGTATGCCACTTCCAACTCCACACCCCTTGGATTCAATGCTAACAGTTCTGGTGTGAAGTTAATTTCTCAGCGGCTGAAGCGGAAGGTCTCTGAGAGAAGGGAAGGTAGGAGAGTTCGCGTCCCGGGCATAGAAGAATTCGTTGCTGTTGATGACAGCGAAGCCTCGGATGCGGAAAGTCCTCGCTTTGAAGCGGAGGCGGGTGCCGAGACTCTTGCAGCTGGTTCCGGCGTGATGGGGATAATTCCCCCCAAGACATGTAGAAGAAGTGGAGGAGGAAGGTTCTGATGTCCCTCTAAAGCGCAAACAGACAGGTGGGTCTCGTAGGAAGGAGTTGGTGAAGAAGCCCCGTCGCCGAGCTCCTATGGTTGTTGTAGAGGGAGAACCATCTGTGGCGGTTCCTCCTTTTGTCCCCTCAGTAGTTGAACCGTCGGTTGCTGAACCGACTACTGGTGAAGTTGCTCCGAACTTAGGTAAGATCAGCTTCGTCTTTGTAATATATCTTCTATGTGTTCCGGATAGCTCATTATTTGCTTCTTGATACAGGAGTTGAGGCCGCTGGAGAGCAAGGGGAACATTATGATCCCCTGTTTACTTATGAAACTGAAGCTGGCTCTTTTGCCCTCTCGGAGGAGTCCGGAGGTGATGCGGCTGACATTGGTCCTTCGGGCGCTGGGACTTCCAAAGGAAGTCCTGTAGTGTCAAGCTCTATTGGATGGTCTACAGGAGACTCGGCAAGCGAAAGCGGGCCGGCCATTCGTGTTGACTCCGCAAAGAATTTTTCGATGGAGCCCATGGAGACTGATGCGGCTGCCGAGATGTTTGAGGCGACATCGTCTTTTGGTATTGTTCTGACCTTTTGGCTTCTACTGCCTGTTGTGTCTTGCCTAAACACAATTTTGTTGCAGGTGTTCCGCCTCAAGGTGCATTAGCTTCAAGGGAACCGGCTGATCTTCCTGGGGAGTCTAGGGGTGATATGAGCACTTCGACCTCGGCGGATGCTGCTGTGTTGGATGCGCTATATGGCGACCTGCCCTCTTATCGGCCCAAGGCGGTTGAAAGACCAGAGGTTGAAGGGACGGCAGTCCCGGAGGTGTCTTCACTCCCAACTATATCAACGAGTGAGGTGCCGACAGTTTTGCCAAGCGCGGAGCTGAGGGTGATTACCAGCCCTACTTCTCCAACCCTGGTGGTTGAACCTGCTGTTCAGGAGATGGTCACTAGTCCTACCTCCGCGGTGGCTAGTGTACTGATTTCCATGAAGACTCCGCTGAGATCACCAACGGCCTGTCTTACTGCTGTCAGTGTTCCTGTTGCTCCTTCCACGGTGGTATCAACCGGGCTGGTGGACTTTTCTGAAGTTGCCCGTCTACCAAAGGTGGCCGAGGTTGAAAACGATTTTATAGGTGACATAGTCGATAGTTTTTACAAAGGCCTAGGGCGAAGCATCGACCTGGTCTTGAAAGGTTCGACTATATCGTTCTCAACTTTGAAGGTGGTCCTCTTCCGCAATATTGACAGTATTCGGGACCTTGAAGGGTACCACCAAGCCGCTGCCTTGGAGCTCCTGGTAGATCAATTCGAGAGGGACATAGAGGAATGGCGCCGTCTCAGCCGCTCGGACTTGGAGTCTTTGGTTGATGAGTGGTTTGCGCGCCTTGTCGCTCAAAAGCATGAGGCCCGTCTTGCCGCTCAAGAAGCCGCTGAGGCTATTTCCTCTGATTTGAAATCCTTGGAAACAAGGCAAGCAGAGGTTGGAAATGCCATCGATGCCTCCACCAGTGCTCTTCTTGATGCTGAAGATAGGATTGCGAAGGCCAAAGAGATGATTAGGAAGGGAAACCTTCTCTTGTCCAAGGCTGAACCGGTGCGTCTTGAAGAAGCTGCGCGGCTTGAGCAGCTCAAGGCTCAAAGTGACAAACTCTCGCAGCAGAGATTGTCGCAGAGGGCAACTTTGGCGGAGGTCGAAGCTCGTTTGGCCCAGGCAATGGATTTCAATGAGGCTGAGCTGAAGTCACAAGCGCTTGCCCAGGCTGCTGATGACAGGAGGACGAGGCTGGTTTCCCTTGGAGAGCGGCTCAGATCTTACAATGTACGCCTGTAGGTCGTTGTATATGTGCCTTCATGTATCTCATCCTTTTAGAATCAATGAGAATCCTTTCTTTTGTTTTGACTCCCTATCGAGTCTCCAACTCGTTTCACTTGCTGAATTGTTGGTTCCAAATTGTATTGGTGCCATTTGAGAGAATAGTCCTTTGCTGGATTGAATGCTGAAACATGGCAGTCTGTCAGTTCAGAGGTCGCGATGACATAACTGGTTGAGGAGTCACCGAGTTTCAAAGTTGGTGATACTTGTCTTTTGTAAATGTCAACAAGTATCAAGACCTGTCGTTTGTAAATGTCAACAGGGCTCAAGGTTGAGACTTAGCTGTCTGCTGGTTCAGAGGTCGCAATGACATAACCGATTGAGATGCCACCAAGCTCAAGGTTGGTGATACTTATCTTTTGTAAATGTCAATAAGTATCGAGACCTGTCTTTTGTAAATGTCAACAGCGCTCGGGGTTGAGACTTGTCTTTTGTAAATGTCAACAAGCTCGAAATTGAGACTTAGCTGTCTGCTGGTTCAGAGGTCGCAATGACATAACCGAATGAGACGCCACCAAGCTCAAGGTTGGTGATACTTGTCTTTTGTAAATGAGTATCGAGACCTGTCTTTTGTAAATGTCAACAGGGCTCGGGTTGAGACTTGTCTTTTGTAAATGTCAACAAGCTCGAAATTGAGACTTAGTTGTCTGCTGGTTCAGAGGTCGCAATGACATAACCGATTGAGACGCCACCAAGCTCAAGGTTGGTGATACTTATATTTTGTAAATGTCAATAAGTATCGAGACCTGTCTTTTGTAGATGTCAACAGGGCTCAAGGTTGAGACTTAGCTGTCTGCTGGTTCAGAGGTCGCAATGACATAACCGATTGAGACGCCACCAAGCTCAAGGTTGGTGATACTTATCTTTTGTAAATGTCAACAAGTATCGAGACCTGTCTTTTGTAAATGTCAACAGGGCTCGGGGTTGAGACTTGTCTTTTGTAAATGTCAACAAGCTCAAAATTGAGACTCGACTGTCCGCTGGTTCAGAGGTCGCACTGACATAACCGATTTGAGACGCCACCAAGCTCAAAGGTGGTGATACTTGTCTTTTGTAAATGTCAACAAGTATCGAGACCTGTCTTTTGTAAATGTCAACAGGGCTCGGGGTTGAGACTTGTCTTTTGTAAATGTCAACAAGCTCAAAATTGAGACTTAGCTGTCTGCTGGTTCAGAGGTCGCAATGACATAACCGATTGAGACGCCACCAAGCTCAAGGTTGGAATGAAATTTGGAAAAAGGTCTCGCTTTCACAAGGAGAAACGAGAGAATCACTGTCATAGGTTTAATGTTAACGTAACAGCGAAATGTATATGTGGTCTTACCATTCTATGGATGAGAATTGGTAAGTGATTTTGGAGGTCTCGTCCTCACAGGGAGAAACGAGGGAATTGCTGTCATAGGTTTAATGTTAACGTAACAGCGGAATGCATACGTGGTCTTACCATTCTATGGATGAGAATTGGTAAGTGGTTTTGGAGGTCTCATTTTCGCGGGAAAAAAATGAGGGAATCACTGTCATAGGTTTAATGTTAACGTAACAGCGAAATGCATATGTGGTCTTACCATTCTATGGATGAGAATTGGTAAGTGATTTTGGAGGTCTCGTTTTCACGGGGAAAAATGAGGGAATCACTGTCATAGGTTTAATGTTAACGTAACAGCGAAATGCATATGTGGTCTTACCATTCTATGGATGAGAATTGGTAAGTGATTTTGGAGAGGGAATCAAATGGGAACTGGTCTCTTAGGATTTTTAGCAAATCCCCAGCTGTCAACGGGTTTGATATGCCTTTACCAACTACCATTTGAATTGGGCTAGCCATGCTATTCCCTCAGCATGATGAGTTGTCGAGGACTTATGTTGGGTTTAAAAGCCAACATTTTCCTCTGTCCTTAATCGTTAAGGATATTGGGTCGTCTGGTTAACGTATGTGTAACCTTGACTCTCCTTTAAGACAACCAGTATACGGCCATGTTCCTACTGGTTTATGATTGTATGATCTCGCTTGGAGGAAGAGAAAGGCTCTCTTTGTGTGTACTTTGAACACGAAGGTCTTGATCAGAGGTGTAATGTTAACTTGATCATAAGAAGGATCCTTGATTAAGGATAATACTTCTTTAAGAACTTGCCATTGATCGGCATCATGAGTAAGTCGCCGTCTGAAGTCATGAGGCGGTATGCTCCGTTTGAATAGACTGTTTCTATTACAAACGGTCCTTCCCATTTAGGCTGAAATTTGCCTTTAGTTTTGTGCGTCATAATCATTGGTCGTCTGACGGCTAAAACCAGGTCTCCTTTCTGGAAGACCCTCTGTTTGACCTTCTTATTGAAGGCTTTTGAAATTCGAGCTTGATATAGCTCAATATGTTGCTGGGCTTGAAGTCGCTTCTCATCTAGGGCTTCGAGCTCTTGAAGACGTAACCGATCATTGTCTTCTGATGTGATTTTAGTGGTCAGAGCTACTCGCAATGACGGCATCTGGATTTCCAATGGGATGACTGCTTTGCACCCATATACCAGGGAAAAAGGCGTATTGCCTGTCGGTGTCCGAACCGTGGTTCGATAGGCCCAGAGACATTCACCGAGCTTTTCGTCCCAATCTCGCTTGTTCGAGGAGACGAACTTCTTGAGTAGCTTGATGATCGTTTTGTTGAATGCTTCCGCCAAGCCATTGGCGGCAGGATTATAGGCAGTTGAAGCCACATTCTGAATTCGGTATTTATCGCAGAACCGATAGAACACTTGGCTTATGAATTGGGGACCGTTGTCGTGGATGATCCTCCTAGGGACACCGAATCGATGAATGACATGGTGTTTGATGAAGTTAACCACATTAGAGGTTTTGACTTCAGCCAATGGTATGGCCTCCGCCCATTTTGAAAAGTAGTCGGTTATTGCAAGGATAAACCGGTGACCTCTTGTCGAAGAGGGGCTAATTGGCCCTACGACGTCGATTCCCCATGCTTCAAATGGCCATGAAGCAACAGTCGGGTGGAGCAACTCCGAGGGCTGGTGTATGAAGTCCGCATGAACTTGGCATGCTTTACACCTTCGTGCATATTGGATGGCATCGGCTATCATAGTTGGCCAATAATATCCAAGCCTATGCAATCTGTCTTTAAGCTTTGGACCTGGCTGATGAGCTCCGCAAGTGCCGTCGTGTGCTTCTTTAAGCACTTCCTGTGCCTCTGAATTGGACAGGCAACGGAGGAGGACACCGTTATATGAACGACGGTAAAGTGTCTTCAGAGTTGGATCGTAGTAGAAACGGAGAGACCTTCGTCTGATAGATGTCGCTTCTTTAGGATCGTCTGGCAGCAGACCATGTAAGGCATAGTCGATGAGAGGAAATCACCAATCTCTCGGCTCAAGATCCGTTGAGATATTATAGACCTCTCTGGTTCTCAACATATGCTTGGAGCATACAAGATGTCGAGTTGCGACTGTGAGGTGATACTCGGTGTCGGCCGGCAAGGCTAGTGTTGTTGCTAATGCAGCAAGAGCGTCCGCCTTGGTATTCTGAGATCGAGACACATGCCCGATGTAGAAACCTTCAAATAGGTTAGCCAATTCGATGGCTGTATGGTAATAAGGCACCAAGTCTTCGTGACGGACCTCGTATTCGCCTTTAACCTGATTGATAATCAGTCTTGAATCGCCGTAGGCTTTGAGGTAGCGTTCCCCCATTCCATGGGCGAGCTGAAGACCGATGAGCAGAGCATTATATTCTGCTACATTGTTGGAGCATGATTCTATCAGAGAGAATGCTCTAGGAAGGACGTGATTCTGTGGGGAGATAAACACAACCCCCACTCCGGCAATAATCTTGCCTTTAGGGCCCATTCGCGATGCTCCGTCGAAGAACATCTGCCACACTTCCTCCTCTGAGGTTATGTTGGAGTTGAAGACTTCATCTGGAATATCCTCGTGAAGTTTTGAATGTTCCGGAACTGGATGAGCAGCCAAGAATTCTGCAAGGGCCTGACCTTTAACCGCCTTCTGAGGGGTAAATATCATGTCGTATTGAGACAAAAGAAGTGCCCATTTAGCCAATCTTGAATTCAGTGATCCTGGCTTTGTCATAAGGAGACGCAATGGGTTCACTCTGGAGATGACATGTATGGTTTGGCCGACCAAATAATGTCGCGTCTTCTGTAAAGCAAAGACGAGAGCTAAGCACTCTTTCTCGATAGGATTGTAGCGAGATTCCGCTCCTATGAGAGTCCTGCTTAGATAATAAATGGCTTGCTCGTGACCATTGTCGTCCTTTTGAGCGAGGAGGGCACCGAGAGAATAGTCCATAGCTTTTACATAAAGCAAGAATGGTTTCCCTGATGTGGGAGCCACTAAGACTGGAGATTTTGTGAGATATCTCTTGATGTCTTCATAAGCTTCCTGACAAGCTTGATCCCATACGAAGGAAGAACCCTTTTTCATGAGTCGGGTGAACGGTTGACAGCGGCCTGAGAGATTTGCAATGAATCTTCTGATATAAGCCAGCCTGCCTTGCAAGCCTCTAAGCTCTTTGAGATTCCTCGGTGGATGCATACTTTGAATGGCTTTGACTTTGTCTGGGTCAAGATGAATCCCTTTTGATGTAACAATAAACCCAAGGAACTTGCCACTTGACACTCCCAAGAAGGATTTTGTCGGATTCATTTTCAATTGATGAGCCCGCATTATGTCGAACATTGTTCTTAAGGGCCTGTTTGTTTCGTTGCAAAACGTCGCAAGTCGTAAGTCGTAAAATGAGAATGGAAAAAGTGAACTGTAGCAGAGAAAATATATTGTGTTTTACGGTGTTTGGTTGATAAAGTGAAGTGTAAATGAAAAAGTATATTGTGTTTTACGGTGTTTGGTTGATAAAGTGAAAGTGTAAATGGTAAAGTATATTGTGTTTTACGGTGTTTGGTTGGTAATGTAAAAGTGTAAGTGGAAAAGTTAACCACAAAATTAACTGTAGCAGTGATTTAAATATTATAAATACTATTAAATTAAATCTACTATTGCAAATTAAATTGTATTAATAAATTTGAGATAAAAAATTAATAATCTTAATATTTTATTTATAACAATAATTTTAATAAAATATTAGTATAAATAGTAAAATATTACTAAAATATTAACTAAATAAATAATATAAAATTTTAAGAAAATCTAAAGAACATTAATAAAATTTTAAGAATACTAATAAAATATAAATATTAAAAAATCTTACAAAAATAATAAAATATAGTTATAATACTATAATATTAAAAATACTTGAAAATTATTATAATATAAATTTTATTATAATATTATTGTAATATTATAGAAATATAAAATTAACAAAGTAAAATATAATTATAATTTAATAATAAATTATCATTATAGTATTATTATAATGAATTATTATTACAATATTAACATAATAAAATATTAATATAATAATAAAATATATTATGATATTAATAAAGTAATTTTTTATATTAAAAATAAATAATTAAATATATAGTAATTTTATATTAAAGTATAATATTGTTATATTAATAAAATATTAACTCTAAATAAAATAATAAAAAATGGAATAAGTTTTAATAAAATAATAAAGTATTAAAATAAAAATATTAATTAAAATAGTAAAATATTAAATATTAAAACAATATTAAAAAATAAAAAAATAAAGATTAAAATATAAATAATTAAATAATTAAATAAGAAATTGAACACTATTTAAAATATTAAATATTTAATAATATTAAATTATATATTGATTATCAAGTAACTGTTTTGAACTGTAAGCGTATTACAAGTGAGAGTTACATGACCACAAAATTAACTGTAGCAACTGCAAGTGGGAAAATATGAGTGTAAAAGTGAGATTTACATGACCACAAATTTAACTGTAGCAACTGCAAGTGGGAAAAGAAGAGTTGCATTTTGCAGCTTGTTTTTCAGCGAAACAAACAACGAAAAATAGAAAAGAAGTTTTACGACTTGCGTTTTGCGACGTTTTGTGGCGAAACAAACACGCCCTAAGTCATGAAGATGTTCATCCTTATTGCGGCTTTTGACAGCAATGTCGTCGACGTAGCATTCCACTGTTTTTCGAAGATGATCGCGGAAGATTGTACTCATTGCCCGTTGATAGGTTGCTCCGGCGTTCTTCAGTCCGAAGGGCATTACAGTGTAGCAGTATACCCCCAATGGTGTTCGGAACGAAGTATGCTTCTCGTCGTCGGGATACATCTTAATCTGGTTGTACCCTGAAAAGCCGTCCATAAAAGACATCCTTTCGAATCCACATGTGTTGTCGATCATGACATCGGTGATGGGTAATGGGAATTCGTCTTTGGGACAGGCCGTATTGAGATCACGGTAGTCGATGCAGATCCGTATTTTCCCGTTCTTCTTGAGGACGGGGACGATGTTGGCTACCCAATCTGGATGTTATTCCTCCCGGATGAAGCCACATGCAATGAGCTTGTGAACTTCGGCTTCAATAGCTTCCATAATGTTTGGGCGAAACCGACGTTGTTGCTGCTTGACTGGCTTGACGTCGGGCTTGATGTTTAGACGGTGCATAGCGACTTGTGGATCAAGTCCGGGCATGTCTTCGTAACTCCATGCGAAGACGTCTATATACTCTTTTATGAGCATTATCAATTCTTCCTTCTCTGTAAGTGATAGGCTTTCACTTATAAAGATGGGCTTGGGGTAGTCTTGGCTACCCAAGTTGACCTGCATCACCTTGTCTTCAGTAGGTGGTTCGCGCAGCTCGAATCGCTTTTCCCACTGGAGGTTTAATTGCTGGGCCCATGGTTCCTCATCAACAGATTCTGCGGGCTCCAATTGACTGCTTGAGGTCATATTAACGGTGAGGTTTTCGAACATCATTCCCACACTGACATCTGAGTCCCACTCGGAGGATGAGGCTGAATGTGATGGGATTGGTTCGTCGTCTTTGCATTGAACCATTGCTGGCGATGTGGGTGTAACGTATCCCAACCCCTGCGTGTACTATCATAGTAATTTACAGGCTTCCCTTTAGGCACAAAGTTACGCATCAAACTGCGCCTTCCTTTTCCAAAATTCAGGCCTGCTCCATGCTTCAAGTCGTATCCCATTTTCTTCATAATATGGCGCGCCGGCCGCGCGTAATGGAAGAACTGTGGAGTGTCTGAGTCTGAACTTGAATCTGTGGCCGTGGGTCCCCGTGATTGGGTTCTACCGAAGATTATCGGTAACTGACCTTCTTTGGATGGCGGGATCACCAAAGCGGCTCCTTCTGCGGATTCCATGGGCGTACTGGACGCACTTGGCTTACGTAAAGGCATGTGTAGAGAGCTATCCGTAATGGATTCAAATAGCCCAACACTCGCAGGATAATCAAAAGAAATATTATCATTAATTACCCATTCACCTTCATCCTCTGAAGGAGTATTACATTGGGGATTATTGAGACATGCTATAATTGGTTCACCAATCAGAATAGCTGGCATGCCTGCTTCGGATTCTGAATCCGCCTCATTGCCACTTTCATCATCGTCTGGCAATGGTTCTTCAGGTGTTCCACCGGCCTCTTGATACAGGAGAGCGTCAGTGAAGTAATTTTCCACCCCTTTGAATGGCTGCTTCTCAGCAAAGACAGTTCGTACTGTCGAGTCATCTTCAACATATTTGAAGCATTGGTGCAGAGTAGAGGGAACGATCCAGTTGGCATGGATCCATGGTCGTCCTAGCAGCAGGTTATATGACGTGTCAGCGTCAATGACATAGCATGTCACTTCTGACTTCAGGCTCCCGATTCTGCAACGGAGTCGAATTTTTCCAAGTGGATGACTACTCCTGGCATTGAAACCGTATATTGTAGTGGTGGTTGCGGACAACCTATATAGCGGTATACCGAGGAAGTAAAGTAACCTTTTGGGGATGATGCTGAGTGCGGACCCCGGATTGACTTGTACCCTTTCGATTCATGTTGAACCGATATATCCGGTGTAGTACAGAGGTCGATCGTGCTTGTTGTCTTTGAGAAGCATATCTTCCGCCGTGAATGTAATGGCGGGCACCTTTGATTGTATGTGATGACATTCTGGGCAAGGAGACTGAACGTCTTCGTTAGGGACCTTTGGCATGCATGTCAGAAAGGATTCTGAATTGGCTAGCGCATCCCTGAGTGCTTCTCTTGTCTCTTTTGAGAGATGAAGGAGCTCGTGTATTGTAATACGAGCCGGGATATTAGCCAGCTGGGCCAATATGTCAAAACGAAAGGGCGTATCCAACCCTTGGCCTGATGGTTTCTTCAACACCTGGTCGAATCGTACCTCCTTAGGCTTTTCTTTTCCCTTGGTTGGAAATGGAGTGGATGCTGACATTGGTACTGACGTTGTTTGCTGTTGTATCTCGTCAGTAGACTTTTCATACTGCCTCAAGTATGATTTTCCGGATCGGGTGCCCGTCTGTTGAGGCGTATCGGCTTGCGCCGTGCAAGCAAGCTTTTCTCCTTCTGAATCACTGAGGGAAGCCGACGTAAGATTACCGTTGTCTGGCAAGATGGAGATGACATTACAAGATTTGCCCTTTGACTTGGGCCTCTTTGAATCCCACTGTTCGTCTTGGACAAGGTCTGGGTGTATCCACATGACTTTCCCTGTCTCCAATGTTAAGGGAACAAGACCCTTATTATCTTGAGTTTTAGCTGGAGGATGCTTGACTTCCAACCATGGCACAGGGGCTGGATAGGTCCCGTCAGGAACCGTGACCTTTGGAGTTTTGTCGAACTCGAGGGTCACCATATTGGCTGTGACTTTCTTCTGCTCTGACTTTAGTGTCAGGACTCCGGCGTCGACTAAGGCTTGAATTCTATCATTGAGGACATAGCACTTGTCAGTAGGATGGTGAATCATCCTATGATAGAGACAGTATTTGGGGTCGTTCGTGCGCCCTATCTCATTGGGACACCGAGCATCTGGCAGCTTCATCTTATTCCCTTTGTGGAGCAGATGGAATATCGTGACCACCTGATCGTCTTTGAAGGAGTACTGTTTTGGAGGGAACTTAGGCTCCTGATTGTTGAAGCCGCTCTTCTTGGCCTTCGACTGCATGTCCCCGGACAATTCCACAGACATAGTCTCTTTCCCTTTGGCTTGAGAAGACTGCGGTAGGTCGCTACGTCCTTTATTGTTCATACCCCATCTGCCTCTAGGGGTGGATGGTTCGAACTTTTTAGCTGACTTTTCGGCTATCTCAGCTTGTTCGACCAATTCTTTCCAGGTGTGGGCCTTGACAGCTCCCATGCGAACCTCTACTTGGTCCAGGAAGTTGTGCCTACACGTCTGTAAGAACATGGGTAGTGGCATCCCTGCTGGGCACATCAAGGATAAGTTTCTGAACCGTTCAATGTAGTCACGGACAGATTCGCCTTTCTTCTGTATGGTGGAGAGGAGCTTGTCCATGGTCACTTCGGTATCGTCCTCATAGAAACGAGAGAGGAACCGGGTTTCCAGGTCGATCCAGGAATTGATAGAGCCCGGAGGGAGACTTCGGAACTAGTCAAATGCCACCCCCTTTAAGGTGCCAATGAACAGCCTAGCCATGATGGCGTCGTTGCTTATAACATTACCAGTCTGAGACCGGAAGTAGTAGATGTGCTGATCTGGTGAACTTTTACCATCATACGTATGCAACGTTGGTGGTTTGAACTTCGGTGGGTATGGCACCGAATCCCACTCCAATGGGTAGGGACGGACTGCCCCTACTTTCTTTAGCTCATCCCTCTGAGCCAGGGATGCAATTTGGGCTTGGAGGTCTTTAAGGACTTCGGCGTCTAAGGAAGAGCCTTCCTTGGATTTTCCCGTCTTTGGCTGCTCATTGCTGAAGTGTTCCTCCTCGTCGTGATTGCTCCCGGCATCATTGTCGTTCCGATTGCTGAGGAGTCGAGCAAGCATCTGTTGAATATTGTCCAGAGCTTCTTGCTGAGTCTTGGAAGTTTGCTCTTGAGCTTCCAAACGTCGACGAAGGTCGTCGTTAACATTATCAGCCATATTGACTGATGCTCTGTCTGCTCGCACTGAGCTAACTATCGCTGAAGAGGCGTACCCACTGTCTTCATCTTCTTCATCCGATGGTTGGAGTGCTCTTCTAGGCTGTGACGAGGTTAGGGCCGTCGAAGAGGAAGGCTGCTCATAATTATAGGGTATTGCCACCCTAGATCTGGTGTTTCGGAAAACACCTTCTTCGCGCACCAAGACTTCACCTAAGCCTGGGCTGTAATCTGGATCTGGGGAGCTGTAGGGGGTGTCATCAGATGCTTGTCTTCCCCTGCGTAACTCTCGTCCTCTTCCGGTCATGTTGACGGATGCAGAGGGTGGATCCCGCGAGACGCTCCTTTTGCGATGCTTCATCGGGGCTTGTACCGACAGCCGATCAAAAACTGATCGCCGGCCTGGGGAAGTGGCGAAGATTGGTGCTAGCCGGCAATGAGCTAAGTGAACCGTCACCAACTGGCATCCCCTTTGTTGACAACAGGGGAAAGCAGTTCGGAAAGACTCCCACTTTCGCTTGTTCGCCAAGAATTCCCGTAAGTCAAGCCCATCGGAGCCTGAATAATCCAGCGCAGAGGCTCTTTTGGATCGTATATAGGACACTGTCCTGCTTCTTTTATCCCCGCAGAAGGGATTAGCACTAAATAGTGCTTCAGTTCTAGCTTCGCCATCAGGCGCGAGCTTAGTGCTTGACGAACTGGGGAGCGGAGCACGCTGTGGTGCTTTATCCGCTATGTCGCTGCGAAGGGGATTAGCCTTAGGCAACATTTTGGCCCTAGCCTTACGGCCGTGGACCCAGTGAGTATGCTGTGGTATAGTAGCTTCGCTTGTGAAAATGAGGCTGGCACAAGGGATTGCTGCTCTCGAATTGGGCGACGGTATGATTGTCATCGTGACTTCATGGTCGGCAGCATTGTAGGAGCAGACCGGCATCTTGCCTTTTTCTTTGCGAGACAGGCGCGGTTTTGGCGTAGCTACGCCGAAGCTTCGGCCAGAGTCTTCTGTTTAGGCCTCCACATCCGCTTTGGCAGAGGATACTTAGGTTCGCAAGGAACCTGATTAGCCACACGCGAGGCTGAAGGGTGTTGGCAGATTTCTGCTTCTGGTTTCTGTTCCGAAACCTTAGCCGTGGAGACCGTCCTATGCTTCCGTGCTCGAAGCATTAGGCCACCGCCAGAGAGGACTTCTTCAAATCTTCCTTGGTCGAACTGGACAACCAAGTTCTCGAGAGTGCAGGACTTGGGCTGCGGGCGTGCTTCCTTGTTGCGCCAGAGGACCGCAGCAGGTTCGCAGAGAACCTTTTCTGTCTCCGCAGAGACTTTCTTTGAAGATTTAGCCAGAGGGGCTCTGGCTGCACCGGCTTTTCTGAATTCAGAGTTAGACCCGAAGGTCTGTTCGTCGCATTGCGACACTTGATTCTCTGCAGTGGAGAATTTTGTCCCCAGCGGAGTCGCCATCTTGTTTTCCATTTGATTTGCAAAGGGGAAAACTTACAATAAAAAGTTTGAGGAGCTAAATTATAAGTATTCTTAAAAAGATTACAAGTAGATCCTCTCAGAGATTCTGGAGAAGTGTGCCGATAGGAGTCTGGTCAGCGCACGACCACTTTGTCCCTTTGACGATGCGAGTGATGAGATTCCCTTCTCGCCTGGTTCGGGAATCAGAGAACAGAAGGTTGGTAGAACCCTCTTGCTACTTCTCAAAACCTGCCTTCAATTAGGAATTCCTTCTCGCCTGGTTCCGGAGATTCCTTGAGAAGAAGGTATTAGGGTATCAGCACCCTGATTAGAGAAGCAATTCTCTAAAAGTCTCTGAATTCAAGAGCGCACGGTGCGTCATGAAGAAGCCTCTGCTTGTGGAGTCCTCTTGTGCGTGTTGTCTCAGAAAAGCTTTGTTTCTGGAGATATCCTTCCGCCTCTCTCCTTGTACCCCTGATGGGCTATTTATAGGGAGAGCAAGGGTATAATCGTCCCTTGAAGATATGAAAACAGATTGAATCAAATCTGTTTAAATCTGGAAAGTAGCCTTGCTGCGAGGCTAGGATCAGCTTCTGCGAAGCTAGAAATGGCAGGTCGGTTAATCTTCTTGATCTGTTTTGATTCTTTCCATATTGTTGAGAGATCTCTCCTGATCCTCTTACTCGTTTTAAGAGATTCAAGAGATTGTGGCAATCAACTGCCAAATTTGATCTCCGATTTGATCTTAATTGGATTTGATCTGATTGGATCCGATCTCATCCGGAGATTTGATTGGTCAAAGGTTGACCATAGCAGATCCGTAGCGGCGCTGCCCGCATCGAGCTCACAGCGGAGCTGGAGGCAGTTTCTGGCGAAGTCAGAAGACAGCTCTTCAGCGGAGCTAGATGTCGTC
The DNA here is from genome assembly GCA_038442645.1 of Agave tequilana. NCBI lineage: Eukaryota > Viridiplantae > Streptophyta > Magnoliopsida > Asparagales > Asparagaceae > Agave > Agave tequilana. Next base: position 1,215,849 of record JAVJIF010029717.1, read on the forward strand.
TGTGGCGAAGCTACCGCATACCCTTTCTAAGCAGTTGCGTGTGGCTTCAGGCGGAGTTAACTCTCTTTGGCGAAGCTATGAATTAGCTTCCTGGCGAGGCTTTGAATGGCTTCAAGGCGAAGTTGGATGATTTTAGCCTCTCAGGCGAGGCTATCCCTTTGGGTTCATGTGATGCTAAGTGCTAGCATCTTAGACCTGCTGAGGTCTGTTTAGAGACAATCTGGGCTCACTGTCTTCTTGATGGATCAGTGGAGTCTAAGTTGCTTCTTTGTCCCTCGGAGATGGGTGAAAACTGGTCTTCAGCTCGTCTGTCACTTGTCTTTTGTAAATGTCAACAAGTTTAGACATTGTTCGGACCAATAAGAATCTTGTCTTTTTTAAGTGTCAACATGGACTAGCTTTAGGTAAGTCTTTTCATTAGGAGGAAATGAAAACTCTTAGCCGAGCTAAGCTTCCAGCGAAACTGAAGACAAATTTCCAATTAAGTCAGGAGTGAGTTTCTGGCGACGCTAGCACGAAATTTTCGCGAAGCTAGAGATGTGCTTTTAGCGGAGCTAAGGCACGTTTCTCAGCGAAGTTATTCAAGCGTCGCGCGAAGTCAACGCTGAACTCATAGCGGAGTTAGCCTTTAGCAGGGCTGAAGTAACACTTCTCGGGAAGGCGCTTTAGGCGCCGTTTCAAATTGATTTGAAATGATCGCCTGCGCTCCTTTCGAGGAGGCAAAGTTTAGGCAATCTTAAGCCTATAAAAGCCCGATCAGGCTGAAAGAGAAGGAACCACTTCTCTTTGATTTTCAGAGGACTCCAAATCTCTTCTTCTTCTTTCTTCTTCGTTTGGAAATTCAAGAACTTCTTCAGTTCTTCGATGGCTCCCAAAAGACGAGCAGGGAAAGAGGTAGCAACCTCTACGACGGAGGGACCTTCTCCTCCTCCGGTCATCGAACGACCTATCGCGGGTAGGGATCCTTCCCTTTTGTTCAGAGATTTTCATCTCTCTTTTAAAGCCAATTCCTGGCTATTCCATGATAAATCAAGAACGATTCATTGTGATCCAGTGACCTCAGGGAGTTCAAGTCCTTTAATTTCCATTGGTTTCTCGATTGGGAATCTAAGAACCGAAGGGGTTTCTTCTCCAAGCTTCTATGCGAAGCTAACCCTTAGGCGGTTCACATCCTATCGAATGATAGGATGCGAAGCTAACCCTCAGAGCGCAGCTGAAAAGGACCTTAATGCCCTAGAAATAATTTTTAGGCAACAGTACCTTTCTGACGAATTTAGCCCCTGGGGCTTTGTCGCGTTCTGTTGTCCGAGGTCAAGCTTCCAGAACGAAGCTAATACTTAGATACTTTTCTGCATCCTGCCTTCATGTGGAGTGCGGAGTTAAACTGCTGCTGCGAAGCTGAGCTTCGGGGGGGAGCTAAAGCTAGGTTTGTCTCGCTTGGGGGGGCAAAGCTATGCCTTAAAATTTTTCTGGAACTTTGCATTTCTCTCACCAACTGAACTAATTTAGTTTTGTCTTGTCTCTGCAGTGCACTATACTCCCGGTCCTCTGAACAGTCTTTTTGGAACGGCCAGAGGGTTGGACGGCAATGTTAGCCTGCAGCTCCAAGGGCAGGCTTCACTATTCAGCGAGCGGAGCGCTCCTGGTTGGGATGCACTTATTCATGCAGGGGATCAGCGCACCATGAGGAGCATCTTAACTACTGCCCCTCTTGAAGATTCTTACCGAAAAATCTATCGGAAGCCCGGCTTCATGTTTGGAGATGCAGCGCCAGACAACGATCACCAGCTGCTAGCCGGAGAGGGGCAGTGAATTTTCAAACTGGCTAGCAAGAAGTATTATCTCCCATCTAGCAAGCACCACTTTCCCTTGTCCTTCTTTCAATGTGTGACGAGGGCTCAAAAGATGCAGTGACAAGTGATGCAGACTACCGATTCCGTTCACGTGGGAAAGTTGATAGCTCCATCCCCTGGTTAACAAGGGCGGGTCCTCCTCGCTGCATATTGGGTCTCCACCCTGGGAACGTAATTTCGGATATCCCAGTGGGAGAAAATCCCACGGTGGCTCAGACTTTTGGAAATCAGTTCTTTAAGGCTCACGGTAATTATCCGGCCACTGATTTCAGGACCCCTGGGTGGATTCATCCCCCCAAGGCATGGTGGAGGGACTTGACTTTATATGTCCTTGCCCATTTTGAAGAGGATCTGGAGAGGCTGGGACTCTACGAAGCCGTCAAGGCGACCTGTTATGGCATCCAGATGAGCGAAGAGAACTTCTACGCCATCTTTGAGTTGTACTGTCCAGCTACATGGACCTTCTTCACCCCTGTTGGCGAATTGGGCATGGCTTTGCACGAGATGTGGGAAGCTCTGCTCTGCCTTTGGGGTCTCTCTCATATGAAGAATATTTCCCGTGCGAGGCGGAATTGACACTTTTAGAGAAGCAGGAGCCCACCTTGTTTGAGACTTACCGGGAGTTGATGTGCCATCTTTACATTTGCTCAAGCATGCATGGGAGCCATAAGGGAGCTTCATGCAGTTTGAAGAGCTAGGGCAATTATTTGTTCCCTGACCTAGAAGGCACTCCAGAAGCGGCTCACTGTGGAGTTACAGATGAAGACATCTTTCGCAGGATGCAAGAGCACTCTCAAGGGGATTTGATCTTGGAAGAAGATGACGGATCCTATGAGAAAGGTGATATTCTTTGGAGTTTCCACCACCAGGCTCGTCGACCGACGTCCCGGAAGGCACTTCTAGCTGGCTTTTTAAGGGTTTGGCTGAAGAGATGCGTGGTGCCATCTCCATCTAGCGACGTCATTCATCCAACTGCCTTATTACCGGCTATTCATCTAGTCCATGGTCGTTCTCTTGGACTTCTTCTAGCAATGGTGTGCTGTATTCAAAGAGGCCTTCATGCATTGACGGAGGCTTTCTGTAGGCCACCAACGACGAAGCAGGGAAATGGAACTATTTTGCCTCGCGCGGACCAAACCCCAGAATTTGTTTGCCATATACTTATTTGATGGCATGGTTCGCCCTTCACTGCCCCTCTATTATCCAAGCTGGTGAGGAGCCCCCAGAAGGTGTTCGAATGGCGCTTCTTCGTCGATTCGAGGGGTGTTCGTGGTCACGGACTTATGTGGCTACGGTCCGCAAACTGCTGTGCCTTCATGACGTCTACAGCCTTTTTCGGTGCTTTCCTTACATTCGTGATGCAAGCTATGGTGAAGAATTCAAGGATGTAGGGGAAAGGCAGACGTCGTTGAGTTGGGGAGTCTTCGAATGGCTAGTTAGCATCCGGCCATCCCACTTGTTATATAGAAGCGGGGACACCTGTTACCTGGAGCCCTATGTTCCGAGTCGATTTGCTCGTCAGTTTGGGTATGACCAACTGTACGTAGATAATCCGAACAGTAGCCTGACATTCATGGGGAGCCTCATCGATGGAGCTTGTTCCTGACGGTTTTATATTGCTGGCTGTACTGAGGCACGGCTGTGCATGCCGCTGAGGACTCCGAACCTTCTGACGACCCTGGGATTCTGCCAGTGGTATAGAACTTCAAACTCCACACCAACTGGGTTTTCTATTAATTCCTTTGGTGCGAAGTTGATCTCTCAGCGGTTGAAGCGGAAGGTCACTGAGAGAAGCGAGGGTAAGAGGGTCCGCGTGCCAGGCCTCGGGGAATTCATTGCTGTTAATGATAGTGAGGCCTCGGACGCCCCGCTTCGAAGGGGATACAGGTGATGAGGCTCCAACAGCTGCTTCTGGTGGGGTAGGCACATCCCCATAGAAGATGTAGAGGTAGAGGATTTGGAGGAAGAAGATCCCGATGTTCACTTCAAATGAAAGCGGTAAGGCGGAGCTCGCAGGAAGAGGGTAGTGAAGAAGCTTCGTCGCTACGCTCCTACTGTTATTGCAGTGGGCGAATCATCTGCAGTGCCTCCTCCTCCTATTTCATTAGTCATTAAGCTGTCGGCCCCTAGGCAGACCGTTGGTAAAGCTGTCCCGGACCCGAGTAAGATTAGCTCCGTTCTTGCAATACACTCTTATATATTCCAAACAGCTCACTGTTTACATCATGACTCAGGAACCGAGGCGGTGAGGGACCCGAGAGCCGAGGTCGCAGGAGAACAGGGGGAGCATTATGATCCCCTGTTCACTTATAGAGAAGGTGATGAGGCTAGCTATTTCGTCGTCTCGGAAGAATCTGGAGGTGATGCAGCCGATGTAGGTCCTTCAGGTGCTGGGACCTCAAAAGGAAGCCCCATGGCCTCTAGCTCTATAGGATGGACCACCGAGGGTTCGGTAAGCGAACGTGGGCCGGCCGTCCGTGTTGACTCTGCCAAAGACTTTCCTATGGAGCCTGAGGGGACTGATGCCGCCGTCGAGGAAGTTCGGAGAGAAATTGCGGCCAAGGCGACTGAGGCGATATCATCTTTTGGTAGTGCTTTGACCTTTTGTGAGTAATTCTTTCCTGGTATTGATCATACCTTGTTTAAACAGAGTCTTACTATAGGTGTTCCACCTTTGGGTGTATCGACTTTAAGAGAGCCAACCAATCTTCCTGAGGAAATTAGGGGTGAAGTAAATACTTTGACTGCGGCGGACACTGCTGAGTTGGATGCTTTGTATCACGGATTGCCTTCTTATCACCCTGAACCAGAAAGTGGGTTTAAAGAGACTGAGGGGATAGTGGTTGCGGAACCAATTTCACTTCCAACTACATCGGTAAGTGAACTGCCAGTGGTTTCGCCAGCGCTGCCTATCCTGCCAATTGCGAAGCTGAAGGTGATTTCCAGTCCTACTTCTCCAACACTGGTGGTTGAGCCAGCTCTCCCAGAAGTCGTCACCAGTCCTACGTTGATTGTGGCTAGTAAACTGGTTTCAATGAGGACTCCTCCGAGATCACCAGCGATTCCTCATATTGCTTTAGCCAGTGCTTCTACTATTCCTTCCACAGTTATGTCAGTGAAACCGGTGGAAGCTTTGTCTTCAGAGGCTGCTCGTTCACCGGGAGTAGTTGAGGCCGAGAATGAATTCGTGGCTGAGCTAGTCGACAGCTTTTATAAGGGCTTGAAGCGCTCCATTGCTTTGGTCTTGAAGGGCTCGACTACCTCGTTTTCCGCTTTGAAGGTGGTCCTCTCTCGAAGTATTGACAGCATTCGGGACTTTGGAGGGGATGACTGTTGGCCCAAAGGCCTTCCACTTTAGTTTTGATGATGATTAACTCATGTAGTTATATGTACTAATAATCTTGTGATTTTAGTTTCAGATCATTAATCAAGTTATTAGTTGGTGATTAGCTTCAACAAGATGATTTGGAAGCTTTCACATGTTGATTCAAGAGCCCGAGCGTCAAAGATCATATATAGCACTTGCTCGGTGGATCAAAGAGTTTTGGATCGAGTCGGCTTGGAGATTGCGCTCTACAAGAAGACATCGGTACCATAGTTTAGTTTTGTGTTTAGATCCAAATTGTAAAGATTAGAATAGTATGATATGCTCAAGTTCACAACACACACGTTTCATGTTTTGGTTTTCGGTTTTTAGTTTAACCGATCTTGGTTTGCATGAATAGATTTTATATCAAAACAAGTTTACATGGTTTAATGTATATTAGATTTGTTCTATATACATGCATGCTTCAACTCTTAGACAAACTTACTTTGATATACCTATTTCATGTGTTTTAGGTTTTGTGTTTTAACAAAACTTATTTTTGGAATTAAAGACAAAAACTATGATATATATATGTTTCATGTATATTGGATTTCTATCCATATGCATCATGCTTCAAAGTGTTTAAATATCATGTTTTTGTATTTGGAAGAGTTTTGGACAAAACGTATTTTCTATTCAAAATCCAAGTTTTAGAAAATACAGTTTTTGGTTTTTGGTAAAAATGATAAGACACAAAAATAGTTCATATTAATTGATTTTTGAGCTAAACTTTTTACCACATGTTTATATATCAATGCAAAATGATAAAATTATTTTTGGTGATTTTTAGGAGTGTTAAAAGATTTTTCAAAATATTTTTAAACTGTTTTCTGACCCAGTTTTCTGTTCCAGGCTTCAACCAGTCGACTAGTCTTCTGACCAAGTCGACTTGGGTGAAGTCGGTCGACCGGGTCGGTCGACCGACGTGTACAGATCTGTGCACGTTTGGACGGTCGACCGTCTGGGTCGACCGGGTCTGAGAGCAGAGCTCTCTGTTCGTTTGGGTCGACCGGGGCGGTCGACCGGTAGCTGCCAACGGGCAGAAATTGACCGTTGGACGGTCGACCGGACCGGTCGACCGGCAGTGTATTTTTGGCAAAATCTGCTGCCAACGGCTAGTTTCCAGATTTGCCTATAAATACCCCATTTGTAAGAGTTTTTCTCTAAGAATTTTTGGGCAAATATTTTCATTCTCTCTGGTGTTTTTGCTGCAATCAAAAGAGGTTTTTGGATTCAAATTGAACAATCTTTTTGGTGTTTTTATTAGGGTTTGAAAAATCAAAGAAAAGGGATTTTGGGAAAAGCTTTTGTTTGAACTTCACTATCTTCATTTCTATTATTTCCCAAAGATTTTCTTTGAGTTGCTGGTTTCAAATCCCTTGGTTTTCTCCACACTTGAGCTAAAATCTACTATCTTTTCTATAGGATTTTTGTGTGGGAGAAAGAGATTGTTTGTGGTTGTTGCTTGAAACCACTAAGTTGAAAGAGATTGTTTTGTGGTTGTTTGAAACCACTAAGTTGTAAACCCTATCTTTGTTTGGCTTTGTGCCTTTGGGTTGTATCCCTCAAGGTGTGAGGTGATCCCTGATTGCTTTGTGTTAATCCCTCAAGGTGTGAGGTGATCGTTGTTGGCTAGGTGCCTTGCCTCAGGAGGAGGTTGTGTTTGTAAGGAGAGGAGTTGGGTACTCCTTGTATTGTGATTGCCCCAAATCCTCGGTGGAGGTTCCCTTTGTGGGAGTCCTTTGTGGACAAGCTAGTGGACTTTAAATCCTTCTGGGTGAAGGCGGGGATGTAGAGCTGGGTGCTCGAACCTCGAAACATATCTTGGTGTTCGCGCTTGTTCATTGACTCTTACTCTCTCTCTCTTTACTTTGTGCCTTGCATCTATTCATATTGCTCATACATACTTATATGCTTGGCTTGGTTGTGTGTACATCTCTTGTAATTGCTATTAGTTTTTAAATTCCGCATTTAGTTCTTAGATTAGCCATATCACCTATTCACCCCCTTCTAGGTGATTTTTCAATGACCAGGCTGCGACATTGGAGCTTTTGGTAGACAAGCTTGAGAGGGATGTGGACGAATGGCGTCGTCTTAGCCATTCAGATCTAGAGTCTTCAGTTAACGAACAGCTTGCGCACCTTACTGCTCAAATGTATGAAGCCCATCTCGCCGCTCAAGAAGCAGCCAAGGAAATTTCCTCTGACTTGAAATCCTTGGAGATGAGGAGAGTAGAACTTGGGAACGCCATAGATGCTTCTAACAGCGCTTTTCTTGACGCTGAGGATAAGATTGAAAAGGCCAAGGAAATGATCAGGAAGGCTAATCTTCTTTTGTTCAAGGCTGAACTGGTGCGTCTTGAAGAGATTGCTCGGTTAGAGCAGCTTAAGGCTCAAAATGACGAAGTCCTGCAGCATGAGCTAGCACAGAGGGCAACTTTGGTTGAAATTGAGGCTCGCTTATCCCAAACGGCGAGCTTTAATGAGGCCGAGTTGAGGTCGCAGGCACTTATCAGGGCTGCTGAGGAGAGGAAGAATAGGCTGGCTGCTCTTGAAGAATGGATCAAGTCCTACGAAGCACCCTCTAGCTTGTAATCCGAGCATCCATGTATCCCTCTTTTGAAATCAATAAAAAGTAATTTTATTTGATTCCCCTATTATATTTCCAACTTGTTTTATTTTTCTGACTTTTCAATCCTTATTTTCAAGTTGTTGTTACAATCCCCAAAAGGAAGCGGAATAACGATATAACTAATCTAATCAGCGGCGATAAACTGATAGTGTTAGTCACACATTAAAATAAATAGTCCTTACTGGACTAAAAGGTGAGACTTGGCTATCTGTCTGTTTAGAGGTAACAAGGACGTAACCGATTAAGATGCCACCAAGCTCGAAATTTGTCATTCAGAGGTGACGAACTGGACATGATGACAAAGGAATAGTCCCTACTGGACTGGAAGATGAGACTTGGCTATCTGTTGGTTCAGAGGTCGCAGGGACGTAACCGATCGAGAAGCCACCAAGCTCAAAATTTTGTCATTCAGAGGTGACGAACTGGACATGATGACAAAGAAATAGTCCCTACTGGACTGAAAGGTGAGACTTGGCTATCTGTCGGTTCAGAAGTCGCAGGGACGTAACGATTGAGAAGCCACCAAGCTTGAAATTTTTTCATTCAGAGGTGACAAACTGGACATGATGATAAAGAATAGTCCCTACTGGACTGGAAGATGAGACTTGGCTATCTGTCGGTTCAGAGGTAACAAGGACGTAATCAATTGAGAAGCCACCAAGCTCGAAATTTGTCATTCAGAGGTGACGAACTGGACATGATGACAAAGGAATAGTCCCTACTGGACTGGAAGATGAGATTTGGCTATCTGTCGGTTCAGAAGTCGCAGGGACGTAACCGATTGAGAAGCCACCAAGCTCAAAATTTTGTCATTCAGAGGTGACGAACTGGACATGATGACAAAGAAATAGTCCCTACTGGATTGAAAGATGAGACTTGGCTATCTGTCGGTTTAGAGGTAATAAGGACGTAACCGATTGAGAAGCCACCAAGCTCTAAATTTGTCATTCAGAGGTCACGAACTGGACATGATGACAAAGGAATAGTCCCTATTGGACTGAAAGATGAGACTTGGCTATTTGTCGGCTCAGAGGTCGCAGAGACGTAACCAATTGAGAAGCCAGCATGCTCAAAGTTTTGTCATTTAGAGGTGACAAACTGGACATGATGACAAAGAAATAGCCCCTACTGGACTGCAAGATGAGACTTGGCTATCTGTCGGTTCAGAGGTCATAGGGACGTAACCGATTGAGAAGCCACCAAGCTCGAAATTTGTCATTCAGAGGTGACGAACTGGACATGATGACAAAGAAATGGTCCCTAATGGACTGAAAGGTGAGACTTGGCTATCTGTCATTCAGAGGTCGGAGGGATGTAACCGATTGAGAAGCCACCAAGCTCAAAATTTTGTCATTCAGAGATGACGAACTGGACATGATTCTTGTATGCGCCGAAAAAAAAGAGAAGAAGAAATGCTGTAAAAATTTTCCTTGAATCAGATGAAAAATTACAACAAAAACAACTTTTCCTTCCAGTTACAAGGGAGGGAGGATGTTGAATCTTGAATCCCCCCTTTGTTTAAGGCTGGGTTCTTCGTGTGGCGGTGGAGAGTGAATCTTGTTCTCCGTTGACCGGATGACCGTCGGGATCGTCAGGGATCTTCTCTCTGGCTGGTAGAAAGAGTAACACAGCTCTGTCTACCAAAACTCTCAAAGAGAAGGTAGGCGAAGGGCAACTCGTACGCAGCGAGCTTGCTGAAGAGTTGAACTCTCTCTCGATCTTCTTTTTGCCTGCCTTGGTCGACCGTTTGTGCGTGCTTTATGCGTGCCTTTTATGCCTCTCTCTATATATCTCTCGATATATCCCTGTTCCCCGTTGTCAGCCGTTGTCCCCTGTTGTAAGCTCCGATCGGGCTATTTATAGAGGTTCAAAGGGGTGAACGTGCCCCCTAAAAATGCTCCACGATGAGGGGCCAACTTCCCCGCTACATGGGCGGTGACTGGCCCCACGATCAGGGTGGTTATAACTGGGGCGTGGGTGCGGACCCTCGCGTCTTGGTGCTGAGACGCGGATGTCGGCCCTCGCGCCTTGATGCTGAGACGCGGGTTTTGGACCCTCGCGCCTTGATGCTGAGACGCGGGTTTTGGACCCTCGCGCCTTGATGCTGAGACGCGGGTTTTGGACCCTCCTACCTTGATGCTGAGACGCGGGTTTTGGACCCTCGCGCCTTGGTGCTGAGACGCGGGTTTTGGATTTTGGACCCTCCCGTCTAGAATTTTAAACTCTGTTTTTTAATGGCTTGTCCTTTGATGACTTTTAGACAGCCTATAGAACCCCCTCCAAAGTTTTCGATATTCCGCAGTTAACTGGGACGGATTTCGAAATACTTTGGACTCTAGCTGAGTTCACCTTCATGACTGGACTGTTAATGCTCCGGGTTTGATCTTATCTGGAGTTGGTCTTCGTGAGTGTACTGTTTGAACTCTTTGAGGCCACCAGAGTTGATCGTGTTGAGTGTCTAGATACACAGTCTAAACCTCCCCGATTGCTTTTAGTCTGTCATGGGCGCACTTTAAGCCAGGAGTGGACGATCGTCTGCTTGTGCCAGTGTACTGTTGAACTGATCTGCAGAAGCAAGGACTGAACGCCAGTTCTTTTTGAAAAGCAGAGGTGGTACTGCTTAAAAGACGCGACTGATATTTCATCAGGCAGACGCGATGCTAGGTTGGCTTGGGAGAACGCGAACTTCGGAGAGACGCGCCTCTCTTGAGTAGGGACGCGACTTTCTGGACGCATTTATGGCTGTACTGACGGGGCACGTCCATCGAAGAGACGCGACCGTCGGGTACGAATCCGTGCCATGTCATGATTGCACTGCCAGTTGGCCTGGGGAACCGACGGGATTTCACCTTTTGGCGCGCGGATTTCCCGGTTCATTAAATGATCCACTCCACGTGTTAAGCGATGACTCGCTGCAGAGTCATGGCGCATGATCTTCGCGAATCATCAAAATGATTTCTTCCACGCGTCAAGCGATGACTCGTTGCAGAACTTATCGAGCCACACGCCGCGTATCTTCGCGAATCCTTATGCCTATAAATAGCAACAGTTGGAGAGATATCTCTTCTTCTTTGAGCATATTTGTTTAGGGCTTTTTTAAGAAAAAGAGTTTCTTTCTCTGTTCATCTTCATTGTTCATCTTCATTGCTGGATCCTTGATCACCAATGGCACCTAAGACCAAGCCAACCGCCTCCTCTTCAAGAGCGACCGTCGCCGAGGCCGAGAGGGGCGGTTCCTCTGCGCAGGAAGTTCTTTTCCGAGGTATAATGCCGTTTTAGGCTTAAACTTCATCATTAATGGAAGTTCATGGAATCCCAAAAAGATATCTTTTGAAGGAGAACCGTTAACACAGAATACAAACCGTGTTTGATTCTCAGACGCGGTCTCAGACGCGGTCTTTGAGTTGATAACCAAGGCGCGGGTTTGATGACCCGGTGCCAGTGAGCCCTGCGCTTCGGATTCTTCACTTAGAATATTTCTAATTGTGAAGGGTTCGGACGCGGACTTGATCCTAGGTGCTGGTTTTTGTGAACCTCGCACCTGTGCCCAAGTACTTTGAGATTTTTCGTAAGTCTTGGTCTTCAAAACGCGGACTTGATCCTTGCATTCTGTAACATCAGGTGCTGGTGTTTGTGAACCTCGCACCTGCGCCCAAGTACTTTGAGATCATAAGTCTTGGTCTTCAAAACGCGGATTTGACCCTGCGGGCCTTGACGCGGATTTGCAGGTCTAGACGCAGACTTTGGCAATTTCTGCGTCCAGTATCTCTTCTGCGTCTGGACGCGAATTTTCACGTCTGGACGCGGGTTTTTAATAATTTCTGCGTCCAGTATCTTTTCTGCGTTTTAACTGTAGACACTTGGTATTTTTTTTTCTTATTTCTGATAAGATGTCTGATCAAGTGTCTTTTTCTTTTGCAGTGCCACACCCTTCTGCCCCACTCGCCAAGAAGCGCCACTTCGGACATGTAGGTGGTGCTGACCGTGATCTGGCCTTTGTGCTACGAAGGACTGTACCTGTGACTACTGACCGGTCGCAGGAGCGCAAGGAAAGGCTCTCCAATGTTGACAGGACAACCTTTCGGGCGCTTATGACTGATGCAGCATTCACAACGGATGCTCGCGACCCGCTGGAGAAGCCTGCCTTCTTCTTTGGAGATCATATCGGCGATGGCGGCTATTCCATGTATGACGGAAATTATAAATGGCTCCGTCAGATAGGGGATAGAAGACTCTTTCTTCCAGACATGGAGAGGATGTTCCCGCTGTCTTACCTCCAGCACATGTCCGTCCCTCGGAAGATGAAATGGGACGTTTCCCGATATATCCCTGAGATTACTCTCGGTGATTTAGGCTCCAAGAAGGTATACCGTTATGATAGTCATGATAGGACGGTTCTCGGCCTGTTCCCCGGGTCGCTCAAGTCTGAGCTCCCAGTTGGAGAGATACCAAAACTCGGCACTATTTTCCTCAACTCGTTCCTGAAAGCGAAGGGTGATTATCCGGTCGAGTTTCGTCCGCTCGGGTGGGTTCATTCCACCGAGAAGTATTGGTGGGGCAGGATGGTGAGCTTCGTCCTTGCCAATCTTGGAGATCTGCTGGAGCATGTGGGACTGTACCCAGCAGTTAGGGCCGTGCAGTGGGGTATCCAGCCGAGTTCTCAGAACTTCTTCGGGATCCTGGAGCGTTACAATCCTTTGACGGGGACATTCTTCACCCCGGTCGGAGAGATGGGCCTTGCCCTACACGAGTTGCATGAGGTCTCGGGGCTGGCCACGGGGACTCACCCTACGAGGAATATATCCCAACACTGGGGAGCTTAACCTTATGAAGAAAGGGTCTCCTCAAATGTACGAGACTTATTGGGAGGTGTTATGTCACTTCCACATTTGCGGCCAGGTAACCACTTGGAGGTCGGGAGGAGTCAAGCAGCTGTCTTGGGCCAGCTATTTGTTTAACAACGTCAATAAGAAAGACCATCCAATAACCCGACTGGCTCCCAGCTCCGACGAGGAGATTGCCGACAGGATCGCCCAGGCTCCGGAAGGCTTCTACACCACGGATTCGAACGAGGACGGTTTCGAATCTGGCATGGTCTTCGAAAGCTTTCACCATCAAGCCTGGATCCCTATCTCCGATCGAGCACTGTTGGCGGGCTTTTTGATGCTGTGGCTGAAGCGTTGTGTAGTGCCCACGCTGCCACACGAAGTCATTGTTGCCGATGTAGTGTACCCGGCGGTGCTCTTGGCATATGGCAGTCCCATAGCCCTTCTCCCGGCCGTGGCGGCTGGCATTCAAAGCTGGTTGCGGGTGTTAACCCAGACTTTCTGCGAGGCGGGGAAGGCTGTCGACTCCCAGGGGAAGCCGATTGTTGACGCAGAGGGGAAGCCGACGGTGAAACGCCCCAACCCTCGGGTCGAGCTGCCCTACACATACCTGATGGCTTGGTACGTGATGCACTGTCCCTCCTTGATGACGCCGGTGCCTTGGAGTGAGGGTTTTGCCCCTTTTGTGCAGCGGTTGGAGAGTTCGGACTGGCGTAATTCTTACATGTATTACGTTCGGAAGTGCATTTCAGATGCTACGAACTACCAGCTTAACCGCTGCTTCCCCGAGATTCTTGGTGCATCTTTCGGGGAACAATTTACTGATTCCGCAGGCCGGGATGACTTCACGAAGCTGTCCGCGGGAACCTTCTGGTGGTTGATCAATATTCGGCCCGGGTATGTGCTTTTCCGCCAAGGGACTTCATGCACGATCGAGCCGTATATGCCGAGTCGTTTCGCCCGCCAGTTCGGCTATGATCAACTCTACGTTGACAATCCCAATGCTCAACTCGCCTTCGACGGAAATTTGTTCGAAGGTGCTCGGGCTTGGTACTACAGCGTGGCCGGAGGGACAGAAGCAACTTTCTGCTTGCCTGTCGAGGGGCCAAAGGGCCGCACCAGCTTCAGCTTCTGCACCTGGTACTTCCAGGTCAACCAGACACCATACTTTGTTCCAGAATATTCATGCATTGAGAGCATCAATGCAAATCTCGAAGCAAGGTCGGAGTCCGGGAAACGCTCCGAGGCGTCGACCAGTACCTGAAGGCTCAGAGGGAGATCGGGAGAGGGTCAAGGGAGGAGCCACGAGTAACAAGGACTCGACAGGCGGTGAGTAAGCGTCCTCGAGGCTCTACTTCCACTGCTGACCCTGCCCCAAAGAAGGTCCGGAGAGACTTGACGGCTGCAGTTTCTCGATCCGCGGACATCCCTTCTGGTGTTGGGGAGCCGAGGGAGGAAGAGGTGGACAAGGATGACACTCCCTTAGTCCATGCCCGCAGGTTACACCGCAGGAGCCTCGGGATTGCAGAGGAAGGGGAGCCTGCTGACAAACCCACCGCCACTGACGAGACCGAGCAGCTCGAGGTCGATATAATGAGCGGAGGCGATGTTGAGATTTCGGGGATCTCAGCTCAGCCCGAGTCTTCCTCAGCTCAGAGGAGGGATGAGGCACAACAGCCTGGGTCTCCTTCTGTCTTCATCTCCAGTCCTCGGATGGTTGACCCCAGCCCTACCACTGGGGTGTTTAGAGGCAAGGCTCCGGCTACCGAGGCCTCTCACGTTGAACTGTCGTCTTCCTCATCCGCAGAGGAAAGCGATTTTGAGGATGAGGTCGACTATGGTGACGAACCCGCTCCTCCTGATCCGAGCAAATTCTCACACATCTCGGAGGAGGAAATACATGGGTGTGAGCCGGCGACGATGTCACCACCAGCGGTTGCTCCTGCTGAAGGTACTCTTTTCACCTTCTGACCTGATTTCCCTTTTCATTTTGAAGAGGAGGCTTTAACATTCTCCTTTTATGCTGCAGGATTGGCTGAGGATACCGAGGCTGCAACCTCCTCGCATATCGAGGAGATGGTGCAAGAGTCGGGCTGACCACGGGTACGGCAGGAGCAAGAGCAGCCACTGGCGCTTCTGGGGGTACCACCTCTGCAGGAACCTCCACAGCCGATGACAGGGTAGTGAGCTCGACCTCCTCAGAAACCTCAGCCAAGGCTTGGGCCGTGCCACTTTCAACCCGTTAAGTTAATATCACACCTCTAACGGTTACAAACTTTCCTAGATTCCCCACGAGTCTAGTCTCACTTGTTATTCTCTTCAACAGAATAACAAGTCTACCTAAAAACATTGTTAGGTTAATACTATACCATCAACAGTGTTTCCATTAAATCCCCAGCGGAGTCGCCATCTCTTGTATGCGCCGGAAAAAAAGAGAAGAAGAAATGCTGTAAAAATTTTCCTTGAATCAGATGAAAAATTACAACAAAAACAACTTTTCCTTCCAGTTACAAGGGAGGGAGGATGTTGAATCTTGAATCCCCCCTTTGTTTAAGGCTGGGTTCTTCGTGTGGCGGTGGGGAGTGAATCTTGTTCTCCGTTGACCGGATGACCGTCGGGATCGTCAGGGATCTTCTCTCTGGCTGGTAGAAAGAGTAACACAGCTCTGTCTACCAAAACTCTCAAAGAGAAGGTAGGCGAAGGGCAACTCGTACGCAGCGAGCTTGCTGAAGAGTTGAACTCTCTCTCGATCTTCTTTTTGCCTGCCTTGGTCGACCGTTTGTGCGTGCTTTATGCGTGCCTTTTATGCCTCTCTCTATATATCTCTCGATATATCCTTGTTCCCCGTTGTCAGCCGTTGTCCCCTGTTGTAAGCTCCGATCGGGCTATTTATAGAGGTTCAAAGGGGTGAACGTGCCCCCTAAAAATGCTCCACGATGAGGGGCCAACTTCCCCGCTACATGGGCGGTGACTGGCCCCACGATCAGGGCGGTTATAACTAGGGCGTGGGTGCGGACCCTCGCGTCTTGGTGCTGAGACGCGGATGTCGGCCCTCGCGCCTTGATGCTGAGACGCGGGTTTTAGACCCTCGCGCCTTGATGCTGAGACGCGGGTTTTGGACCCTCGCGCCTTGATGCTGAGACGCGGGTTTTGGACCCTCGCGCCTTGGTGCTGAGACGCGGGTTTTGGACCCTCGCGTCTAGAATTTGAAACTCTGTTTTTTAATGGCTTGTCCTTTGATGACTTTTAGACAGCCTACAATGATGACAAAGGAATAGTCCCTACTGGACTGGAAGATGAGACTTGGCTATCTGTCGATTCAGAGGTCGCAGGGACGTAACCGATTGAGAAGCCATCAAGCTCAAAATTTTGTCATTCAGAGGTGACGAACTGGACATGATGACAAAGAAATAATTCCACTGGGGGAAATCAGACTTGATTATTAACTCCATGGGGATTTTGCTATCTCTTTCGGATGTTATTTGAAAGAAATTGTCAAAGGTATATTGTTAACGTGCAACCAGAAAAGTCTACTGAGGACTGATTATTAGAAACCCGCTGGGCAGTTAGGAAATGAATCCCATAAGAGATTACATGTCAGAGGTGATCGTTAACGTGACAAAAAGAACTCCGTGGGGATTTGTAAAGCAATTTGTCAGACGTGTGATGTTAACTTGACAAGGATTCATTTACTGTTAGAGATGCTTGAGCGTAATAGTAATTTGAGTGGACTTGTCGTTCTGTTGAATAGAATGACAAGTGGGGTTTATTCACTAGGGATATTGGCTTTTATCCATTGGGAAGTAAATTATAGTCTTGCTACCAGAGGTTTAGTGTTAACATGATAGGTTAGACTTGTCATCTTACAAGGGAGAAGAATACCTTTATATGTGGTCTTACCATTCCATGGATAGGAATTGGTAAGTGATTTTGGGGAGGGAATCAAATGGGAACAGGTCCCTTAGGATTTTTAGCAAATCCTCAGCCGTCAACGGGTTTGATATGCCTTTACCAACTACCGTTTGGGTCGGGCTAGCCATGTTATTCCCCTCAGCATGATGAGTTGTCAAGAACTCATGTTGGGCTTAAAGGCCAACATTTTTCTCTATCCTTAACTGTGGAATCAAATGGGGACAGGTCCCTTACGATTTTTAGCAAATCCTCAGCTGTCAACGAATTTGGTACGCCTTTACCAACTACCGTTTGAGTCAGGCTAGCCATGCTATTCTCCTCAGCATGATGAGTTGTCGAGAACTTATGTTAGGCTTAAAGGCCAACATTTTCCTCTATCCTTAACCGTTAGAGGTGTTAGATTATTTGGTTACTATATTTGTAACCTTGATTCTTCTTTGAGACAACCAGTGTACGATCAGCTCTATACTGGTTTATGGTTGTATGATCTCGTTTAGAGAAAGAGAGGAGCGCTCCTTCTGCATATCTTGGATTTGAAGGTCTTGATCAGAGGTGTAATGTTAACTTGATCATCTATCAAGGATAATACTTCTTTAAGAACTTGCCGTTAATTGGCATCATGAGTAAATCACCATATGAAGTCATAAGGTGATACGCTCCGTTTGAATAGACTGTTTCTATTACAAACGGTCCTTCCCATTTGGGCTGAAATTTGCCTTTGGATTTGTGCGTCATGATCATCGGTCGTCTGACGGCTAAAACCAAATCTCTTTTCTGGAAGACTCTTTACTTGACCTTCTTATTGAAGGCTTTTGAGATCCGTGCTTGATACAACTCAATGTGTTGCTGAGCTTGTAACCGCTTCTCATCTAGGGCTTCGAGCTCTTGAAGACGCAACCGATCATTGTCCTTTGTTGTCATCTTAGTCATTAAAGTGACTCGCAATGATGGCATCTGGATTTCTAATGGTATGACCACTTTGCATCCGTACACCAGGGAAAAAGGCGTATTGCCTGTGGGGGTCCGAACCGTGGATCGGTAGGCCCAAAGACATTCACTAAGCTTCTCATTCTAGTCTCGCTTATTTGAGGAAACGAACTTTTTGAGTTGCTTAATGATTGTCTTGTTGAATGCTTCCGCCAAGCCATTAGTGGCAGGATTATAAGCAGTTGATACCACGTTCTGAATCCGGTACTTATCGCAAAATCGGAAGAACACCTGACTCACGAATTGGGGACCGTTATCATGGATGATCCGCCTAGGGACACCAAATCGATGGATGACATGGTGTTTGATGAAATTAACCACGTTAGAAGTTTTAACTTCAATCAGTGGTATAGCTTCTGCCCACTTTGAAAAGTAATCAGTTATCGCTAGGATAAACCGGTATCCTTTTGTCGAAGAAGGGCTAATTGGCCCTACGACATCGATTACCCACGCTTCAAATGGCCATGAAGCAACGGATGGATGGAGCAACTCTGAGGGCTGATGTATGAAGTCTGCTTGGATTTGGCAGGCTTTACACCTTCGTGCATATTGGATGGCATCGGCTATCTGGTTGGCCGATAATATCCAAGCCTATGCAATCGGTCTTTAAGTTTTGGATCTGGCTGATGAGCTCCGCATATGCCGTCGTGCGCTTATTTAAGCACTTCTTGTGCTTCTGAATTAGAAAGACAACGGAGAAGGATACCGTCATATGAGCGACGGTAAAGTGTCTTCAGAGTTGGATCACAGTAAAGACGGGGAGACCTTCGTCTGATGGATGCCGCTTCTTTAGGGTCGTCCGGCAGTAAACCATGCAGAGCATAGTCGATGAGGGGAAATCGCTAATCTCTCGGTTCAAGATTCGTCGAGATATTATAAACCTCTCTGGTTCTTAACATATGTTTAGAGCAGATAAGGTGTCGAGTCGCCACTGTAAGGTGATACTTGGTGTCGACTGGCAAGGCTAGCGTTGTTGCTAGTGCAGCCAGAGCATCGGCCCTAGTGTTTTGAGATCGAGAAACGTGACCGATGTAAAAGCCATCAAACAGATTAGCCATTTCGATGACTGCGTGATAATAAGGTACCAAATCTTCGTGACGGACCTTATATTTGCCTTTAACCTGATTGATAATCAGTTTTGAATCGCCATAAGCTTCAAGGTAGCGTACCCCCATTTTATGAGCGAGCTGAAGGCTAATAAGTAGAGCATTGTATTCTGCCACATTGTTGGAGCATGATTCTGTCAGAGAAAATGCTTTAGGAAGGACATGATTTTGTGGAGAGATAAACACAACCTCCACACCGGCAATGATCTTGCCTTTAGGGCCTATTCGTGATGCTCCATCGAAGAACATCTGCCAAACTTCATCCTCTGAAGTTATATTAGATTCAAAGACTTCATCTGGAATGTCTTCATGAAGTTTTGAGTTTTCCGAAGCCGGATGAGCAGCCAAGAACTCTGCAAGTGCCTGGCCTTTAACTGCCTTCTGAGGGACAAAGAGCATGTCGTACTGAGACAAAAGAAGAGCCCACTTAGCTAATCTTGAATTGAATGATCATGGTTTCGTCATGAGAAGACGCAAAGGGTTCAATCTGAAAATGACATGTATGGTTTGGCCGACCAAATAATGTCGTGTCTTCTGAATAGCAAAGACAAGAGCTAAGCATTTCTTCTCAATAGAATTATAGCGAGATTCCGCCCCTATCAGAGTCCTGCTCAAATAATAAATAGCTTGTTCGTGACCATTATCGTCTTTTTGGGCAAGTAGAGCACCGAGAGAATGGTCCAAAGCTTTCACATAAAGCAAGAACAGTTTTCCTGATGTGGGAGCTACTAAGACTGGAGGTTTTGTGAGATATCTTTTGATATCTTCGTAAGCTTCTTGATAAGCTTGATCCCATACAAAAGAAACACCCTTTTTCATGAGTCGGGTGAACGGTTGACAGCGGCCTGAGAGATTTGCGATGAATCTTTTAATATAAGCCAGTCCACCTTGCAGGCCTCTAAGTTCTTTGAGATTCTTAGGTGGATGCATGTTTTGAATGGCTTTGACTTTGTCCGGGTCAAGATGATTCCTTTTGACGTAACAATAAATCCAAGGAATTTGCCACTCAAAACCCCCAAGAAGGATTTTGTCGGATTCATCTTCAGTTGGTGAGCCCGCATTATGTCGAACATCGTTCTCAAGTCGTGAAGGTGGTCACTCTTATTGCAGCTTTTGACAGCAATGTCGTCGACATAACATTCTACCGTTTTTCGGAGGTGATCACGGAAAATCATACTCATTGCCCGCTGATAAGTTGCTCCCGCGTTCTTTAACCCGAAAGGCATCACGGTATAACAGTATATCCCCAACGGTGTCCAGAATAAAGTATGCTTTTCATCCTCTGGATACATCTTAATTTGATTGTATCCTGAAAAGCCATCCATGAAGGACATCCTTTCGAATCCGCAGGTATTATCAATTATGGCATCGGTGATGGGCAGTGAGAATTTGTCTTTAGGACAGGCTGTATTGAGATCACGGTAGTCGATGCAGATCTGTATCTTCCCATTCTTCTTGAGAACGGGAATGATATTAGCAACCCAATCTGTATGCTGTTCCTCCCATATGAAGCCACATGCAATGAGCTTATGAACTTCGACTTCAATAGACTCCATAATGTTCAGACAAAACCGGCGTTGCTGCTGCTTGACTGGCTTGGCGTCAGGTCTGATGTTCAGACGATACATGGCTACTTGTGGATCAAGTCCGGGCATGTCTTCATAGTTCTATGCAAAGACATCTATATACTTTTTTACGAGTACTATCAATTCTTCTTTTTCTATAAGTGATAAGTTTTCACTTATAAAGATGGGTTTAGGGTGATCTCGACTACCTAAGTTAACCTGGATCACCTTGTCTTCAGTAGGTGGTTCACACTGTTCGAATCGCTTTTCCCACTGGAGATCCAATTATTGAGCCCATGGTTCCTCATCAGTAGCTTCCGCTGGCTCCAATTGGCTGCTTGAAGTCATATTAACGGTGGGATTCTCGAACATCATTCCTACACTGACATCTGAGTCCCATTTAGAGGAAGAGGCAGAGTGTGATGTGATCGGTTTGTCATCCTTGGACTGAAAGGTTGCTGGTGGTGTAGGTGTAACGTATCCCAACCCCCTGCGCGTGTTATCATAGTAATTTGCCGGTTTCCCTGTTGGCACGAAGTTGCGCAAAAAACCACGTCTTCCTTTTTCGATATTCAGGCCCTTCCCATGCTGCAGGTTGTATCCCATTTTCCTCATCATATGGTGCGCTAATTGCGCATAATGGAAAATTTGTGGGGTGTCTTAGTCTGAACTTGAATCCGCGGCTGTAGACCTTCGCAGTTGGGTTTTACCGAATATTATTGGTAATTGACCCTCTTTGGATGGAGGAACCACTAAAACGGATCCTTCTATAGATTCCACGGATGTACTTGATGCACTTGGTTTATGTAAGGGTATGTGTAGAGAGCTATCCATAACGGATTCAAACAATTCAACACTCACAGGATAATCAAAGAAAATATTGTTATTAATTACCCATTCGCCCTCATCTTCAGAAGGAGTGTTACATTGGGGATTATTAAGACATGCTACAATCGGTTCACCGATCAAAATGGCTGTCATGTCTGCTTCAGATTCTGAATCCGCCTCATTGCCACTATCATCATCGTCAGGCAATGATTCTTTTGATGTTTCACCGATCTCTTGATACAAGAGAGCGTCTGTAAAGTAATTCTCCACCCCTTTGAATGGTTGCTTCTCGGCGAAGACAGTTCGTACTGTTGTATCATCTTCAACATATTTGAAGCATTGGTGCAGAGTAGAGTGAACAATCCAGTTGGCGTGGATCCACGGTCGTCCTAGTAACAAGTTGTACGACGTGTCAGCGTCAATGACATAGCACATCACTTCTGACTTCAGGCTCCCGATTCGGCAACGGAGTCAAATCTTTCCAAGCAGATGACTACTTCCTGCATTAAAATCGTATATTGTTGTAGTAGTTGCGGACTACCTATATAGTGGTATGCCGAGGAAGTAGAAGAGCCTTTTGGGGATGATACTGAGTGCAGACCCCGGATCAACCTGTACCCTTTCAATGCATGTCGAACCGACGTATCCGGTGTAATACAAAAGTCGATCGTGTTTGTTATCCTTGAGAAGCATATCCTCCGCTGTGAAGGTAATAGCAGGTACCTTTGATTGCACATGATGACATTCGGAGCAAGAAGACTGAGCGTCATCTTTAGGAATTTTTGGCATATACGTCAGGAATGATTCTGAATTTGCCAGTGCATCTCTGAGTGCTTCTCTTGTCTCTTTTGAGAGACGAAGGAGCTCGTGTATGGTAATACGAGCTGGGATATTAGCCAGCTGGGCCAATATGTCAAAACGAAAGGGCATGTTAAGCCCTGGTCCTGAAGGCCTCTTCAGGACATGGTCGAACCAGATTTCTTTCCGCTTCTCTTTTTTCATTGTCGGGAGCAGAGCCGGTGTCGATATTTGTACTGACGTCGTCTGCTGTCGTGTCTCGTCAGTAGCTTTCTCATACTGTTTTAAGTATGATTTTTCGGATCGAGTTCCTGTCGCCTGAGGTACATCAGCTTGCATCGTGCAAGCATGCTTTTCCCCTTCAGAATCGCTGAGAGAAGCTGATGTGAGATTGCCATCATCCGGCAGGATGGAGACAACATTGCAAGATTTGCCCTTCGACTTGGATTTCTTCGAATCCTATTGTTCGTCTTGGACAAGGTCTGGGTGTATCCACATGATTTTTCCTGTCTCCAGTGTCAAGGGAACAAGACCCTTATTCTATTGAGTTTTAGCTGAAGGATGCTTAACTTCCAGCCGTGGTGCAGGGATTGGAAAGGTCCCACAGGAACTGTGACTTTTGGGGTTTTGCTGAACTCGAGAGTCACCATATTTACAGTGACTTTCTTTTATTTTGATTTCAGAGTCAGAACTCCGGCGTCGACTAAAGCTTGAATTTTATCCTTGAGGACAAAGCACTTATCAGTAGGATGATGAACCATCCTATGAAAGAGGCAATAGTTGGGATCGTTCGTGCGTCCCACTTCATTAGGACGCCGAACATCCGGTAGCTTCAATTTATTCCTTTTGTGGAGTAAATAGAATATTGCGACCACCTGTTCGTCTTTAAAGGAGTACTGTTTCAGAGAAAACTTAGACTCCTGATTATTGAAGCCGCTCTTCTTGGCCTTCGACTGAACGTCCCCTGACTATTCAACGGACATAGTCTCTTTCCCTTTGGCTTGAGAAGACTGTGCCATGTCTCTGTGTTCTTTATTATTCATACCCCATTTGCCTTTAGGGATAGATGGTTCAAACTTCTTAGCCGACTTTTCAGATATCTCAGCTTGTTCGACTAGTTCCTTCTAGGTATGGGCTTTGACAGCCCCCATACGAATCTCCACTTGGTCGAGGAAGTTATGCCTGCATGTCTGCAAGAGCATGGGTAATGGCATCCCTGCTGGGCACATCAAAGACAAGTTTCTGAACCGTTCAATGTAGTCGCGGATAGATTCGCCCTTCTTCTGTGCAGTAAAGAGGAGCTTGTCCATGGTCATCTCGGTATCATCCTCATAGAAACGAGAAAGAAATCGAGTTTCTAGGTCGATTCAAGAATTGATAGAGCCCGGAGGAAGGCTTCGGAACCAGTCGAATGCTACTACCCCCTTCAGGGTGCCAATGAACAGTCTGGCCATGATAGCATCATTGTCTATGACATTACCGGTCTGAGATCAGAAGTAGTAGATGTGCTGGTTTGGTGAGCTCTTACCATCATACGTATGTAACGTTGGTGGTTTGAACTTTGGCGGGTATGGTACTGAATCCCATTCCAAAGGGTAAGGACGGACTGTCCCTACTTTTTTTAGTTCATCCCTCAGAGCTAGGGATGCGATCTGAGCTTGGATGCCTTTAAGAACTTCAGCATCCATAGAAGAACTTTCCTTTGACTTCTCAGTCTTTAGTTGTTCATGGCTATGATGTTCTTCCTCATCATGGTTACTCCCGGTATCATTGTTATTCCGGTTGGTAAGGATTTGAGCGAGCATCTGTTGAATGTTGTCCAAGGCTTCTTGCTGGGCCTTAGAGGTTTGCTCTTGAGCTTCCAACCATCGACGGAGGTCATCATTACCGTTATCAGCCAATTCACTGATACTCTATCCATTCGTACCGAGCTGACTGTCGCTGAAGAGGCATACCCACTGTCTTCGTCCTCCTCATTAGACCATTAGAATAATCTTCTCATTGGTTCTAGCGAGGTTACTGTAGTTGAGGAGGATGGCTGCTCATAACTGTAGGGTATTGCGACCCTAGATCTGGTATTTCAGAAGACACCTTCTTTGTGTACCAAGGCTTCACCAAGGCCCGGACTATAATCCAGATCTGGAGAACTAGAGGGAGCGGCATGCGACGCTCGTCTGTCCCTACACGGCTCTCGTCCCCTTCTGATCAAATTAACGGATGCATAGGGCAGATCTTGCGATACGCTCTTTTTGCGATGCTTCACAGGATCTCGTTCCGATAGTCGATCAAAAACTGATCGTCGGTCTGGAGGAGTGGCGGGGATTGGTCCTACCCTGCAATGGACTGAGTAGACTGTCACCAACTGACATCCCACTTGTTGACAACAGGAGGGAGAAGTCCGGAAAGATTCCGACTTCCGTTTGTTTGTCAAGAATTCTCGCAAGTCAGACCCAGCCGGGCTTAAGTGGTTTAGCGCAGAGGCTCTGTTGGATTGCGCATAGGATGATGCCCTGTTCCTTTCATCACCACAGAGGTAATGAGCACTAAATAGTGCTTTAGCTCTAGCTTCGCAACTAAGAATTTTGGGAATGTCCTTGGGTGCTGAAGCTGCATAAGCACCGCTGTCAACACTTAGGGACGATCCCTTAGCTCCGCTGTGAAGGGTGAGCTTAGTGCTTGATGAACTGGGGAGCGAAGCACGCTGTGGTGCTTTGTTCACTTCCTTACTGCGAAGGTGATTAGCACTGCTAGGTGCTTTAGTTTCAGTCTGGCGGCTGGGAACTCCGCACGTACCCTGAGGTACTGGCGTTGTGTTTGCCATGTTATCAGCAACTTCGCTCGGAAGAACGAGGTTGGTGCGAGGAGTCACTGCTCCTGAATTAGGCGAAGGCATAGTCGCCGTTCTAGCCTCGCGGCTAATGGCCTTAGTGAAGCAGGCAGGCATTTTGCCTTTGTCTTCACATGATAGGCGAGCCTGTAGCGTAGCTACGCGTGAAGCTTCATAGAGAGCTTTCTGCTTTGACCTCCACATCTGCTTTGAAAGAGGAGATTTAGGTTCGTAGGGAACCTGGCTAGCCTCGAGTGAGGCTGAGAGGAGTTGGGAGGAAATCCGTTCGGCTACTCGCCCATCTAGGGCTGGTTTCTGCTCTGAAACCTAGGTCACCGAGACCTTCCTATGCTTCCGTGCGTCGAGCATTGGACCACCTCCAGAGATGAGCTCTTCGAATTTTCCTTGGTCGAAATGAACAACCAGGTTTTTGAAGGTAATAGGCTCAAGATCCTGACCCTCCTTGTTGCGCCAGAAGACCGTAGTAGGCTTGCGGAGAGCCTTATCTGTCTCAACAGAGACTTGCTTCGAAGAATTAGCCAGAGGGGTTCTAACTGCGCCGACTTCCTTGCACTCAGCAGTATACCCGAAGGTCTGTTCGTCGCATTGCGGCACTTAATTCTCAACAGTGGAGAATGCAGTCCCTAACGGAGTTGCCATCTTATTTTCCATTGATTTTGCAAAGGGGAAAACTTACAAAAAAGTGTCGAGGAGCTAAATTACAAGTAATTCTTTGAAATAAAAAGATTACAAGCAGATCTCCTCTGAGATTTCTGAGGAAGTGTGCCGGTAGGAATCTGATCAGCGCGCGATCACTTTATCCCTTTGACGATGCGATCGATCAGACAATCGGACTGCTGCCTGATGAGATTCTCTTCTCGCCTGGTTCAGGGAATCGGAGAACAGAAGGTCAGTAGAACCCTCTTGTTACTTCTCAAACTGCCTCCACTTGGAATTCCTTCTCGCCTGGTTCCGGAGATTCCTTGAGAGGGAGGAAGATCTTAGGGTATTAGCACCCTGATTAGAGAAGTAATTCTCTGAATTCTTGAAAGCAAGAGAGTAGATCTCTGTCTTTTGTCCTCTTCTCCTCTTTTTCAGCCTCTGCCCTCCTCTCGCCCTTAGTAGGCTATTTATAAGGAGTAGGGGTATAATCGCCCTGAAAATCTGGAAACAGATTGAGTCAATCTATTTTACATGTGGAAAGTAGCTTCGCCGCGAGGGTAGAGACAGCTTTTGCGAAGTTAGGAATAGCAAGTAGTGCTGGTCTCTTGATCCGCTCTGCTAAATGAGGGATGCGCCCTTGATTCTTTCCAAATAACTGAAAGATTTCTTCGGATCTTCTCACTTGATTGGGAGAGTCAAAAGATCATGGCAAGCAACTGCCAAATTTGATCTCAATTAGATTTGATCTCATCTAGAGATTTGATTGGTTAAAGGTAACCATAGAAGACCCGCAGGGGAGTCGTTACGTTGAGCTTATGGCGGAGCTGGGAGAAGCATCTGGCGAAGTTAAAAGAAAGCTCTTCAGTGGAGCTGGATAACTTTGTGATGAAGCTACTAATTACCCTTTTGCGCAACTGCCTGGGGCTTCGAGCGAAGCTAGCTCTCTGCGGAGTTAACTAAACATTTCTATGCGAAGTTATAAGTTAGCTCGAAGCGAGACTGTGAAGGAGCTTCCTGCGATGCTAAGCAACTTTGGCTTCTTATGCGAGACTTATCTCGTGGGCTCGTGTGAGACTAAGTGTTGAGCTAACTTAGTGTCTCTGGACATACTTGGGTCTTCTCACGAGCTTTTCTCGGCTTACTGTCTGCTTCACTGGATCAGTAGAGTCCAAGTTGATTGATACGTCCCTTTGAGATGGGTAAAGAACTGGTCGTCAGCTTGTCTGCCGCTTGTCTTTTGTAGATGTCAACAAGTTAGACATTATTCAGGCCAGTTAGGAATCTTGCCTTTTTTAGAGTGTCAACAATATATGCTTGGTATTGTTTGTGTGTCTCACTTGTGTTGAACCAAGAAAGCTTCATATAGCACCTCAACTCTTATTTAGAGAAATTTAGAGGAGATAGTCCAGAGCCCTTTACCGGAAATTCGGCTACACTTTTTAGTTACACTAAGTGTGTTGCAATTAGGTTTTAATTCCACATCATTTGTCATTAGATTAGCCATACACCTATTCACCCCCCTCTAGGTGTACTTTAAGTTCTATTATAATCAGAGATCAATATGACTAAGATCATAGTCGCATATTGAATGCCGTGAACTAACATTTTTAGATGAATTGCAACCATGATCACAATGCGAACACAAAGTAAAACTTTAGTTCTCTATAAGAACTGCGACTTAGGTAACATTCATGCGTAAAAATATTCTGCAGATTTCATTAATCACCAATAACACTTATAAATCACAAATATTTCAACCGTATCACATTCTTACATAAATACATTTTAATAAACTAACATATGAAAACACTCCATTTATTGCATAATATCTGCTTCATCCATTGTGGAATCCAAATAAAACAAAATGAATCAAAAATAATCAGCCGCTATAATTAATTAATCAAAATCAATATGATGTACGAAAAAACCAAAAAAATTAAATATTAACTTGATCATAAAAATCACTGTGGCAAATGATAGACGATGGCGATAAGAGAAATTCGACGAAGTCTGTGATGATTGATGAAGAAGATCTGAAACAAAGAATTTAATCAACAGAAAATTGAATTTATTCGACTAGAGAGCGAAATTGGAAACGAGAAAATAATAGTTAGTTATACAGAAGAGTGTTGGCCCAAAGGCCTTCCACCCTAGTTTTGATGATGATTAACTCATGTAGTAATGTTTACTAATAATCTTGTGTTGTTTAAGTTTCAGATCATTAACCAAGATATTAGTTGGTGATTAGCTTCAACAAGGTGTTTGGAAGCTTTCACAAGTGATTCCAGGGCCAAAGCTTCAAGATCACACTTTGCCTAGCCCATGGATGGAGTTTTGGAGCAAGTCTTCTTGATGACACAAAGACTTAGGTATCCTAGTTAGTTTAGTGTGTTTAGATCCATTTGTAAAGTTTAGTATAGTTGATATGCTCAAGTGCACATACACACACGTTTCATGATTTGGATTTTGGTTTTCATGGATAATAGATCAAAACAAGTTTACTTTATTTCTATGTATATTAGATATGTTCTAAATATACATACATGCTTTAAACTTGCTAGACAAACTTATTTTGACTATCCTATTCATATTTTGTAAAAATCAAGTTTGACAAAATACCGGTTTTGGTTTTGATAAAATTTGCAAGACACAAAAATGAATTGATATGTTGATATATTGTCTTGGAATTTTCATCACTTGTTTGAGTTTCAATTTAAAATGATAAAACAAATTTTGTGGATTTTTAGAAGTGTTAAAAGATTTTTAGAAAAATATTTTTCCCAAATTTTCTGACTTAGTTTTGTGCTGACAGGCTGGTCGGTCGACCGGGACGGTCGACCGCACCAAGAGCCGGTCGACCCGTCGGGTCGACCGACGTGCACAGATGTGCACGTCTGGGCAGACACAAAAACGGTCGACCGGGCCGGTCGACCGGGATGAGAGCTCTGCTCTGTTTTTCTGGGTCGACCGGGCCGGTCGACCGCAGTTGCCCAACGGTCATATTTCTGACCGTTGGCGGTCGACCGGACCGGTCGACCGCTGCCTGTCAGAGCTGCTAGCTCAGCTCTAACGGCTAGTTTCTGTTTTGGCCTATATAAACCCCAACTCTTTGGGATTTTGGCCAAGTTTTTTAAGAAGAAAAATTTCTGATTTCTAGAGTGTTTAAAACAAGTTTTCAAAAGTGTTTGGGGCTTTAATCTTTCAATCTTTATTGTTTTAGGTTTTTGGAAAAATCAAAGAAAAGAATATTTTGGGAGATTTGTCTTGGTTTTTCATTCTACATCTTTTGCAAGAATTTTCCCAAGTGTTTTTCTTTGTTTCTTGTTTTCTAAACACCTAGTTTTTCACACTTGAGCTATCATACTATCCTAATCTATTAGGATCTTGTTTTTGTGGAAAAAGAAAAAGGAAGAGGTTTGTGGTTGAAAGAGACCACCTATTGTAAACCCTTGATTTCTTGGTTGCTCCCTCTTTGGTAGAGGTTGAGGTTGTGTAATTGGGTTGTTGGTTTGCTCCCTCTAGTGAGAGGTGGAGATTTGGTTGTAAACCTCTTCGGTAGAGGTGTTTGTTGTATTGGCTACGGGCCTACCCCTCGGTTGTGAGGTGGTTGTTTGAGAGAGGAGTTTGGTACTCCTAAGTTTTGTAACAAATCCTTCTCGGTGAAGGTTCCCTCGGTGGGAGTCCTCGGTGGACGTTGATAGTGGATTGGAAATCCTACACGGTGGTGTAGGCGGGGATGTAGAGCAAGGTGCTCGAACCTCGAAACATATCTTGGTGTTTGCGTTTTGATCCATTGTCTCTCTAACTCTCTCTCTTATAATTGTGCAAAGCATCATTCATATATCATTTCATACTTGCTTGTGTTGAGCATAATTCATATTGCCATATCTATTTGCTTGTGTTGTGCCTTGCATATTTCATATTGCTATATCTTGTATATGCTTGGTCGTTTGTGTGTGCCTCACTTGTACCTAATCAACAAGAGCTTCACATAGCACCTCAACCCATTCAAGGGGAATCAAGAGGAGTTAGTCCTGAGCCCTTCACGGGGAATTCGGCTACACTTGTTGATTGTACTAAGTGTGTTGCTAGATTTGCATTAGCTTCCGTATTTAGCGCACATAGTTTTGCATTTAGTTCTAGATTAGCACTTACACCTATTCACACCCCCTCTAGGTGTTTTTCAATTGGTATCAGAGCTAGTGCTCCTGATATTAGGCTTAACATCCTAGGAGTGAGATCCATTTGCTTGCTAATCTATTGTTTGCATTTGCGTGTTTGCACACTCATATAGTTTGCCATGGACTTCATGACCCCACCTAGCTTTGACCCTTCCAACATTGTTGTTTGGAAGTATAGGATGTCCATGTACCT
Source organism: Agave tequilana (assembly GCA_038442645.1). Classification (NCBI taxonomy): domain Eukaryota; kingdom Viridiplantae; phylum Streptophyta; class Magnoliopsida; order Asparagales; family Asparagaceae; genus Agave; species Agave tequilana. The sequence continues at coordinate 1,245,586 of JAVJIF010029717.1, forward strand.
AAAGACCCTAGGTTTGCATGTCTTTCTTGCGGCCACCAAGAAATGCTATCTTGGAGATCGCAATCATATAGGGGCCAATGCACAAGCCCTAGAGGCCATTAGAAGCACATTGCCTAAAGATTATCTTATGCGTGTTTCTAACCTTGATTCCGCTTTTGTAGTGTGGAACAAGTTGACAACAACCACCACCTCCGAGCTTCTATTGCCAAATCAACCGGAGGAATCTAGTGGAAAATCCGATTCACAATGCTTCATGGTCCAAAGGAATGACTCCCTTGAGGTACATTCGGAACCCCACTTAGATAATGATGATTGTGCTAGTTCTTCAAATGATTTTGTTGATCCCCATGCCTTGAATGAAGAACTTTCCATAGTTTGTGAAAAACTAATAGAAAAATATAATTTGTTGAAAAAGAAGAGTCTAGGAATTGAACAAGAAAATAAGAGTTTGCATGCTAGACTTAACAATGTTTTGCAAGAGAAGGTTGAGGTCTATAATGAAAGGGATTCATTGAGATCTCAATTAGAACTTGCATTAAAAGAAAATAAGTTTTTAAAATCTAAAAATGATTGTGAAACTCTTTTGAAGAAAAATGAAAATTTGTCTTCGAAAGTTGATTTTGTTTTAAAAGAAAATGTTGCTTTGAAAAATAAAATTATTTCTATTTCAAATGAGTTGAATGCTTGTTTAGATAAGAATATGGTTTTGAAAAATAAAATTGATGCACATGTTTGCCATGCTAGTGTAGCTTCTTCATCTAGTCTACCTAATGCATGTACCTCTTCTTCTATTAACAATGATATATCCATGCTTAAGAAGAAGGTAGATTGTTTGGGCTCCACTATGAGCCAATGTGCCATGAACCACTCACGGTTGGAAACCTTGGTTCGAAAGAAACAAGTTCCATCCTTTATGCATGCACACCCTCCACGGCATACACATGCTTCACACGGACACACCGATCACAAGTATGCTCATGTGTACACATGTACACATTGTGGACGTAAGGGCCACCTTGCTAAATTTTGCTATGATAGATTACATACTCCAAATTTAGCAAAGAAATTTGTTTGGGTTAGAGAAGGGACTAACCCCCATGGACCCAACAAGATGTGGGTACCAAAGACCACCCCTCCTATTATTTTTGATGTAGGTGTGGGCTCTCACATGACGTGAGAGTGATGACACCTTGGAGTGGATGCGTTCCGGACTTAAAGGAAATCAATTGGATGCATCACTTTCAAGGGAAGATTTGGTGGAGAAGACCACCATGTTTTGGAGACAAGGAAAGTTGCTTCTTCGGTTTTGGTAACTATCCTTTAATTCTATTTATTGTTTACATGCTTTTAATATTCATTGTTTATAGCATGTTTTGATGTCTATGGATTAGTATGTTCATTCCATGTTTATTAGATCCTTGACATACATGTATAGTATTTGAGACACACATGCTTATATGAACCCATACTTAGTGTTCTCACTTTTGTTTAAGCTATAATGTACATCATGAATCTAATACATGTGAATTTACATAGTAATCATGTTTTAGTTTTATCATGATGGTTTTTATATTTGTTTTTGATGCTTCATGTCTTGAGTATATGTTTGAATGTTAGTTTTCATTAAGACTAGGTATATACTTGTACATATAGTGGGCCACAAATAAATCTATATATGTTGGGCTTGATTGCTTATTTGTTCCCATTAGATGTGCTAGTATAATCTAGTTTTAATGATTCATACATTTCAAACTTGTATTCCATTTTTGAATTTGTTTTATGAGTTTCACTTCATGTATATGTTTGTATTGCCAAACTTTAAGATATACATGTATACCCCTTGAGTCATTTGCCTTTCATGCAAATCTATATATGGACTCAATTGTGTTTAGGGATATGTATGTATATTTATTGTGTTGACAATTCATACATATACCATGAAATGAAACTTGTTTTGATGAAGATTTAATTTCTCTTGATTTTGTGTTTAATTGTTTAACTTCATGTATATGTCTATTTTGTCCAAACTTTTAGATATACATGTTTATCCTTTTGAGCCACGTGCCTTAATGCATATATTTTGTGGACTCGTTTGAATTTTGGATATGTATGTATACTTTAGTTTGTATAAGACATACATATGCCTTGAAGATTAAATAGTTTAGATGATTTTTATGTTTTCATGTTTTCAATGTTTTAAAGGAATAATTGAGCTTAATTGAATATTTTCATGATTATGATATTCACACTTTATTTGTACACTCACATTTATTGCTTGCTCATGTTTTGTTTTCATGAGTCATATTTATGCCTAATTGAATTAGAGTGTTGATTATCATGTGGATTTCATGTTTTATGAAAATTATTTTTAGTTTATTCCTTGCTTGAAGGATTTCGTACTAGTTAACAAAAATTTTCATTTTAACTAGTTCGGATTCTTCACTTTGGTAGTTTATTTCAAACAAAGCTTATTTTTCAAATCTATTTTTGAAAACTCCTACCCTTTACGGGAGGTTGGATGGGAGTCCATGCCTTGTATGTTTATATTGAAAATCCTTTTAAACTTGTGCATGAGATGGGTGGATTGGTAATATGATGTATACACTTGAACTTATTGTTATGTCAATTGGTATCATTGAACTCTTTCAATTGGTATCACTTTGATCTTCTTATATACTCATATTTGTTTTGTATGTATGTATGATTTCAATTCCAAGTATATCAATTTCTATTGGTATCTATTTTCCATACATATATATGTTTGTGTTTATGCTAGTGCTTGAGTTTCAATTTTGTTTCAATTGATTACTTTTAAATTGGTATCAAGACTATGCATTATTTTAGTTTGTATTTCATAAAGGGGGAGAAAATTTGATTTTGTCTTTCTATTGGTATTTGTACTCCCATACTTTATGATTGTAAATTCGAATTTGGTATCATATGTTTAAAATGAACAATTCTTACAATTGGTATCAATGTTTCTATGTAAAATCTTTTCTATTGGTAAAACATTTACAATTGGTATCAAAATTTGTGTTTAGACATTCAAAATTTATTATGTCTAATTTGAATTGGTATCTAAAATTTTTTTTTCAATTGGTATCTAAAATTTTGTTTAAAGTAAAATACAAAAGTTTTGATTTATATTTCTTATATGCAAGGAGAGCTTAACATCTCTCCCACATATAGATTCAAGTTGAGTGTATTGTGTATTGAAGAGCTTAACATCTCTTCCTTATGTGGTACACGTGTGTAAAGGGAGCTTCACATCTCCTCTTATTCATTACATAATGTGTGTTATGTGAATTAGGGCTTAACATCCCTCTTTCATGTAATGCATATGTGTATGGAAGCTAACTTAGCGTCTTCCTCTTCATGAATGTATATAGCATATAACATTTATTGATCTTTTTTTATTTTCATTTGGTATCAAGATGCTTCATTGACATATTTTCAATTGATATCATGTTTGTAGTCACCCCTTATTGACTTTGTCTTTGTTTTTGTTTTAGACAAAAAGGGGGAGACCATTGTTTGTATTGTTTTGATTGTTTACCCCTTTGTTGATGATTGACAAAAAAGGGGAGAATTATTTGTGAGTTTCATATATATGCATAGTTATGTTTTTGCATATATTAAGGTTAATATAGTTTAATGTATGTTTATTGGTATCTAGATAATCTAGAAAATGTTTATTTGTTAATTGGTTGTTAATTGGTATCTAGAGCATGCTTTGCTTTGAATATTTCATTGGTATCTAGAACCTTTATTGTTTATGCATATTTATGCATTCATGTTTTAAGAGCCTTCATTGCATATTATTATGTTTATTTGGTTATGCATGAGTTAAGGGGGAGCTTCTTTGAAGCCTTACTTTAATCCATGCATATATAACTCCATGAGTTTTGTCAACATCAAAAAGGGGGAGATTGTTGGCCCAAAGGCCTTCCACCCTAGTTTTGATGATGATTAACTCATGTAGTTATGTTTACTAATAATCTTGTGTTGTTTAAGTTTCAGATCATTAACCAAGATATTGTTGGTGATTAGCTTCAACAAGGTGTTTGGAAGCTTTCACAAGTGATTCCAGGGCCAAAGCTTCAAGATCACACTTTGCCTAGCCCATGGATGGAGTTTTGGAGCAAGTCTTCTTGATGACACAAAGATTTAGGTATCCTAGTTAGTTTAGTGTGTTTAGATCCATTTGTAAAGTTTAGTATAGTTGATATGCTCAAGTGCACATACACACACGTTTCATGATTTGGATTTTGGTTTTCATGGATAATAGATCAAAACAAGTTTACTTTATTTCTATGTATATTAGATATGTTCTAAATATACATACATGCTTTAAACTTGCTAGACAAACTTATTTTGACTATCCTATTCATATTTTGGAAAAATCAAGTTTGACAAAATACCGGTTTTGGTTTTGATAAAATTTGCAAGACACAAAAATGAATTGATATGTTGATATATTGTCTTGAAATTTTCATCACTTGTTTGAGTTTCAATTTAAAATGATAAAACAAATTTTGTGGATTTTTAGAAGTGTTAAAAGATTTTTAGAAAAATATTTTTCCCAAATTTTCTGACTTAGTTTTATGCTGACAGGCTGGTCGGTCGACCGGGACGGTCGACCGCACCAAGAGCCGGTCGACCCGTCGGGTCGACCGACGTGCACAGATGTGCACGTCTGGGCAGACACAAAAACGGTCGACCGGGCCGGTCGACCGGGATGAGAGCTCTGCTCTCTGTTTTTCTGGGTCGACCGGGCCGGTCGACCGCAGTTGCCCAACGGTCATATTTCTGACCGTTGGCGGTCGACCGGACCGGTCGACCGCTGCCTGTCAGAGCTGCCAGCTCAGCTCTAACGGCTAGTTTCTGTTTTGGCCTATATAAACCCCAACTCTTTGGGATTTTGGCAAAGTTTTTTAAGGAGAAAAATTTCTGGTTTCTAGAGTGTTTAAAACAAGTTTTCAAAAGTGTTTGGGGCTTTAATCTTTCAATCTTTATTGTTTTAGGTTTTTGAAAAAATCAAAGAAAAGAATATTTTGGGAGATTTGTCTTGGTTTTTCATTCTACATCTTTTGCAAGAATTTTCCCAAGTGTTTTTTTTTGTTGCTTGTTTTCCAAACACCTAGTTTTTCACACTTGAGCTATCATACTATCCTAATCTATTAGGATCTTGTTTTTGTGGAAAAAGAAAAAGGAAGAGGTTTGTGGTTGAAAGAGACCACCTATTGTAAACCCTTGATTTCTTGGTTGCTCCCTCTTTGGTAGAGGTTGAGGTTGTGTAATTGGGTTGTTGGTTTGCTCCCTCTAGTGAGAGGTGGAGATTTGGTTGTAAACCTCTTCGGTAGAGGTGTTTGTTGTATTGGCTACGGGCCTACCCCTCGGTTGTGAGGTGGTTGTTTGAGAGAGGAGTTTGGTACTCCTAAGTGTTGTAACAAATCCTTCTCGGTGAAGGTTCCCTCGGTGGGAGTCCTCGGTGGACGTTGATAGTGGATTGGAAATCCTACACGGTGGTGTAGGCGGGGATGTAGAGCAAGGTGCTCGAACCTCGAAACATATCTTGGTGTTTGCGTTTTGATCCATTGTCTCTCTAACTCTCTCTCTCTTATAATTGTGCAAAGCATCATTCATATATCATTTCATACTTGCTTGTGTTGAGCATAATTCATATTGCCATATCTATTTGCTTGTGTTGTGCCTTGCATATTTCATATTGCTATATCTTGTATATGCTTGGTTGTTTGTGTGTGCCTCACTTGTACCTAATCAACAAGAGCTTCACATAGCACCTCAACCCATTCAAGGGGAATCAAGAGGAGTTAGTCCAGAGCCCTTCACGGGGAATTCGACTACACTTGTTGATTGTACTAAGTGTGTTGCTAGATTTGCATTAGCTTCCGCATTTAGCGCACATAGTTTTGCATTTAGTTCTAGATTAGCACTTACACCTATTCACCCCCCCTCTAGGTGTTTTTCAAAGAGGTTAATTCGAAATAGACCACGTGGCTGACGTGGATTGAGGCTAAGACAAAAGTAAATTTGTAATTTAGGTTTTCCTAAAATAAATTGAGAAGGAGGAGTCCAAGGCCAATTTTTGAAAATAGAAATGTTCTTTATTTGAAAGAGAGAGAAGTAGACAAGTAGGAGAAATAAATAAGGAAAGACGCGGAGTCTATGAGCCTAAGTTGGGATAGAGCGTTTAATCTTTTAAATAAGGACAATTTAGTCATTTTAAAAAATAAGAAAGTTAATAGAATCAAACCGAAATATTATATCTTTATTGTAAAAGGGATAAACTTTTAAGATTTAAATGATTTGAAAGGTAAATTTCTAATACCAATAATTTGGCGGTAATTTTCTAGCTATCAAAGATTTGAAGGTATATATCTACATAACCCTTTTTTTTTATACTTGTTAGGAATTAATCTATATAAATTACAATTCTTCTAATTGGGGTTTGTTGTAATTTATAAGAAGCGATTATGTGTCCATTAGAATTTGGGCTCACATGTAGAGGCGGAACCAGGGGGTCATGTGACCCCCGGCCCTGTCCAAAAAATGCCAGTGCCCTACTTTGTTTACAGATAAATAAAATATACTAACTTAGATTAACAAAGAGAAGTGTTGGTCAGCTGGTGTCTGTTTGTACTCTATTGTCCATGAACTTAGCTTCAAATCCTACTATTCACATTTCATTTTAATTTTTTTCCTACTTCCTTTCTACAATTTCTCATTATTTTTTACTATTGTGTAAAACTGAGTTTCAAACTATTTTCAAACCCCAACACATGTCTATACAGATTCAGAAGGAAAAAAAAAAGCTTCAAAAAGTTCAAGCACTCAGCTTTTTTCTCATTACGATTGCAGTCTTCTTACTAAGGAACACGTTCTAGCGAGACCATATTTTAAAATTTGAACTTGTTCAACATGATGATGCTAGAAATCGTAGACTTGAGCATCACAGTGAGATCGTCCATCACATTATAAGTCACCACACCTTTCATGAATCCACCACTTGCTCCAGTTGTTGTAACATTCACAATCCCAGAATTGGGACGCACTATTGCATCTTGACAGATTTTACTTAGTATTATTAAAATTATAAGTCTACTACAATTCTATTGTGTATACATTAAAACAAATCTAGCCACCTACCACTATCTTGATAACTTTTTCGAAAACGATCACGATACACTTAGATTAGTGTAGAAAAGTGCCCCCCAGTTCAAAATCCTGGCTACGCCACTGCTTACATGTCAAAGAAATTGGAAGAGTGACAAAATAAGTGATATTCTAAAGACAAGGAACTTAATTCATTCATTTAAGGCCTAGTTGTTTCCATGAATTCCGGTGGAATCCATGAATTTGAAGTGTGACTGGGCAGATTTTGGAACCCGAATCCAAAATTCACTAATTGGCTTTCATATATGGGCTGGATTTCAAATTAGTAATCACTAACACCCTATTAGAAAAAATATTTTAATATGTAACGAAAAGCTTAGGTTCCCCCTTCAAAACAAACCATGTGATCTGTTTTGAAGTCCACAGTTGGGAACTAGGGTAGTCTTTGTGGCCCACTCTACTACCTCTATCACTTGGCTACCCTTTTGCCACGTGGATCAAAGTAAAGTTTGATGGGCCTTATCTTCGGCCACCGGCTCTGGTGGCGCAATATTTGTTATTAGTGATAAGAATGAAAATCACCAAGAGGTAGAGGGTTGAATATGTGATGCTAATCAAATTGTGTGAAAATTAAAATCTATTTGTAGCAACACACTAGATCTCAAAAGTAAGCAATTATAACAAATAATAGCAAACAAATTTAATCGCACTCGGTAATCAATTATAAGCATAAGTAACATATATTAAGCATAAATAAAGAATAAAGAAATAGAGTAAAGATAGAGCAAGCTCCACAAGTACGGTGATTTATTTTGAGGTTCATTCCATTGATCTACATCCCCATCTCTAATTCATGTGGAGATGTATGCACTATAACCAGTCCGTGAAACCAAAATACGCTTACAACCGTGATCCCGCAAGATCACCACTTGGAGTCTCAACCCCTGCAAAACGATCCCTCTAGATTACCTTGGAGCCTCAACTCTTACTACACTATGCCTCTGTATCACCTCAGAACCTCAATTCCAACAACACTCGGACCTGCAACTCCTACAATAATGCGATCTTACAAAATTGACTTCTCACAATCTCTCTCACTAGAGGTGCTCAACACCAAACACAACAATAAGATTGTGATCTTCTTGACCACTGAAACTTCTCAAAAGAACCAATAGCTATAGATTGAAATTGGAAGAACAAATTTGGTGTATGTAAGATTTTGAAAGATTGGAAGAGGGAAAGCTCTAAAAACTTTTGCAGAGAAAACACTTGAAGATTAAAACCACTTAGCACTTGAATATTGTTGTAAAACTTATTAAACTCCGTAGAAAATGTTTAAATTTACTGCAAAAAATTCAAAACAAGAATAACAAAAATAAATTTTGTTAAAATCAAGCAGAGAAAGATATTTAGCTGTTGAAAGCTGGTGCATGACTTTCAACAGTCAATGGTCACAAACAGCTACAATTTTAAAATTCAGAAATTTGTTTTCAGAAATCTTATACTGGATGTCGAAAGCGTATCAGTATTTCATTACAAAGCTGTCGAAAGTTAGAAGGAAACTATAGAAAATGAGGCTGTTCTGTAATATTTTGAACTCTCTGAAAAATGCTGTCAAAAGCTTTTTTAAGACTGTCGAAAGCTCTTCAACTCAAAGATAGAAGCGTGCATACTGAGTATTCATATTCAACAGTAGTAAGCTGGGCTGTTGAAAGGGATTCAGTAAAATCTATTTCTTTAAAACTTATATAAAATCAATTTTAACTTCAAAAATCACCCAAAAGTAAGTTTCTTGAGATATTTTTGAGCTCTAATATTTATAAATAAACTCCACTACATATTTCAAATGGTAAAAATCATTTTTGAGATTTAATCCATATTAAAATTGACTTTTCCTCAAATCTAAAATGTTTTGAAATTAGTTTTGATAAACTTGATATTCCTATAGAATTCACTTTTGAAAAAATCTTTAAACCATCATACAAAGCCGCGTGTGCGCCAACTTTGAACTCCCAATTCTACAAACTAAAGTTTTAACACATTTTCTAACTTACAAAACACAAAATTTCTTTATCTTGAAACATTAAAGTCTTTAGTGTATCTCTTGAATTGAATCCGACTACCTTTAGCTCCAATCCTCAACGAGAGATATTCTGAATTGTATTGGTTGAGCTCTTTATGATATGATCTTGAATAATTTGTATCTTGATAAATAACTTATATATACTTAAAACAATTTCAAGATCATTAGTTTCTAACTTAATGAGTTGAGAATCATCAAAACATATGATTGGTTGAATCTTTGGGTTAATAATCTCAAAACTTGGGTCAATTGAGAGAAGGGACATCTACTTTGGGCCAAGGGTTTTTAGCTTCAGTCCTATGTGCTGAGTTTGTCAGAGCTGGGCATGGACTCCATTTGTTGTTGTTATTCACAGATCCTCTAGAGTATGTCTTGAAGGAGATTCACTCACTATCATTATCATTGAATGGATTTGGAATCCGCTGAGTCATCCTGACACCATCAGAAATCAGCAAAAAAAATTTATCTCTAGAAAACATTTTTTTCAAAGAAATAAAATACTCAAGTAACCACATTCTTCATCTTGCTTTTATGTGATCTTTTTCCCTATTCATCCACGTGTCATCAGAAGCGGTTAAGTCATCTCCCAAAGGTGTCGGCATGCAGAGAGCTACACTACTCGCCTTCAATTTCTCTCTGGAGGACCTCTCAACTGTCATTTGAAATCCTTTTTTCTTTGTAGTTGATAGCACTCGATTCTCAAGGAACAATGATACCCATTTGATCTTTCAGAGAGTGAAGAGAAAATCAAGAGCAAATTTATTCAGGTAATCTTTATGTTTTTTAACTGTATACTTTGCATAGTGCTAGTATCCTTTCTTTTTTTTTTAAAATAACTTTTTTTATACCGGTATCCATTCCTGATGAGAATTATGTCCCTTATCTATTTGCATCTCTGTTTCACCTGTAGAACAATCAAAACATTCGATATTTGGATTATCGTAAATTTTAGCAGAAGAGGATGAACTGCCTTTTCTGCTGATTCATCAATTCCTTAAAGTATATTTAATTGCCTTTAATCAAGCAAGCCCTAGTCTCAACCCAATTCATTTGCAGCTTCATACTTGAGGTCACCACTAGTTACTATTTTACTAGAATTTTACTACAATTTGGACTACTACAATATGCACGCCGTGAAGATTACCCTCCTTTTTATGCCGGGTCAATGGATATAGGGTCTATGCACAAATAGGTGTTTTCAGACTTGTAACTATATAATGGGGAACACATGGAGAAGATAATGTTTTTAGCTCTATGTGGAAAATAATTTTTTTAAGGAAATATGGAGTATTAAAAAATATTTACTTCTAGATGGCATATGTATATTGAGATAGACTTGGCAACTTTCAAAAGGATTTGAGCATGAATTTTTCTCACTCAAATTCAATGTTTCGGTATTCAAATACAAGATTCACTCTTTTGAAGTTGATCTACATTATTTAAAGTAATAAAAATTAAAAAAATTAAGTATTTTATAGTTTTGTCTATCTTCAAGTAGGCACAAAATGTTGGAAAATAATGTACAAAATACTGCTAAGTTATTTAAATTAAACTTTCAATAAGGAAGGAACTTCTCTATTTTGATCGAGGTGGGCGGAGCACTATCGTTAAGAGTAGATCGCGCCCCTCTGAGAGAGTATCTCGGTGCGGCAAGTTTATGGAGGCCTACCCTCCAGGATTTAACGATCACTGGCCCTGCAAGCATGCACTGACAATGCATAGGCCCTCGAACAGCTCGGCTTTGTTTTCTCTAGATGCAGGGAAGAACTGAAGAGTTTAAGAATATTTCAGAGGAGGAAGAAGATGGTTGAGTTGTGTTCTAGAGAGCAGGAAATAGGTCCTTTATAAAGAGAGTTTTTCATCATTAGAAAATCTTTGGGCAGAGAAAATAATCCTTGGACAGAGAACTAATATTTGAATAGAGGAAGAAATCTTTTCTTGTGCAGAGAAACAATATTGCCTTGAAAAGTGTTATGCAGAACATGGGTAGAGAGCTCTCAACTGCTAACTCTGACATGACAGGACATGAAAAGATATGAATCTCAACACCTATCTCTGACCCAAATATTGTGACAGGATTAGGAAAGATTTTATTTTAATTTTACATTCAAAAATAAAATTGACAAAACTTAGCCTATACGGGTCACACCCGCGAGCCTCTGAAATCCGGTGATTTGCACTCCCTGCGCGTGTGATGCGGGCGCACATACGTATTAAGATTTTTCGGACCCGGTAACCCAATTTTCTTCACTGGGCATGTGTGCGCGCGAGCACCCCCTAGTTTCTAACCCACACAACCCAACATGAAAGAGACTCTATATATAAATACTAAAGAGTTCTTTTCCTATCCAATGTGGGACTAAAAGAACTTTGCTTAATTTTGAAATATTAAAAACTAACAATCCTCCACTATTTCAAAATTAAAAGGAAGGATAATAGAAACGAGAGAGAAGAGGAGGAAACATGAGAACTCAATGCTTCAATAGTGGTAATTTTTGGTTTATGAACCACTACCTAGGATATGTAGGTGTCTCCCCACAGAAAGTTGGTGAAACATAAAGTTTCTATGAACCAATCTTCCTGATTAGATCATTGACCTACTACCTACATATCATTCTTAGAACCGAGCTGTTCAAAACGGGTTGGCGCGAATCGACCATGCGCCTACCTGGATATTCATGAGCGCTCTAGAGAATATGTCTACATTCTCATAGGAAGCAGCCTCACTTCCACACTTATATAGGTGGATCCATCAACTGTGCATTGCAATTAAACATACCACCCAATAAGGGCTATGGTAATCATTAAGAGCTATTACTCATCCTTTGCGCATTGCAATTTACACTATCTACTTCTCAATAATAATGATAGTGCATCACCAAGTCAACAAATGATTTGTTATTACCCATATGAACCTACTTCATGAGTTCGTCAATCACATAGGTTCGGTTACTATCATTTTTGACTCTTTGTTATAGATATGAGTCCCATTCTCCTCGATGTATTCTCCACTGGTTTTCTCCCTAAATGGATCACTTATATTAAGCTCTGACCTCACATAGTCAAGAGATATGATCACATCATTTAGTAGCTTCTTTACAATTTTATATCTTAGGCATATATGCCTACTCTTTTCATTGTATAATTTATTCTTAGCTCCAGCAATAGTAGCTTGGTTATCACAATGAATAGACACAGACGGAGCTGGTCTCTTTCAAATTGCTTGAAAAATACCAACTCTTGAAAAAGAAAACTTTTAAAATAAAAGAAGAAAATAAGGATTTGTTTTCTAAACTTAATATAGCTTTGCAAGAGAGGAATGAGATTTCAAATGAAAGGGACTCATTGAATCCCAACTTGACCTTGCCTTAAAGGAAAATGAATTTTTAAAGAATAAAAATGATTGTGATGATGATGTGAAGAAAAATAAAATTTTGTCTTCAAAACTTGATTTTGTTTTAAAAGAGAATGAATCTTTGAAAAATAAAATTGCTTTTATTTCAAAAGAACTGGATATGATTTCTAATAAAAATAAATCTTTGAAAAATATTTTGTCTTCACATGTTTGCCATGCTAATATTGCTTCACCATCTAGTGTTTCAATTGCATGCTCCACCTTTTCTTCTATTATTAAAAATGAAATATGTGTTTTAAAGAAGAGTTTTGATTGTTTGGGCTCCATTTTGAGCCAATGTGCCATGAATCACACACAGTTAGAATTCATGTTTCGCAAGAAACATGCTCCTCACATGCATGCACACCATACACGGCATACACATGCTCATCATGCTCACACACATGATTCCATGTATGCTCATGTGTATACTTGTATACATTGTGGACGTACGGGCCACCTTGCGAAATTTTGTTATGATAGAGTACATAATGTAAATTTTGCAAATAGATTTGTTTGGGTTAGGAAATGTGCTAACTCCCATGGACCCAATAAGGTATGGGTACCACGAGCCACTCCTATTTTATTTGATGTAGGTGTGGGCTCTCACATGACATGAGAGGTATTGGTGCCTTGATGGTGGATGCTTTTGTGCTTGATGGACTCTACTTTGGATGCATCACCTTCAAGGAAGTTTGGTAGGGGACCACCCTGATTTGGAGATCTAGAGATTAGCCCTAATAGTTTTGGTAACTATCTCTAACTCCCATTTAGTTTACATGCTTTCATTATTAATTTTTAGCATGTCATGTTTTAATGCTCATTGTGTTAAATGTCATGATAATTAGACTTATGACATACATGTATAGTAATTGAGATACGCCCATATTCATATGGATCCATATTTTGTGTTCTCACTTTAGGTTAGCTATTGTGTATATCATAGCTCTAAGATATGTGCATTTACATAATGATCATATTGGTTTATGTTTCATTTTATGCTTCATGTTTTGATTACATATTTAAGATGTAGTTTTCATTAAAACTTGTGTAGATACTTGTACAACTAATGAGTCACATTTGATTTTTATATGTTTGTGCTTAATTGCTCACTTGTACCCATTAGATGTACTAGTATAACCTAGTTTTGATGATTCTTACATTTTAACTTGTATTCCCTATTTTTCGTACATATTTTTCATAAAAATGTATTTAGCTTCATGTATATGGTAATTTTGTTTTAAAACTTTAGATATACATGTATACCCCTGAGTCACTTGCTTTTCATGCAAATTCTATAATGGACTCATTTATATTTGGGATATGTGTGTATACCTTTAGTTTTAACTAAATATACATATACCTTGAAGCCTATTTAGTTTGATGATTTATCATGTTTTTGTAAAGGAATTTCATATTGAGCTTAATTGCCTATTTTCATGATTTTGCTGATTACATGATTCTTACACTCACATTAATTTTTGTTTACTCATGATTTTTGTTTTCATGAGCTTTATATGTGCTTTATAGATTTTGAGTGACAATTGTTGAGTGATTTTCATGTTTTCATGGATATATTCTTATTTTATTCCTTGCCTGAAGGATTTCGTACTAGTTTTCAAGATTATCATAAAACTAGTTGCATATTTCTTCATTTTGGAAGAGTTTTCAAATATGTTAAACTATTTTCAAATCCTATTTTTGAAAACCCCACCAACCAAAGGGCGGTTGGATGGGCGACCATGCCTTGTATGCTCAAAATTGAAAATTCATTTAAACATGTGCATGAATAGGGTGGTAGGTATTAGTTATACACTTGATTCTCATTATATTTTTTCAATTGGTATCACAATTGATATTTTTTTGTATACTCATATTTGTGTTTTCTATATATGTATGCTTTAACTTTCAAATAGTATCAATTTCGATTGGTATTTATATTTTCATACATATGTATGTGATTTGATTGTGCTTACAATATCTTTACATCTTAAAGCACAAATTATATTTATGCTAAGCTTGATTTACTCCTTAATGTCAATTATTTTTCAATTGGTATCTTATACAAGCTTATGCATTGTTTTTATTGGTATTTCATAAAGGGGGAGAAAATTCATGTTTTATCTTTCAATTGGTATCTTTCAATTGATTTTATTTTCAATTGATATCTTACTCCCATTCTTTATGATGAAAATTACTTTATTTTGGTATATGCTAACATTTTTAATATTGGTATCATGTTTCATTTTAAATTGGTATCTATATTGATATGAGTTATATTTACCTAAAACAATTTGGTTTTTTACCTTCAATTGGTTGTTACTTTCATTTAGTATCAAGATTTTCAATATATATATTTCAATTGGTATCAAAACATACAATGTTTCATTTTTTATTGGTATCAAGATTTACAAGATATTTTAAATTGGTTTCAAGATATTTTCAATTAGTATCTTTTAGTGTCTTAAAAATTTTGTTTACTTTCAATTGGTATTTAAAAATGTTTTGTTTATTTTCAATTGGTATCATAAATTGGTATCATAATGTTTCGATGTATGCCTTTATCATAAATTGATATATTTTTCAATTGGTATCACATTGTTTTGATATGCATTGCTTATATGTAAGGGAAGCTTAACATCTTTTCTATATATAGATTCATATTGAGTGTATTTCATATTGAGGAGTTTAATCTTTCTTCTCTATGTTTTACATGTGTGTAGGGGGAGCTTCACATCTCCTTTTATAAATTGTATATTATGCGTTATATGATTAGGGTTTAGTCATCTCTTTTTCATGTAATGCATGTATGCATGGGGAGTTAACGTTACATCTCTCCTCTTCATGAATGCATATTGCATATACATCCTTCTTGTTTGATTTGACAAAACGGGAGAAATTTTTTTTTGAGTTTATTTATGCCCTTTTGTTGATGATTTGACAAAAAGGGGGAGATAAATTTGGAGTTTTATTTATGCATGTTTATGCATGATTTCCTTGTTTTATACAAAAAGGGAGAAAAGAATTTTAAGAGTTTTATATATGCATGTTTATGTCATTTATATGCATGTTTATTTTTTCATTTGGCATCAGAGCATATATGTTTTGTTTTCAATTGGTATCAGAGCATATATGTTAATATGTGTTATTTGTTTTATGTATACATTGATTATCTTTATTGTTTATTGCTATGCATGAGTTAAGGGGGAGCTTCTATGAAGCTTAACTTTAATCCATGCATATATAACTCCATGAGTTTTGTCATCATCAAAAAGGGGGAGATTGTTGGCCCAGAGGCCCATCACTCTAGTTTAGATGATGATTAACTCATATGTAGTTATAGTTTACTAATAATCTTGTGATATTTAGTTCCAGATATTTGATCAAGATATTAATAGGTGTTTAGCTTCAACAAAGGAGTTTTAGAGCTTTCACGTGTTGATTCAAGAGCTCGAGTGTCAAGATCGTATCTAGTACTCGGTTGGAGTCAAGCTCGTTGGATCGCATTTGGATCGAGTCGACTTGGAGAAGGAGTTTTACAAGAAGACCTCGGTTTGTGTTTAGTATGTTTAGTTTATTATAAAAATTAGATAGTGTTGATATGCTCAAGTTCACATACACACACAAGTTTAAGGTTTATTGGTTTTGGTTTTCGGTTTAACCAGTTTTTGGATTTCTTGTCAAAAACATAGATATATATCCTTCATGTATATTGGATTCTATCCATATGCAACAGGCTTCAAGTTGTTTCAATATCATGTTTTTGTATTTACATGAGTTTTGGAGAAAACGGTTTTCCATTTCAAAAATTTAAGTTTTAGAAAATACCGATTTTGTGTTTAAGCCAAATTTCTATATCACAAAAATAGTTCAAATAGTTTGTAATATTTGTTGAATTTTAGTCACACATATTTGTATTTCAAAGATCTTATAAGAAGTTATTTTTGTGGAATTTTTGTGATTTTATGGGATTTAATTTGAATCAAAATACCTAAGTTTTAAATCCTAAAAACCCAGCCAGACTGACTGGCGGTTGATTGGTAGTGAAAAGTGCATTTTTATCATTATATTTACCATCACATTTTCATATTTATTCATATAATTCTGCACATTTATTAATATTTTGTGATTTATTGTGTGCAGGCCTTGAGTTCTTATTTTAATAATAAATAAAGCCTAAAAGAAGCCCAAAAGCCCATATTCAAGCCCAAGTGCAAAAGTGGAATTACAAGAAGTCAAAAGTGCAAATACACAAGGGCCAAAGTTGCAAATATTAAAGAAGAGGGAAGGATAGACTTCTATTCAACCCTAAACACTTGCGGGATGAGGATAAAAGCCAAAGAAGGAGAATTTAAGATCACAAATTCGTGGATAAAAGATTTGGGATCTAGGTAACTTGCTTCCCAAGTTATATCCAAATCCAAAGATTAAGAGCCAGGATGCAATTTCTAGAAGGATAAACCCAGATGGACGGACCAGAGGATGCCACGCGAGAAAGCGCGTGGCATTTGGCTACAAAAGTGCCGCGTTTCCGCGGCAAATTTCCCGTTTCCGCGGCAATCCAGAGGCGGTTGGCGATGCGTTTTCGTTGAGGAGTTGTACTGGGACTCTACTTCCTATATCTCCTATAAATACCCCTGCAGAGCAACAGAGATGGGGCGTCCAGAGCCAGAGGGCCAAATCTAGGGTTTTAGGTTTTCTTCTTTCTAGTTTAGGTTTTCTTTTCTTTTTTAATTTTTATGTAAGTGAGGGAGAGGGCTATGTTGAGCGTGACACCGATGTATGCTTCTCTTCTCTGCCATTGTATCAAGTAATAAAGGTAATCTTTTTCTTTTGTTCATTGTTCTTATGTGCATTGTTTTACTTTTCTTTTTGCTTTCTTTTCTTTTTCTCTTTTATCTCTGTTGGTTGTTGATGACATGCAAGTGATTTCCAACGCATAAGTATAACTAATCTTGGTGGGTGCCAACGATATTTCATGGAGATGTTCTCCTCCTCAAGACGTATCACTTCATGCTTGTGCGAGACTTGATGATATAATGCGAACAGGGGACTGAGATCGATCCTATGGTTTATGCGTTCAACGCCTCCTAAGCAAGGTAGAAAGTGTTAGGATTTCACGTTTTTCTTCAACCAAGGTTAGTGTTTATTTCTTTTCTTTTCTTTTATTTTATTTTTGTAGATTAAATCACTATTTCCCAACTCTTTCTTTCCGACTCATTGTAAATACCGCTCTCTTTCTAACCTAACCAATATTTTCTTATTAATAACTAAAAAAAGATAAATTTTTTGAGAATCTTACAAACGCTTCCATCGCTAGTCCCTCCCTGAGGATCACGACCCGCATAGCCTTGCTACAGCTGATTCGAATTGAGCACTTGCACACCTTTAATTCTCAGATCTAATATTTTATATTTTGTGTGCAGGAAAAAGTTCAATCAAAAAATTGGCGCCGTTGCCGGGGAGGGACGGTAAGTTTTTCTCTAAATAAAAAAATTATTAACTAATTCTTTTATTCTTTTCTGTTTGCAGGTTTGGAGAACAGAAAAACAACAGCAGAAGTGGACATATAGCAACTCTGTGCCTCTGCCCTCGAAGGCAGAGCAGCAGAGCCTGCTACTTTGCCGCGCAAACGCGGCAATAGCCGCGTTTCCGCGGCAGTAGCAGTGAACTACTGATCAATTTTTCTGCAGGTTGCTGAAAATTGTAATATCTGCTTTCTGCTCTGTTAAAACTTGTTCTGTGATAACCCTGCTTACTGCTAATTAATTCAACAGTAAAATATTTGTTGTTAATGATAAAAATTGATTAGACGTTTGCATATTAGGCACGTGTCTTTTCAATTCCTTTATTTTTACTATTGAAGAGTGCTGGAGCAAGGTACGTTCGCATTGCATGTAGAATAGGACTCATCTCTTGGTTGATTTTCATGCTTTGAGTGAATCTTATTTACATATCTTGTACACTTGCACAAAAATATCTTAAGGGCATAACCCATTAACAAGATAAGGTGGGGATTTCATCACCCTTCCTTAGCCCAAAAATCATATCCAAGCACTCACTAACCCAAGCCTAACTTAAAATTAGTAGACGTTGGCCCTAGGGACATCTCGGACTCACTTAGGAGATTATCCTAAGGGGGAACGGTGCTGGAAGTTGACTCTTGCCAAATCAGTGTCTAGGAAGGGGATTGAGGACCGAAAGCCCGAAGATTGGTGGTTATTTAATTAAGGAACGTCTTTGACGGAAAACCTCCCACCACTCTTGCCCTGACCTGGCTGATTAACTTGTGGTCAAAGTCTGCACCCTACCTCTCGTGGACAATCTAACCAGTTAGGAGTCGTCTAGGTCATAGGTCTACCCTAACTTAGGTTAGAATTTTTTTTTCTTTTTTTATTTATTTATTTGTTTGTTTTCTTTTTCTTTGTTTGTGTTGGTGTGATATGGCATATAATAATAATTTTTTCAATTTTAATCCATATTACACACCTAACTATTTTTCGAATATTACCAACCCGGCATATCACAACTTTGATCAACCTAGTGTGCCGGAATGGTCTTATCCGAATGATTATAACCCATACTCCCCATCTTATGACCATAATTTTCATACTTTCAACTCTTCACAGAGTTCATGGGGTTTCGATTCCCCCGAGTCTAATTCTCAACCAATTTGTCCTCCGTCTCCACCTTGTTCACAATATTCCCAAGATTCATACTCAGATCCACCCATTCAAAATAGAAAACCATCTATCCGGGAAATGATGAGTATGCACGAGTCCAAGCAACAACCACCATCAATCTTAGACATGATGATGCGTGAGTCCACCGACTCACAACTTCATCACGATTACACTTCCTTTTTCCAAGTCCAATCACAAAAGAGGCTTGAAGCCATGACTCAGGCTAGATTAGCTCGTGAGCATGACATAGATTTGATGGTTCAATCCTTACGTTCTCACCGTCCGGCTAATTCTGATATCGCTGACCACTCTTTTAGAGCCGACGAACCAAGTTGCTTTGGACAACAAGATTCTATTTCAGTGCCATCATTTGAACTTGTTGAAACTCCAACTTTTGATAGTTTGGCAAGTTCTTCCTTTCCTGAAATAGAACTTGAGCATGAATATGATCATGATCTTCCACCTGATGATTCAATTCTACTTCCTAATTCAATAATGACTCCGGTGTCTCCACCTGATTTTACTTTTCCCGAGTCAACATTGGATCCTGTGCCAATTCATCATGAATTTGAATCACCCATTTTTGATGATCATATTGAACTTGACCAATTGTGCAATTTTGAAAGTACCATGGATAAATTGGCAAGTTCTCATTTTTATGAGATTGAACTCAATGAGATATGTGACCTAGATTCTCAAATCTGTGATCAAGTTCAAATTCCCAAATCATTGTTGACTCCTGTTTTGTTACCCGACTTAGGTAATATTTTAGAGTCAGTTTTGGTTCCCACACCTATCATTCCTGAACTTGAATCACCAATATTGAGTCACATTCCATTGTGGGAGGATTATTGTGGACTTGAGCTTCAACTTATTGATTTGGACCCACTTCCTGAACCTAGCCCGACTCCTGAACCCTTACTTGATTTAAGTTTCTTTCCTGAGTCGGTATTCGTTCCCATACTTCCCACGTCCAAGTCAATAATTTCATCTTTTCATACTCCATTTTGGGACAAGGAGGTTGACACAATTGACTCTGAAAATAATTATGAATTATGAAAATTTGATGGGGTGGAATTTTTAGAAAATGATAATACATACATTTTAGTGGGTTATATAAGAAAAATTTCTGGTGGGTTCCTCAGAATTCCACAAAAAGTTGATTGGGCCGCATTTCGTGGACCAATTAGACCACCACCGGAACCACCACCTAGAGGTAACTTCCGCCTTCCCTTCGTCTTTTTCATGCATATATGCATTCATTCATACATTGAGGACAATGCATGAGATAAGTGTGGGGGTGGGCTTTACTAACATACTAACATAGTTAGAAACTAACAAAAATTTGCTAATAACTAACAAAAATTTGCTAATAAAAAAAAAATTTTTAAAAAAAAAATTGTTATAAAAAGGACAATATTTTGACTTATTATTTGAAAGAAATCTAAGTTAGTTTTAAGGATTAGGAAAATCATGATTAGGATTTCTAAAAACTTGGTCAAAATAAATAAATTGTTGAATTTTTAGGTATAGGAGGAGAAATTGAATAAGTAATTAGTCTTGATTTTTACCTTAATGAAATGTGCATACCTAATGCATATCTAGGATTCTAAGACGAAGACCTTTGTGCCTCATATATTAAAAAAAAAGAAGAAAAAAAAGAAAAAAGAAAATCACTAATTAAGTTGGATACATGTGCCTCAAGAAGCATAAGTATTCATGCCTAAAGGTGAGTAAATAAAATAAAGTCCTTAGTTTTGGGGCCTAGTTCACTCGAATTTGAGTCCGCGGGGTGTTTTCTCACCTGGTGCCCTAAGACTAACCAGTTTGGGAGTCACCGACTTTAAGTTCGCTACATGGGTGGATTAGAAAGCCTAAGAAAATTAAGGAAAATTTACGTATGTATGTACTAACACATCTAATAGTCAATTAGTTAGGTATGAGGGCCTCAAGAAGCCTTGATACTTACACGAAAGAAAATTAGATGAGTTATACATATCAAAAAAAAAGTATATATAAATAAATAAATAATAAAGAGGCATGAGAGTCCAAGTTAAGGAATTCCTAGTATAAATTCATAAGAATGCATATGATTTTTGGTAACGAAAAAGACTATATTAGAAGTTCAATTTTAACCCTTACCTAAAATGAAAACAATTTACTTTATAAAGACTAAGTCTAAGAATGAATAAAAATGAGGATCCTAAAAACTTATAGACTACTTAGTCTTTTCAAAAGGATTTCAAATATTTCCTTTTTATAGATTTTGTGGGTGTAATCCGCTGAAAACCCTCACGAGACAACACTCGTCCTCTAGGGTAACCTAGAGGTTTAACGGCTTGTTGCACATGCTAAGTGCAACCGTGATTCCTACGAAAGTGAGTTAGGTTAGATTAATTTTTCTTTTCTCTTTGATTTTTACTCGAGGACGAGCAAAAAGATAAGTGTGGGGGTGTGATTGGTAGTGAAAAGTGCATTTTTATCATTATATTTACCATCACATTTTCATATTTATTCATATAATTCTGCACATTTATTAATATTTTGTGATTTATTATGTGCAGGCCTTGAGTTCTTATTTTAATAATAAATAAAGCCTAAAAGAAGCCCAAAAGCCCATATTCAAGCCCAAGTGCAAAAGTGGAATTACAAGAAGTCAAAAGTGCAAATACACAAGGGCCAAAGTTACAAATATTAAAGAAGAGGGAAGGATAGACTTTTATTCAACCCTAAACACTTGCGGGATGAGGATAAAAGCCAAAGAAGGAGAATTTAAGATCACAAATTCGTGGATAAAAGATTTGGGATTTAGGTAACTTGCTTCTCAAGTTATATCCAAATCCAAAGATTAAGAGCCAGGATGCAATTTCTAGAAGGATAAACCCAGATGGATGGACCAGAGGATGCCACGCGAGAAAGCGCGTGGCATTTGGCTACAAAAGTGCCGCGTTTCCGCGGCAAATTTCCCGTTTCCGCGGCAATCCAGAGGCGGTTGGCGATGCGTTTTCGTTGAGGAGTTGTACTGGGACTCTACTTCCTATATCTCCTATAAATACCCCTGCAGAGCAACAGAGATGGGGCGTCCAGAGCCAGAGGGCCAAATCTAGGGTTTTAGGTTTTCTTCTTTCTAGTTTAGGTTTTCTTTTCTTTTTTAATTTTTATGTAAGTGAGGGAGAGGGCTATGTTGAGCGTGACACCGATGTATGCTTCTCTTCTCTGCCATTGTATCAAGTAATAAAGGTAATCTTTTTCTTTTGTTCATTGTTCTTATATGCATTGTTTTACTTTTCTTTTTGCTTTCTTTTCTTTTTCTCTTTTATCTCTGTTGGTTGTTGATGACATGCAAGTGATTTCCAACGCATAAGTATAACTAATCTTGGTGGGTGCCAACGATATTTCATGAAGATGTTCTCCTCCTCAAGACGTATCACTTCATGCTTGTGCGAGACTTGATGATATAATGCGAACAGGGGACTGAGATCGATCCTATGGTTTATGCGTTCAACGCCTCCTAAGCAAGGTAGAAAGTGTTAGGATTTCACGTTTTTCTTCAACCAAGGTTAGTGTTTATTTGTTTTCTTTTCTTTTATTTTATTTTTGTAGATTAAATCACTATTTCCCAACTCTTTCTTTCCGACTCATTGTAAATACCGCTCTCTTTCTAACCTAACCAATATTTTCTTATTAATAACTAAAAAAAGATAAATTTTTAGAGAATCTTACAAACGCTTCCATCGCTAGTCCCTCCCTGAGGATCACGACCCGCATAGCCTTGCTACAGCGGATTCGAATTGAGCACTTGCACACCTTTAATTCTCAGATCTAATATTTTATATTTTGTGTGCAGAAAAAAGTTCAATCAGCGGTCGACCGGACCAGGGGTCGGTCGACCTGCACGGTCGACCGATGTGCACGAGGACGTGCACATGTCCAGCCAACTCGGCCGATCGACCGCACGGTCGACTGACTGAAAGCAACCCACTCTCGGGTGGGGGCCAGTCGACCGGGCGGTCGACCTGAGGCACAACGGTCATAAAAATGACCGTTGGCCGGTCGACCGGGCAGTCGACCGGAAGGGCATTTCTGCCTTTTCCTGTCTGCCAATGGGCAGATTCTTTGGAGGGTTGTAAATAGCCCCCTACTTAGCTGATTTCGCCAAGAAGTTCAAGAGTAAAATTTTTTATCTTTCATAGTGTTTTAGCAACAAGTTTTCAAAGAGTTTTTAGGTTATAAAGATCTATCTTTATTTATTTTAAAGTGTTGGAAAAATTAAAAAAAATAGAGTCTTTGGGAATTGGTTTTTGTTCTTCATTTCTATAGTCATCTAGAAGTTTTCCCAAGAGTTTTTCTTTGTGATTTATTTTCCAAACTCTTTATTTTCTCACACTTGAGCTATCATAGCTATCCTATCTATAGGATCTTGTTTTCGTGAGAAAATTGGTTTGTGGTTATTGAGACCACCAAGAGTTGTAACCTTTCGTGTATTTGTTGGTATCCCTCTTGTGTAGAGGTGATTGTGGAGGTTGAGTTTGGTTGTGTTGGTATCCCTCTAAGTGTAGAAATGATTGAGGTTGTTGTTTGGCTTTGAGCCTTATCCCTCTATTGTGAGGTTGATCTTATTTTGGCTAAGTGCCCATCCCTCTAAGTTTAGAGGTGATTGTTGTTGTGCCTTACCTCTTGTGTAGAGGTTGTGTTTGTTTGAGAGAGGAGTTGTGTACTCCAAAGTTATATTAACCAAATCCTCAGTGGAGGTTACCTATGTGGGAAGTCCTGTGTGGACGATATAGTGAAAATCCTTCTGTGTGAAGGCGGGGACGTAGAGCAGTGGCTCGAAGCTCGAAACATAACTCGGTGTTTGCAATTGATCCACTATCTCTAAACTCTCTCTCTCTCTCTCTCTTTTATATCTTGCATTGCATCATATTCATATTATTATATGCTTGGTATTGTTTATATGCCTCATTAGTGTTGAACCAAGAGAGCTTCATATAGCACCTCAACTCTTATTTAGAGAAATTTAGAGCAGATAGTTCAGAGCTCTTCACCGGGAATTCGGCTACACTCTTTGGTTACACTAAGTGTGTTGCAATTAATTTTTTAATTCCGCATCAGTTGTCATTAGATTAGCTATACACCTATTCGCCCCCCCTCTAGGTGTACTTTCAGTTCTGTTATAATCAGAGATCAATATGACTAAGATCATAGTCGCATATTGAATGCTGTGAGCTAACATTTTTAGATGAACTGAAACCATGATCACAATGCGAGCACAAAGTAAAACTTTAGTTCTCTATAAGAACTGCGACTTAGGTAACATTCATGCATAAAAATATTCTGCAGATTTCATTAATCACCAATAACACTTACAAATCACAAATATTTCAACCGTATCACTGTAACGCCTCGCTCCCGCAGGTACAGGGACGTTATGGCGACGCACATACGCGAGGTGAAAACAACCTCACACGTACGTTAAGCCTCAGTACAGGGAATCACCTCCATAGACATAATGGTTCCAGCAGGAAATAAGTACAAGAATACCTGCAGAAAGGGGGTTAGTGATCATAACAGATATAAAAACAGGGATAAGTGAGATAACAGAAATAAATTACCAAGATACCTATAAAGAGTCTCGATGAGGAATCTCCTATGTGACTCCAAGGCACTATCTGATAATACGGTAGCTCGGATCTCCAACCTGGGCATGCAAACTCAGGGTCGTCAGAAAGCGACCTAGTGAGTGGTAAAATGAAGGAGGCAATAATATGTACTATAGTAATACAAGCACAATAATAATAGATAATACATGCTGTTGCAATAGTGATACCATATCCTAAGCATATAATAAGCATATAAGTAGCAGCAGAAGTATCTAAACATGAAAGATATAAGCATGTTATCTTTTAATACCATCACTACCTAGCCGGTTATCATCTGGTCATGTCTTTAGGCGTGTCCGGTTGATATCATAAATACTGTCGTCTAGTGGTGACGTGATAGCAGTGACCATACAGGTGGGCATATGCAATATGAACATGCAGGTGGGCATATGAAAACAGAATAGATGCAATGCAGAACATGCGTAGTATGCCACCACAGAAAGAGTAACATGTACCAGGCAAAGTAACAGATATACATGTACATGAGTAGGCTGCCACCACAGAATGTATAGCATGAAACAGGGAAGGTAACAACATATACAGGTAACATGATAACGGCAAAATGGTCGGGGACGGGAACATGTACAACTAAACAATAGAATACATGTATCAGACAAGTCATGTTATTTATACAATAGTAGCAATCAGTACCACCTGGTATTATAATAAATCTCTTCCAGTGTCCCATACCACTGACAGTTCATACTGGAGCCCGCACTCCAGTCGAACCCATCCAGACATGGCCTACGGGTACCATTATCCAAACGAGAGAGTGACCAAATAACAAGTGTTCCCGACGTCACTATTGTGTATACTGTTTTATTATGTTAATTGGAAACCCATGGTCGAGGAGCTCTTATCGGGTAGGTGTATCCCGTGCATACCCGGGATCACGGCCTTAAACAAACCCCTGGCTGCTGAGACCAGGGCCCTCCGCTAAGAGGGGAACAATAATCAAGTAACGGGAACTCATGGAGCAATTGGTAGGTAGCACTACCGTCCCCTGCAGTGGGAGAACAATATGGATCCAGTACATCACCCGATAAGATCTAATCAACCGTCAAGTCTCCCCCATACCCAAGTTAGATTTATGATCTGATATATCAAGTATACAATGTAACAAGAATAATTACAGTACATGATACGGGTAACATGATAACAGGACCTGAGCTCTGTTGATAGCATAGAACAATATAACGGGAAACGGGAACAATATAACGGGAAACGGGAACAATAGATGTGGAATTCCACATATCGCATGTCAACAGCTCTCAAGTCCAGTAACGGGAATATCAATATCAGTAATGGGAAACAATCATATAACATGAATACGGGAATAACATGGAACAATAATACATGTAATATGAACAGGTATCCATATGACAAGAATAGAGAAACCAGACATGCATGGGTAACAATGATATACCAAGAATCCATGTAACGATGATAACAATAATATGAAATGACGGTATTCTGTGAAGTGGTGCACATGAATACGAACTACTGGTGTGACGTGTCATAGTATCTGTGCAACGGTAATACATGTCATGTGATACCAATGTCCCGTGTGACAGAATATGTAAGTCACGGTGACTATGGAGGAGATAACAATGTCTCGTCTAACAAGTCTCTATGTAACAGATAGACCTGAATATGCAATACACTGTATGTAAACAATCGTGTCCAGTATACTATGGCTTTATCATCTACTCGAGTGTCAAATACTTTTATACTAACGATCACTATCCTATGACGACGGTAGGCACCATCAACGTCTGAAACTAATGATCTATTTTAATTAGCAAGTTTTACTTAAGTCAGGAATCTCATTCACTAACCAATCATCCAGAGATACCTATACATGGTATAATAACTCAGGTAATCTCTATCTCTATATGTAATTACAGGGCTGTCCCCACTATGACATTTTTAAGAAACAATACTTATAATGATTATAACAATGACATTCTAATTAATAATGACATTCTGCTAAACAATCATTTTAATGATTTACTGATATTTTAGCAATCATCACTTTTTACTAAACATGATAAAAATATAATTTATAAAAGGAAAACACTCACAAACTAGCCATGGGAATGTAGCTCTCTTTCCCACGATCGCAACGGATCCAAAATCGGCCAAATCGGAGTCCGGATGCTCCATATATCGCCCGAATACTAAATCATAGCAAAAAGGGTTAAATATGCAAATAAAAATAATTTAAATGCAATTACTGAAATGTCACAGGAGGTTTTCTGTAAAATGACCTTTAGTGGGTGTGGATGCGGGTTTGGGCTCATAACGGGTCGGGTTCAGATCCACAACCCAAACCCATTAACTTAAGTAAATGGGTATAGGGTTAACGGGTCGGATTGGAGGGTAATTGGGTTTATCCATGAACCCAAGAGAATTATTGGGTTTGGGTTTTACCCAAACCCAAAGGAAGCCACAACAGCAGCAGCAACGGCTGCTGCTGCCGTTGCGCGCGCAAGCCGGCCGGCCTTGCCGGCCGGCGGCAGGGGGCCCGCCTGCGGCGGTCCCGACCGCCGGCGGCGCTCCCGACCGCCGGCGGCGCGGCCGTCAGTCAGGCCGGGGGAGAGAGAGGATGAGGTGAGAGAGAGAAAGAGAAAGAGAGAGAGGGAGTTTGCTGCAGAATGGAGAAGAAAAAGAAAAGAAAGAGGAGGAGGAGTAGAAGAAGAAGAAGAAGGGGGAGAGGTTGGTGCGGCCGGGGGAGGCGCGGTGGCGCGCCGGCCACCGGTCACCGGCCGCGAGCGCGGGTCGAGTCCGCCCCCGGGCCTAGAACAGCGTGCAGGGGAGAGAGAGGGGGAGAGAACTTGGAGAGAGAGAGGTTTAGAGAGAGAATGAGAATTCTAGAGAGAGAGAGAGTGTAAATTAAGAGAGAGAGGGAGAGAGATTTTAATAGGGGGGAGAGAGAGGCGGCGGGAGAGTCAAAGGCGGTGGGAAAGGCGGTTGGGTGAAGAATCGTGTAGAAGAAGGAAGAAGGGGAAAGAAAAGAAAAGAAAAGGATTAAAGAATTAAAATAATATTATTTAATTCGGCCCCAAATTCGACTAGCCCCGAAAGGTGCCCAAAAATTACAAAAAATAGAGAATATTATCCTGAGATGTAATATGAAAACGGTTTGTAGAAATTCAATCCGGTTTGCAAATTAAAAATCCTGGAAGATGTCGCCGGTACTAGGCGACACCGGTTTGGCCGGATTTTCGAGCAATTCAGAAAAATCTCCAAAAATACCCTAACGTAAATAATACGATTCTAAGACACCTAGTGAAAGTGGATTCTCAAAATATAACTCTGTTTGTGGATTAAAAATCGTAGAGCCGATTAAGGGAGTCGGTCGACACCGACTACGGAGATTTTCCAAATAATCCAGAAAAATTCTAGAAAATTCTGAAAAATTTAAAATATTAGAAAATAAATTTTGAAACTGAAAGCGGGTCAATCTGACTACCAGAAAGGTCAAAGCAACATTCTACGTCGTATCGCGTACTGATACTGTGATACGTACATCGGGGATCAGGGGGTTATAATCACATTCTTACATAAATACATTTTAATAGACTAACGTATGAAAACACTCCATTTATTGCATAATATCTGCTTCAGTCCATCCATTGTGGAATCCAAATAAAACAAATTGAATCAAAAATAATCAGTCGCTACAATTAATTAATCAAAATCAATATGATGTACGAAAAAACAAAAAAAATTAAATATTAACTTGATCCTTAAAAATCACTGTGACAAATGATAGATGATGGCGATAAGAGAAATTCGACGAAGTCTGTGATGATTGATGAAAAGGATCTGTAACAAAGAATTTAATCAACAAAAAATTGAATTTATTCGACTAGAGAGCAAAATTGAAAACGAGAAAATAATAGTTAGTTATACAGAAGAGGTTAATTTGAAGTGGACCACGTGGCTGACGTGGATTGAGGCTAAGACAAAAGTAAATTTGTAATTTAGGTTTTCTTAAAATAAACTGAGAAGGAAAAGTCCAAGGCCAATTTTTGAAAATTGAAATGTTCTTTATTTGAAAGAGAGAGAAGCAGACAAGTAGGAGAAATATATAAGGAAAGACGAGGAGTCTATGAGCCTAAGTTGGGATAGAGCGTTTAGTCTTTTAAATAAGGACAGTTTAGTCATTTTAAAAAAAAAGCAAGTTAATAGAATCAAACCGAAATATTCTATCTTTATTGTAAAAGGGATAAACTTTTAAGATTTAAAAGATTTGAAAGGAAAATTTCTAATACCAATAATTTGGAGGTAATTTTCTAACTATCAAAGATTTGAAGGTATATATCTACATAACCCTTTTTCTTTTATACTTGTTAGGAATTAATCTATATAAATTACAATTCTTCTAATTGGGGTTTGTTGTAATTTATAAGAAGCGATTATGTGTCCATTAGAATTTGGGCTCACATGTAGAGGCGAAGCCAGGGGCTCATGTGACCCCCGGCCCCGCCAAAAAATGCCAGTGCCCTACTTTGTTTACAGATAAATGGAAGATGCTAACTTAGATTAACAAAGAGAAGTGTTGATCAGCTGGTGTTTGTTTGTACTCTTTTGTCCATGAACTTAGCTTCAAATCCTACTATTCACATTTCATTTTAATTTTTTTCCTACTTTCTTTCTACAATTTCTCATTATTTTTTTACTATTGTGTATAACTGAGTTTCAAACTATTTTCAAACCCCAACACAAGTCTATACAGATTTAGAAGGAAAAAAAAGCTTCAAAAAGTTCAAGCACTCAGCTTTTTTCTCGTTACGATTGCAGTCTTCTTACTAAGGAACACATTCCAGTGAGACCATATTTAAAAATTTAAACTTGTTCAACATGATGATGTTTGAAATCGTGAACATGAGCATCACAGTGAGATCGTCCATCACATTGTAAGTCACCACACCTTTCATGAATCCACCACTTGCTCCAGTTGTTGTAACATTCACAATCCCATAATCGGGACTCACTATTGGATCTCGACAGATTTTACTTAGTATTATTAAAATTATAAGTCTACTACAATTCTATTAAAATACACTAAAACAAATCTAGCACCAACCACTATCTTCATAACTTTTTCGAAAAGGATCACGATACACTTAGATTAGTATAGAAAAGTGCCCCCCAGTTCAAAATTCTGGCTACGCCACTGCTTAAATGTCAAAGAAATTGGAAGAGTGACAAAATAAGTGATATTTTAAAGACAAGGAACTTAATTCATTCATTTAAGGCCTAGTTGTTTTCATGAATTCCTGTGGAATCCATGAATTTGAAGTGTGACTGGGCAGATTTTGGAACCCGAATCCAAAACTCACTAATTGGCTTTCATATATGGGCTGGATTTCAAATTAGTCCGAATACACCCTATTAGAAAAAATATTTTAATATTGTAACGAAAAGCTTAGGTGCCACCTTCAAAACAAACCATGTGATCTATTTTGAAGTTCACAGTTGGGAACTAGGGTAGTCCTTGGGCCTTTGTGGCCCACTCTACTACATCTATCACTTGGCCACCCTTTTGCCACGTGGATCAAAGTAAACTTTGATGGGGCCTTATCTTCGGCCACCGGCTCTGGTGGCGCAAGATTTGTTATTAGTGATAAGAATGAAAATCACCGAGAGGTAGAGGGTTGAATATGTGATGCTAATCAAATTGTGTGAAAATTAAAATCTATTTGCAGCAATACACTAGATCTCAAAAGTAAGCAATTATAACAAATAATAGCAAACAAATTTAATCGCACGTGGTAATCAATTATAAGCATAAGCAACATATATTAAGCATAAATAAAGAATAAAGAAATAGAGTCAAGATAGAGCAAGCTCCACAAGTACGGTGATTTATTTTGAGGTTCATTCCATTGATCTACATCCCCATCTCTAATTCATGTGGAGATGTATGCACTATAACCCGTCCGCGAAACCGAAATACGCTTACAACCGTGATCCCGCAAGATCACCACTTGGAGTCTCAACTCATGCAAAACGATCCCTCTAGATTACCTTGGAGCCTCAACTCTTACTACACTATGCCTCTGTATCACCTCAGAACCTCAACTCCAACAACACTCGGATCCGCAACTTCTACAATAATGCGATCTTGCAAAATCGACTTCTCACAATCTCTCTCACTAGAGGTGCTCTACACCAAATACAACAATAAGATTGTGATCTTCTTGATCACTGAAACTTCTCACAAGAACCTATAGCTATAGATTGAAATTGGAAGAACAAATTTGGTGTATGTAAGATTTTGAAAGATTGAAAGAGGGAAAGCTCTAAAAACTTTTGTAGAGAAAGCACTTGAAGATTAAAACCACTTAGCACTTGAATATTATTGTAAAACTTATTAAACTCCGCAGAAAATGTTTAGATTTATAGCAAAAAATTCAAAACAAGAATAACAAAAATAAATATTTGTTAAAATCATGAAGATAAAGATATCTAGCTGTTGAAAGTTGGTGCATGACTTTCAACAGTCAATTGTCACAAACAGCTACAATTTTAAAATTCAGAAATTTGTTTTCAGAAATCTTATACTGGATGTCGAAAGCGTATCAATATTTCATTACCAAGCTTTCGAAAGTTAGAAGGAAACTGTTGAAAATGGGACTGTTCTGTAATATTTTGAACTCTCTGAAAAATGCTGTCGAAAGCTTTTTTAAGACTGTGGAAAGCTCTTCAAGTCAAAGATAGAAGCGTGCATACTGAGTATTCATATTCGACAGTAGTAAGCTGGGCTGTTAAAAGGGATTCAGTAAAATCTATTTCTTTAGAACTTATATAAAATCAATTTTAACTTCAAAAATCACCCAAAAGTAAGTTTCTTGAGATATTTTTGATCTCTAATATGTATAAATAAACTTCACTACATATTTCAAATGGTAAAAATCATTTTTGAGATTTAATCCATATTAAAATCGACTTTTCATCAAATCTAAAATGTTTTGAAATTAGTTTTGATAAACTTGATATTCGTGTAGAATTCACTTTTGAAAAAATCTTTAAACCATCATACAAAGCCGTGTGTGTGCCAACTTTGAACTCCCAATTCTACAAACTAAAGTTTTAACACATTTTCTAACTTACAAAACATAAAATTTCTTTATCTTGAAACATTGAAGTCTTTAGTGTATCTCTTGAATTGAATCCGACTACCTTTAGCTCCAATCCCCAACGAGAGATATTTTGAATTGTATTGGTTGAGCTCTTTATGATATGCTCTTGAATAATTTGTATCTTGATAAATAACTTATATATACTTAAAACAATTTCAAGATCATTAGTTTCAAACTTAATGAGTTGAGAATCATCAAAACATGTGATTGGTTAAATCTTTGAGTTAATAATCTCAAAATTTGGGTCAATTGAGAGAAGGGACATCTACTTTGGGCCAAGGGTTTTTAGCTTTAGATCTCTCAGTCCTATGTGCTGAGTTTGTCAGAGCTGGGCATGGACTCTTTTATGTTGTTGTTATTCACAGATCCTCTGGAGTATGTCGTGAAGGAGATTCACTCACTATCATTATCATTGAATGGATTTGGAATCCGCTGAGTCATCGTGACACCATCAGAAATCAGCAAAAAAATTTTATCTCTAGAAAACATTTTTTTCAAAGAAAAAAAATATTCAAGTAACCACATTCTTCATCTTGCTTTTATGTGATCTTTTTCCCTATTCATCCACGTGTCATCAGAAGCGGTTAAGTCATCTCCCAAAGGTGTCGGCATGCAGAGAGCTACACTACTCGCCTTCAATTTCTCTCTGGAGGACCTCTCAACTGTCATTTGAAATCCTTTTTCTTTGTAGTTGATAGCACTCGATTCTCAAGGAACAATGATACCCATTTGATCTTTCAGAGAGTGAAGAGAAAATCAAGAGCAAATTTATTCAGGTAATCTTTATGTTTTTTAACTGTATACTTTGCATAGTGCTAGTATCCTTTCTTTTTTTTTTAAAATAACTTTTTTTATACCGGTATCCATTCCTGATGAGAATTATGTCCCTTATCTATTTGCATCTCTGTTTCACCTGTAGAACAATCAAAACATTCGATATTTGGATTATCGTAAATTTTAGCAGAAGAGGATGAACTGCCTTTTCTGCTGATTCATCAATTCCTTAAAGTATATTTAATTGCCTTTAATCAAGCAAGCCCTAGTCTCAACCCAATTCATTTGCAGCTTCATACTTGAGGTCACCACTAGTTACTATTTTACTAGAATTTTACTACAATTTGGACTACTACAATATGCACGCCGTGAAGATTACCCTCCTTTTTATGCCGGGTCAATGGATATAGGGTCTATGCACAAATAGGTGTTTTCAGACTTGTAACTATATAATGGGGAACACATGGAGAAGATAATGTTTTTAGCTCTATGTGGAAAATAATTTTTTTTTAAGGAAATATGGAGTATTAAAAAATATTTACTTCTAGATGGCATATGTATATGGAGATAGACTTGACAACTTTCAAAAGAATTTGAGCATGAATTTTTCTCACTGAAATTCAATGTTTCGGTATTCAAATACAAAATTCACTCTTTTGAAGTTAATCTACATTATTTAAAGTAATAAAAATTAAAAAAATCAAGTATTTTATAGTTTTGTCTGTCTTCAAGTAGGCACAATATGGACAGCCGAAAGTAACATATTAGATCTAAGGCTTTAGACATACAAATTCTCGATCTAACCATTTGATTATGATCTAAATATTTAAAAACTCTCAAACACCAATTTTTGTTAGGTTTCAAATATTTTATACCGTTAAACTAACCAACTCACTGTTTCGGTTGTTCATTTTGTGCCTACTTGATGAGTAAGAAAAAATATTCATAATATTTGATATTTTTATTTTTAAGCACTCTTAACAATGTAAATCAACTCCGATGGATCTTCAATTTGAATGATCTAACATTGAATTTGAATGGGAAGAATTCATCTCTATATCTCCCCCCCTCTCTCTCTCTCTCTCTCTCTCTATATATATATATATATATATATATATATATATATATATATATATATATATATATCAGCTGACACAGGAGGCAACTCCTCCTATGTCGCACTCAAAAATCATATTTTCCGAATGAATTTTCAAGATCCGACCACACATTATCATCTTCATATTCTATGATATATACATATAAAAAATCAAGTGATTTGAAGTTTGTTTACTACATTTTTTTTGGGTTCAAACATTAACGGTTTTTTAACAATTGAACAAAATAGAACGTTTAGATCAATGAGTAAACGAACTTCAAATCACTTGATTTTTTATATGTGTATATCTTAGAATATGAAGATGATAATGTACGGTCGGATCTTGAAAATTCATTCGGGAAATATGATTTTTGAGTGCGACATAGGACGAATTTGCCTCCGGTGTCAGCTGATTTACATTTCTCTCTCATATATATAAATATATATATATATATATATATATATATATATATATATATATATATATTTTCTATAACCCTAGAAAAACAAAAACACTAAAATGACTCTTATTTCATAGGGAAATAGTGTAAAGGTGTGATTTTCTCAATAGGAACCTTAGAATTATATGTACGGTATGTGTTGATCTACTCATCTGTATATTGGATGGGGCTTTCGAGTTTGAGACCCCGCTCTTTCCCTCAAAAGAAAAGAAAAGAAAAAGTGCCGCTCTATACAATTACAGGAGTAACAATTCTTATTTTTCAAACCAGTAGCGCCATCAAGTAGATTTATTGAATAAACCACAATACTTCAATCTTATGACATATTGAAGATCCTGGGAGAATATATAAGACAGGTCTTGATGCCAATGCATATTCCACCTCAAACATTATTACAACAACATTCGCCGTTAACCCTGCATCTCCCTCCAAGTTTAAATCCTCGGCTCTGAAGGACTCGGGGCTCCATCCCAAATGTTGAACCATTCACTAAGATGGTTCCGACTCCAGTCCCTTGCATATTTCAGGCTGTTTTCAAGTTCACAATCACTGCTTCCATCACTACTGGAATCCCTCGAGTTGTCAGCCTGCCCACTCGATTCACCATACAACTGGATGCCGGACAAGTATGGCACATAGTACTGAACAACAGAATTGCTACCATTCAGAACAAGTGGAACACCAGCACCATAAGCACTCCACTCCTTAAAGGATTCCCAAAGATCCCCCAGGGTGAAGTAAGGCCTGTACTTAACATCACAAGTCCTCCACCCCCTCATCCTTGTCTTTGAGAGATACTGAGCGGGAACCGACGGAGAAGTCGACTCCAAGAACCGATCCAAATTACTCGACCGATCCCCAACACTCGCCGACGAACTCAACGACGACGAGCTCGAAGGAATCGCCGCCGTCTTCTTCAAAGACTCCTCCGATCCCGTCCGATTCTCCGGCTTCCTCCCATCCAAAACCAGAGACCTCTCGGACACCGTCGGAGACCCGCCGGAAATGGCAGCAACCCCGCCGCCGCTGCCGGAACCACCGGCGGCGGCCCGCGGCCTCGGCGAGTTCTGATGGCTGATGTAATGGTTCCTCCGAGCCTTCGCCGAGGCCGCGGGCCGCCGCCGGTGGTTCCGGCAGCGGCGGCGGGGTTGCTGCCGTTTCCGGCAGGTCTCCGACGGTGTCCGAGAGGTCTCTGGTTTTGGATGGGAGGAAGCCGGAGAATCAGATGGGATCGGAGGAGTCTTTGAAGAAGACGGCGGCGATTCCTTCGAGCTCGTCGTCGATGAGTTCGTCGGCGAGTGTTGGGGATCGGTCGAGTAATTTGGATCGGTTCTTGGAGTCGACTTCTCCGTCGGTTCCCGCTCAGTATCTCTCAAAGACAAGGATGAGGGGGTGGAGGACTTGTGATGTTTAGTACATGCCTTACTTCACCCGGGGGGATCTTTGGGAATCCTTTAAGGAGTGGAGTGCTTATGGTGCTGATTATCAAAAAGATGTGTGCGCCGTATTAGAGAATTGTCATCCCCGGCAACGGCGCCATTTTTTGATTTAGACGAAGAAGGTGTGCCTATTATGATTATCAAAAAGATGTGTGCGCCGTATTAGAGAATTGTCATCCCCGGCAACGGCGCCATTTTGATTATCAAAAAGATGTGTGCGCCGTATTAGAGAATTGTCATCCCCGGCAACGGCGCCATTTTTTGATTATCAAAAAGATGTGTGCGCCGTATTAGAGAATTGTCATCCCCGGCAACGGCGCCATTTTGATTAAGACTAAGAAGGTGTACTTATTATGTGTATAAGAATGTATTTTATGTACCCTTTCTTGTCTCCGCTATAGTATAGGACTATACCGAGTCGAATCTCAGGGAGAGCTCGCGATGGAAGCTTTACGTGTGGTAGTGAAGTGAACAAACGAGTGTTCTTCTCTTGCTTATAAACTTAGTGAATCAAATGCAAAAGAAACTAAAACAAAGGATGGCTATGTTCATGGTGGAAATCGTCGGAAAAGAAATCAAGAAGTGGATGTGGTATTCACAAGAAAAGAAATGAAACTTAAAGAAGAATCAATCCATGACTAGCTTACCTTGCTAGCTTGCCAAGACTTACTAGACTCCTTGATAGCGAATGCTTGCCTAATGTTGTCACTCCATTGGCGTAGGATTTGTCTCGCGTGTTGACCTAATTACTTTCTCACTTTGAAGACGGTGGTTTAACCATCGGAGAAGAGAAGATCATACACTTGCAAGATGAAGTAGAGCAATCACACTTGAGTTAGTTAAGATGGCAAATCTAGTGGTAAACTAGTACATGGAGAAAGAATTAGCTAGAACAAGCCATAAGAAAGGTAAAACAAAGCATGGAAGTAAATTGCAAGTAATTAAAGCATGAAGTAAAATAAAGCAAGTAAGAATGCAAGAAAATTAGAACCAAGCTTCAAGTAGAGGAAGGAGGATGGATCAATCCTTGTTGCTTCAAGTGTCACCCTTGATTACACAAGCTCTCTCCCTCACAATCACTCTCTTTTACATTGAATTCTAGGGAAGAAGAAGAGGGATCTAAAGAACAAAACCTAAAGAGAAAAATACATGAAAATTACAATACTAAACTAATCTCCTCTCTTCTCCATTCAGTTTTTGTACGCAGGTCTTCATGGAGTATTTATAGCATGGATGAGAACCTTCGAGAGCCTAGTTTGTTGGCGCAAAATCTGAGATCCAACGGCCCGGATTTTGCGGTGGATCCGCCGCAAGTCGCGGCACTTTTGTGGCCGTTGGCTAACAACTTTCTGGTGGAGATTAGTTACAAGGTTGTTAGCCACGTGGTATATCTAGAATCTTCGTTTGTTGCGCGGATTTCTCTGGATCTGGATTTGAATTTGGCTTTATCTTTAATCTTGATTAATCACTTAATTAGTGTTAATTAAGTGATTATTTGGATATCTCTCCATTAAGTGTGTACCTGCAAATATGTAGAGAAGAGGAGTAAAAATCACATATTTATTTGTAATATGCATGGGAATTATGATGTAAAATATGCAATATTGGATACCAATCAGGTGCTGGTGTTCCACTTGTTCTGAATGGTAGCAATTCTGTTGTTCAGTACTATGTGCCATACTTGTCCGGCATCCAGTTGTATGGTGAATCGAGTGGGCAGGCTGACAACTCGAGGGATTCCAGTAGTGATGGAAGCAGTGATTGTGAACTTGAAAACAGCCTGAAATATGCAAGGGACTGGAGTCGGAACCATCTAGTGAATGGTTTAACATTTGGGATGGAGCCCCGAGTCCTTCATGTGGTATCAGAGCCATGCCCCGAACTTAGTCGTGTGTGTGGGTGATGTTCGACGGTATATAGATACCCCAATGACGCAAAGACGCATTAGGCCTGCCTGCCCACCCCACTGGCGAAAAAATGAAAAAAATAAAATAAAAAAATAAAGCGCAATAAGCCCCTGTAAAGCTACTATTTAGCTCTCGAGAAAATTGGCACCGTAGTGCAGAGGAGTGACCGACAGGATCTCGATGGAACATTTGATCTTCCGGTGTGAAGATAGTAGAGCTTGCAGGGAGACTCTTTGTTCGAGGGGGGATTGTTGGGTTTGGGTCGAACAAATAGTCCCACATCGGCTAGACGTGGGGATGGTCTTGGGCTTATAAGTATTTGGGCAACTCCACCTAAAAGACTAGTCTTTTGGGATGGAGCCCCGAGTCCTTCAGGCTCAAGCAAGTCTTGTTGCATGCATCATCATTGGTGCACGTGCCTATGCATTGTATGATTAGTTTGTCCGTCGGGTTCACTGCACGCGCTGCAACTAGGAAAGCAATAGATGTAAGAACACAAATGGGACATTAAATTTATATGGTTTTAATGATAATTCTGAATTCATAATTTCCAAGAATATACTTACCAGACATGAAAAGGGAGGTGAGGAGTAGGATACCAACTGAGAGATTAACAATGATATGAGTAGAACCCTTGACCACCATTTCTACCACCTGTTTTTGTTTCAAAGCTTTGATGGGTTGAATCATGGTAGAATTCTTGGTATTTATAGACCTCAAATGTTCATGATCCTAGATGTATTGGAATACATTTGTTCGGATATAGTGCATCTGAATGGGATATGCTGGTTATATGGTATGGAAAACAAACAGTAAAGTGTATATGATTTGTACATCCCCCCAAAGGATTTGAAAAATGCACCTTTGGACTCAAGAAAATTGTTCAAGAGGTAGTGTTTGAACCACAGTTTAAAATCTCGAAATCGGTATCAGTATCAGCCAATAATTTTTAATATCAATATTAGTAATATCAGCAATATTGATCATATCGGCCCTGATATCTGCCACATTATAGGATTAATATCGTATCGTTACATCAAAACCCAATACCGCGTTGCCGATATTTGAAACCATCATTTGAACGGTAGGCCAAAGGAAAATTTGCTTACGCAAAATTAATCTCTCTCTAGGCCCTTGTGAATCACACTAATTCCAATTTGAGCCCCACTCATCCCTAATATACCTCAATTATTGAGATGCACCAAAAAATGAACTCATGTAGTGAAAAATGCATTTGTGATGTGGACATCCAGCCATGATCTTGGCGTGCCTATCATCGTTGGAGAAGACGAGCCACTTCTACTTGAATTGTGTAGTTTTGAGTATGTTTTTTGTATTTTCTTATATTTTTGGTTTATTTTAGTTTGCTTTTGTTTTTAGTACAAAATCGGTTATAAGTTGAAACTCAAGTTTTGTATTGCCTATAAAAAGAGGCCAATATATAATCTTTTGAATCAATGAATCAGTTGAAATCTTTTACAATTTCCTCAAATTTGAGTGAGATTTGGATTCCCAAAAAATTCAAAAAACTCTTTAGGTGTGAAACCCTAGAGCCTTTAGAAGTATGGAGCCCTAAAAAAAATCCTATTAGGAGAGTGAATTCCTAATAGTAGTTATCATATTCTCTTTATAAAAAAAATCCTAGAAAAATCAACTTTCTCAATCTTCCAAATCCTCTCTCAAATTCCCTACACTCTCTCTTGTGCGTGAGCTCTAGTCGACCGTCTCCCCTCTCTTGCTCGCGTCCCCGCCCTTGCTGATCTGCTCTCGAGCTCGAACAAGCAAGCTTGCAACAACTTTGACCAAGTTTCACAATTCATGCCCTGCTCATCCTCGCCTTCGTGCCCTCACATCGCCCGTGCCCAATCCCCACCACGCCTGAGCCAGTGCTTGTGCATACCAGCTTCGACATACGAGCGTGCCCAGTCGACGATGATTCTATGCAAGCCTACACGAGCTCACTTGCACGACCAACGCGTGTGCCTCTTATTTCCCTCTCTCTCTCACACTTGCATACAAGTGGCCTTTGCCTCCTGTACTGTTGTTGAGGCCTCGCCAGACCTCCTCAATTATCGCCAAGGCTTCGTCGGCCCCCACTCGACGTCGACCGCTGGAGTGCCATCCAATTACAACTATAAAAAAACTGTTGAAGTGTGAATCTTAGTCGGGTCCATATTAAGATTCACAAACCCGAACCTGATTCAAATTCAAACTCGATTCGTTATCTCAAGTGCAGTCAAGTTCAAGTCATCCGACCCGGTTTCTACAGTATTCAACCCGCATCAGAGCAGATCCAGATCCACTAGTTAAAACAAACCCATTAAGCATACAATTTTGGTTTTCAATCCATATCGCACCCGTTGGAGTTCGATTCGTGTGATTCTCGAAGTATTGTAATCGTTACAACTGTTTTCTATTAATGTTGAATGTGGGAAAACTTCACAAAATTTGAGAAAAATTACAAGCAATTAAAAATTACAAGTATTTCTCTTCTTGAGATTTCAGGCAAGTTGCCGGTGGAAGTCTGATCGGCATGTGGCCACTTTGTCCCATGGACGATACGAGTGATCGAATATTCGAGTCTTATGCTTTAGGAGTTTCCTACTCGACTAGTTCTGAAAATCCTTCATGAGAGAAAGATCTTGAGGGTATTCGCAACCTGGGAGAGAAATAAAATTCTCTAAGAAAACTCGGAAGCTATAGGGTAAATCCCTTTTCCAAAGATCAACCAAAATTCTCCGTCCGCCCTCAATCCGTTCTTTGCAATGGGCTATTTATAGGTTTGATGGGGGTGTAACTGCTCCCCTAAAAATAAGCAAAGTGTCAGCTTAGCTTCACATCTGAAGCCAGAATAACTTCGCTGTGAAGCTAAATGTAGCTTGTACGAAGTTGAAAACTCGCATGCGAAGCTAGTTAGCCAACTGGATTGTTACACCAATCCCCTGATTTGCTCCACTAAATAAGGGATTTCTCTTAATCTTTTACAACCAATTAAGGAGTAAAAGGATCACGACAATAAACTACCCCAAAAATGATATTAATCACATTAATATCATGCTGAGATTTTTAAATGATAAAAAATGATCATAAGAGCTCGTAAAGGAGCTAAGCTTCATGTGAAGCTGAGAAATGAGCCCATAGCGGAGCTTAAAAGAAGCTTGCAGCAAGTTATAAAAGGGTGACCATACACGTATATTGTATATTTAATATCACATGTGTCACATTATGCATGTATTTTATAATAAAACTTTGCAATTTGATGTATTTTCATGTCTAGTGGCGTGCAGGGTAATTAAAAAAGAAAAGAGAGAGATTGACATATTTATCCAATTAAATCTCAAAAATTCAAAAGAAAGGGATCGATTCAAATCCAAAGGTTATAAAAGCCATCTTATTAAAAAATGGATATATCAGATAAGATTATATCATCAAATTTCAAGAGAAAAATAGATTGTTTGAAGAACCTATCAGTTTTGTGAGGAAAAAGAGAGAGATCGTCAAATCTAAAGCAGATATTCAAAATCTAAGAAGATAAAAGGATAGAGGACGAATCAACGGACGGATGGCTCCTTAACCTCTGGCCTTACGGCCAGGATCCTGCTGCGAAAACGTGACAAAAGTCACGTTTTCGCGACCTGATTTTTAAAATCTGAAGAGCGCCAGCTCTCCCTATCTTCATACGTCTATCCTCGGGCTTTTTCTCCTATAAGTACCTGCATACCTCAAAGGCAAAGGGAAGGACTCCACAGAACAACTCCGCAGAGAGTTTTAGGGTTAGGATTCTTCTTTGTTCACTGTAGCTTCTAATTTGAGAGAAAGAATTCTAAAGAGAGGACGAAGTGCTTGTAATTGATGGCGACAGCTCAGTAAAGCTTCTTCTATTCTTTTCAATTTAGCTCTTTTTATTTTTACTTACTTTAATTACTTTATTTACTTTCATCTGCTTTCTTTATGCCTTCTTTTTAATCATGCCTTCTTTATAGCTTGGATTAGAGAGAGTCTCTTGACAGCAAAGAGAGGAAGAATTATATTTAGAGTGACAATAGATATTATCCTCTTTAAAGATTGTTATTTTGAGAGTCCCAGCCAATAAAACTATCCCACTTCTTTTCATCGTTACTCAACTTAATGGATCTCTAGCTTTCCTTTAATTACTCCAAGGTATGTTCTTTCTTCTCTTGTTTATTTTATTTCCTTTTAACTTAGTAATCAAATCACCAACACCATCTTCTTCTTTTACCTTCCACTTTCCTTCTAATTTAACTTAATCTTTTCTTTTCTTTTAAAATGAAAAAGATCTTTAACTGGTGTAGTAACTTAGAAAGAATACTTACACAACGCTTCCATCACTGTCCCTCCTTGTGGGATCACGACCCGTTAGCCCTGGGCTATACGGTAGCATAGAGAACCTAACATTGTTCTAAACTTTTATATTTTTCTGTTTGCAGGCTTGGCTCGATCAAAATTTTGGCACCGTTACCGAAGAAAAGAATTTAAAATTAAGTTCTTTGATTTGGACTCAACTTTTGAATCAAAACTGACTCTTGAACCTAAAGTTGATTTTTTCACGTTAGTAATGGTTCCCGAACCTGACTTGGTAAGTTTTCATTTCAATAAAATTGAACTTGATTGTGAATGTAACATCGATCCCTAATTTTGTGATTCAGTTCCACATTTTGAATCTATGTTGATTCTGGTATCGTTATCCGTTTGGATCCAATTCTCTAAACAACACTGATTCTCGTATATATAGATTTTGAACATAAACCATCTATTTTGGATAGTCATATCCATTGTTGGAAAATGAATGTGAATTTCAATTCTTTAATTTGGACCAAAATCTTGAACCGAATCTGACTCTTGAACCCAAACTTGATTTAAGTCAATTCTATGAGTCAGCATTGAATTCTGTTCCTTTCATTCCCGAGCCCAAATCAACTACAGCATTGAATCACATTCCATTATTGAATCAAGGTATAGACAATTATGACTTAATGATGATTTTTCAAGATTGATCATGTAAAGGGAATAATTTTCATGATAGGATCTTGCATGATCCTATTCATATTGGGGATTGTAAATATGTAAATAAAAAAGAGGACAATAAAGGTAGGTTTCATGAACCATGATTGAGATTTTTCCTGCACACAAAATAAAGTATTTTAGATTTAGAACAAGTTGTGCAAGGTTCTCAATTCGAATCCGCGGTAGCAGTGGCTATGCGGGTCGTGATCCTCAGGGAGGCACTAGCGATGGAAGCATTTGTAAGTTATCTCTAAAATTTTTTATTATTTTAATGTTAAGTTAGAAAGAAAGAAGATGGAGAAAAAGAAGTGATATTTACAATGAAAGTGAGGAAAAGAATTTGGGAATGTGGTAGTGTGAGATCTAAACTAAAGAAATAAAAGAAAGCAAACTATACATACATACCTCTTCAGTCTGCTTACCTTTGAACCGTTGCGACGATTTACCTTTTCTTGGAAGGCGTACAAGTATGGCGTATAGGATCGTCCGCCTTCTTGATCTACACTATGAAAATAAAAGACAAACTATGAAGACTTGTTCATCGCCATAGGCTATCAAGGGCTCTTCTTCGGCTAAGCAGTCTCGAAGCGATCGGTTCTCACGGTTTGCAAGTCATCAGAGAGAGAGGCAATTAAACAAGAATAGAAAAATAAAACAAGGATAAAACATGAATAAAAGAAATAAAACAAAGAAAAACCTTTGAGTGGATTTCATTAACAATAGAAGAAAAGTAGGCTTACACTGCTGTCACCTCAGTACAAGCATGGACTCCTTCCTCCATGAAAGCTTCCTCCACTCTCAGTTACAAAAATTACAAAAGAAAACGAAAATAAAAAACCTAACCTAGTGATTGGACTGGAAAGGTATACTTATTATGAGTATAAAAATGTATTTGATGTACCCTTTCTTGTCTCCGCTATAGCATAAGGTTATACCGAGTCGATTCTCAGGGAGAGCTAGCGATGGAAGCGTTACGAATCGTAGTGAAGTTGTTAAACGAGAATTCTTCTCTTGCTTATAAAATTAATGAATCAAATGAAAAAGAAACTAAAGAAAAGATGGATATGTTCATGATGGAAATAGTCGGAAAAGAAATCAAGA
This sequence comes from Agave tequilana, assembly GCA_038442645.1. Classification (NCBI taxonomy): domain Eukaryota; kingdom Viridiplantae; phylum Streptophyta; class Magnoliopsida; order Asparagales; family Asparagaceae; genus Agave; species Agave tequilana. The sequence continues at coordinate 1,289,500 of JAVJIF010029717.1, forward strand.
TTGGGATTTAGTATTCACAAGAAAAGGAAAGAAGACTTGTAAAAGAATAGATGGAAGAAAACCATGACTAGCTTACCTTGCTAACTTGCCAAGACTTACTAGACTCCTTGATAGCGAATGCGTGCCTCATGTTGTCACTCCATCGGCGTGGGATTCGTCTTGCGTGTTGACCTAATTACTTTCTCACTTGGATGACGGGAGGTTTTACCCATCGGAGAAGAGAAGATCATCCAACTTGCAAGATGAAATAAAGCAATCACCCATGAGTTAGTGAAGATGGCAAGGCTAGTGGTTAGCTAGTACATGGAGAAGGAATTAGCTAAAAGCCATTAGAGAAGTAAAACAAAGCATGAAGTAAATTTGCAAGGAATTAAAGCAAGAAATAAAGGAAAGCAATTAAAGAAAGCACATAAACTAGAACCAAGCTCAAGTAGAGGAAGGAGAATGGATCAATCCTTGTTGCTTCAAGTGTCACCCTTGATTACACAAGCTCTCTCTCTCACAATCACTCTCTTTTACAATGAATTCTAGGGAAGAAGAAGAGGGATCTAAAGAACTAAACCTAGAGAAAAACTAAACAAAATTACAACAACTAATGAATTCTCCTCTCTTCTCTGTTCAGTCTCAGCTCGCAGGTCCAAGGTCCCATATTTATAGCCCCAGGTGAAGGATCTAGAAGATATTCTGTTGGTGCAAAATCCGGGCTCCAACAGACTCAGGATTGCCGCGGGGGCGCGGCATGGGCGCGGCACAACTGAAACCGTTGGCTAACAGATTTCTGGTGTGAAGTTGTTACGAGGTTGTTAGCTACGTGGCCTTCTAGAATCTTGGGTTGTTGCGCGGATCTCTCTGGATCTTGGATTCAAATTTGGCTTTATCTTAATCTTGGAATTAATCACATTTAATTATTGCTAATTAAAGTGATTATTGGCTTTCTCTCCATTAGAGTGTGTACCTGCAAATATATAGAGAAGATGAGTAAAAATCATATATTTATTTATTAAATGCATGGGAATTATGAGGTAAAATATGCAATATTGAGTTACAATCACACCCCCACACTTATTCTTTTGCTCGTCCCGAGCAAAACAAAGAAAAAGAAAAGAAAATCCTAACTACCAATTTTATTACACCACTTTCGCAGGTGACGCGATTGCACTGAGCATGTGCAACAAGCCGTTAAACCTCTAGGTTACCCTAGAGGAGGAGTGTTGTCTCCTGAGGGTTTCCAGCGGATTACACCCACAAAATCCATAAAGAAAGAAGACAAATGTTAGTGTTTTGAAAACGCATTTTGAACAAGAGACATGTTTACGAACTATTTTTGCAAAAAATATAAGTGATCCTAGGTCATAAGTCCACCTATAATCATTCTTCCTTAAACTTAGTCTCCATGCAAGATCTTGTCTTTAATTAAGGTAAGAATTCAAAATTGGATTGAATACTTTATCTTTAATAAAACCTAGATAGTATGCACACCGTGCTCAGTGAAAATTTCTGGGATTTCAACTCCAACCATCAAGCCATTTATTTATTTATATACTTTTTATTTTTCTTTTTTCTTCCCTTAGTTTAGGCTTTCTAGTTCACCCTTGTAACGAGCCTTTAACCGATGACTCCCAAACCAGACGGTCTTAGGGCACCAAATGAGAAAACATCCCTCGGGTTTAAGGTCTCGAGTGAAAAAGGCCACAAAACTAAAGGGGATTATTCTTAATCACCGTTAGGCGTGAGTAACCATGCTTCTTGAGGCACAATTATCCAGCTTAATAGGTGATGTTTTATTTATATATTTTTTTTCTTTTTTTATTTATATGGCATTTTTGGTCTTTGTCTCCATCCCAAGAAATGTGTAAGTGTACAGTGCATATTTATCTAAGGCAAAAAATTCAAGATAAAAATATCTCACCAATTTTATTTACTTATCCTATAATTTCAAACAAGATCTATTATTTCAACTAGGTTTAAGATGTCATAATTAAGGCTTTCTTAATTTCTAAGATACATCTTAATTTTCTTAAAAATAGATCAAAACTTTGTCTCTTATTTCAAAAAGTTTTTATTTTTATATTTTTTTATTTTTTCGAAAGAAGTGTAAAAGAAAGAAAATCTAAAAACTCTATGTTAGTAAACCCTCCCCCACACTTATTTCATGCATTGTCCTCAATGCATCATGATATATGTATGCATGAAACAAAAATGAAGAGGGAAGGAAAAAATTACCTTAAGGTGGTGGTTCCGGTGGTGGTCGGATTGGTCCACGAAACATGGCCCAATCAACTTTACGTTGGGTTTTCAGGAACCCACCAAAAATTTCAATAATATGACCCATAAAAATGATGTGTGCATTTAAGATTATTATGTACATTCCCCCATCTAATTTCCAAATTTTTAAAATAATTTCTGAGTTAAATTTATCAACTACCTTGTCCCAAAATGGAATATGGAATGATAGAACGGTTGACTTGGACTCGGAAAGGAACACCGACTCAGGGAAGTGAATGAAGTCAAGTAAAGGTTCAGGAGTCGGAATGGATTCAGGAACTGGGTCCAAGTCAAGAAAATGAAGCTCAAGTCCACATTCAGTTTCCCATGATGGAATGTGACTATCTAAGATTAGTGATTCAAGTTCAGGAGGGTTGGGAATCAAAACTGACTCTAAAATGTTACTCAAATTGGGTAACAAAACAGGAGTCAATAATGATTCAGGTATTTGAACTAAATCACAAACTTGAGGGTCAAAGTCACATTTCTCATTGAGTTCAATTCCACAAAATGGAGAACTTGCCAATTTGTCAATAGGATCTTCAAAAAGGTATAATTGGTCAAGTTCAACATGATCCTTAAAGATGGGTGATTCACCTTCATTGTGAATTGGGAAAGGATCCAATGTCGACTCTGGAAAAAGATTGAAGTGAGGTAAAGATACCGGAGTCATTACTGAATCAGGAAAAAGAATTGAATTACTAAGTTGGGGTTCAAGATCACATTCCTCATGTAGTTCAATTCTAAAAAATTGTGAACTTGCCAATTTATCAATGGGACTTTCAAGAGTATGAAATTGGTCAAGTTCAATGTGATCATCATAAAAGATTGGTGATTCAATTTCATAACAGATGGGTACTGGATCCAAGTCTGACTTGGGAAATGAAGTGAAATCAGGTAAGGATATGGAAGTCATGATTGAATCAGGAAGTAGAGTTGAATCATCTGGTGAAAGTTTAGGATTATAATCATGTTCAAGTTCAATTTCAGGGAAAGGAAAACTTGCCAAAATGTCAATTGGATCTGAAGTTTGGACAAGTTCATTTGTAGGAGATGAAAAACTTGCCAAAATGTCAATGGGATTTGACGTTTGGACAAGTTCAATTGTAGGAAATGAAAAACTTGCCAAAATGTCAATGGAATCTGAAGTTTGGACAAGTTCAGGTGGTTGTGCTGAAATTGAATCTTGATTTCCAAAACAACATGACTCTTTGACAGAATGGTTAGTGACATTAGAAATAGGATGAGAATGAAGAGTTTGGATCATCAAATCTATGTCACGGTTACGATCATTTCGAGCATGAGTCAGGAATTCAAGCATCTTTTCACAATTCATTGGTTCATCATTTTGTTGAAAAGATGAATAATTGTTTTGGAATTGGTGATGAAATTGTGAGTCAAAACTGTGTGGTGATGGAAGAGTGGACTCACACAAGAAATCTTTACTCGTTTCCATGACAAATGGTTGTTCATTAGGAAAAGGTGAAACTGAGTAAGACTCTTGAAAATACTGTGGAATTGGAGAGGCAAATGGTTCTGAAAGTGTTTGCTCGGCTCTCTGTAAATTGGCTTCTAAACTCCTCAGTAACTCAGATTTTTCTTCAAATGGAGGTTCAGAAAAAGGAGTGTATGAAGCGGAATCGGAACATGAATATTGTGGACAAGGTGAATATGGTGGACAAGGAATTTGAGAATTTGACTCGGGGGACTGGAATCCCCAATTACTCGGTGAAGAGTTGAAATTATTATGGAAATTATAGTTATTAGATGGGGGGTATGGGTCATATTGATTCGGATAAGGCCAACCCGGTGTATTTGGTTGGTGCATATTGTAAAACACCGGGTTGGAATTATCCGAATATGGAGATGGTGTGAAATATGGATTATTATTAGGATGGAAAGAATTGTAATTGTAAGCCATATCACACAATCAAATACAAACAAACAAACAAACAAACAAAAGAAAGAAAAATCCTAACCTAAGTTAGGGTAGACTTAGACCTAGACGACTCCTAACTGATAGACTGTCCACGGGAGGTTTAGTGTAGACTCTAACCACAAGCTAATCAGCCAGGGAAGGGTAAGGTTGGTGGGAGGTTTTCCGTCCGAAGACGTTCCTTAATTAAGTAACCAGCAACCTTCGGACTTTCGGCCCTCAACCCCTTTCCTAGACACTGATTTTGCAAGAGTTAAATTCCAACACTTTTCCCCCTTAGGATAATCTCCTAAATGAGTCCGAGATGTCCCTAGGGCCAACGTCTATTTTTTTATTAAATTAGGCTTGGGTTAGTGAGTGCTTGGGAAAATGATTTTCGGGCTAAGGAAAGGGTAATGAACTCCCCCACCTTATCTTATTTACGGGTTATGCCCTTAAATTTGAATTGTGCAAGTGTACAAGAAATATAACAAGGATTCACTCAAAGCATGAAAATCAAGCAAGAGATGATTCCTAGTCTATATGCAATGCGAAACGTACCTTGCCTCCAGCACTCTTCAACAGTAAAAGTAAAAGAATTGAAAGACACGTGCCTAGAAATGCAAATGTCTAATCAATTTTTTAACAATTTCAACCAATTTTTTACTGTTGTTTAAATTAGCAGATATCAGGTGAAGAATACAGAAATTCAAATATAGCAGCAAATGTATTTTGCAGAATCAGAGCCCCTGCAGAAAATTTGTCAGTAGTTATCTCTTTCTTGCCGCGCCGGCGCGGCTTTTGCCGTGGGAACGCGGCAAGTCAGAGGACTTCTGGTCTCTGCTTTCGAGAGCAGAGGCCCAGAGTCACTTATATGTCACTGCTATGCAAAGTTTTTTTGTTTCTTCAACCTGTAACCTGCAACAGAGAAGAAAATTCGTTTAGTTTCTCACTTTAAAGAAAATCCGTTGCTCTCCCCGGCAACGGCGCCATTTTGATTAGACTGGAAAGGTATACTTATTATGAGTATAAAAATGTATTTGATGTACCCTTTCTTGTCTCCGCTATAGCATAAGGCTATACCGAGTCGATTCTCAGGGAGAGCTAGCGATGGAAGCGTTACGAATCGTAGTGAAGTTGTTAAACGAGAATTCTTCTCTTGCTTATAAAATTAATGAATCAAATGAAAAAGAAACTAAAGAAAAGATGGATATGTTCATGATGGAAATATTCATGATGGAAATAGTCGGAAAAGAAATCAAGATTGGGATTTAGTATTCACAAGAAAAGGAAAGAAGACTTGTAAAAGAATAGATGGAAGAAAACCATGACTAGCTTACCTTGCTAACTTGCCAAGACTTACTAGACTCCTTGATAGCGAATGCGTGCCTCATGTTGTCACTCCATCGGCGTGGGATTCGTCTTGCGTGTTGACCTAATTACTTTCTCACTTGGATGACGGGAGGTTTTACCCATCGGAGAAGAGAAGATCATCCAACTTGTAAGATGAAATAAAGCAATCACCCATGAGTTAGTGAAGATGGCAAGGCTAGTGGTTAGCTAGTACATGGAGAAGGAATTAGCTAAAAGCCATTAGAGAAGTAAAACAAAGCATGAAGTAAATTTGCAAGGAATTAAAGCAAGAAATAAAGGAAAGCAATTAAAGAAAGCACATAAACTAGAACCAAGCTCAAGTAGAGGAAGGAGAATGGATCAATCCTTGTTGCTTCAAGTGTCACCCTTGATTACACAAGCTCTCTCTCTCACAATCACTCTCTTTTACAATGAATTCTAGGGAAGAAGAAGAGGGATCTAAAGAACTAAACCTAGAGAAAAACTAAACAAAATTACAACAACTAATGAATTCTCCTCTCTTCTCTGTTCAGTCTCAGCTCGCAGGTCCAAGGTCCCATATTTATAGCCCCAGGTGAAGGATCTAGAAGATATTCTGTTGGCGCAAAATCCGGGCTCCAACAGACTCAGGATTGCCGCGGGGGCGCGGCATGGGCGCGGCACAACTGAAGCCGTTGGCTAACAAATTTCTGGTGTGAAGTTGTTACGACGTTGTTAGCTACGTGGCCTTCTAGAATCTTGGGTTGTTGCGCGGATCTCTCTGGATCTTGGATTCAAATTTGGCTTTATCTTAATCTTGGAATTAATCACATTTAATTATTGCTAATTAAAGTGATTATTGGCTTTCTCTCCATTAGAGTGTGTACCTGCAAATATATAGAGAAGATGAGTAAAAATCATATATTTATTTATTAAATGCATGGGAATTATGAGGTAAAATATGCAATATTGAGTTACAATCACCTAGCCTAAAAGAAACCCTAAAATTTACACTGTATTTTCTGTTCAATTCTGTACGCCCTTTCTGTTGCGTCTGCAGGGGTATTTATAGGTGCAGAAGGAGGTAGAGTCCTAGTCGAAGTCGTCCACGAAGGCGGTTCCCTGGATATGACTGGATTGCTGCGGAAACGCGGCTTGGGCCGCGTTTTCGTGGCCTTATGGTGGCGGCTGGCCACGCGCTTTGGCGCGTGGCTTCTCCTGGTCCGTCCATCTGGTCGTTTCTTTCTGGAAGCTGCATCCTGGCTCTTAATCTTTGGATTTGGATATAACTAGGGAATCAAGTTACCTAGATCCCAAATCTTTTATCCACGAATTTGTGATCTTAAATTCTCCTTCTTTGGCTTTTATCCTCATCTGCAAGTGTTTAGGGTTGAATAGAAGTCTATCCTTCCCTCTTCTTTGTATTTGCAACTTTAGCCCTTGTGTATTTGCACTTTTGACAATTGATATTTGCACTTTTGCACTTGGGCTTGAATATGGGCTTTTGGGCTTCTTTTAGGTTTTATTTATTATTAAAATAAGAACTCAAGGCCTGCACACAATAAATCACAAAATATTAATTAATGTGCAGAATTATATGAATAAATATGAAAATGTGATGGTAAATATAATGATAAAAATGCATTTTTCACTACCAATCACACCCCCACACTTATCTTTTTGCTCGTCCTTGAGTGAAAATCAAAGAGAAAAAGAAAAATTAATCTAACCTAACTCACTTTCGTAGGAATCACAGTTGCACTTAGCGTGTGCAACAAGCCGTTAAACCCTTAGGTTACCCTAGAGGACGAGTGTTGTCTCGTGAGGGTTTTCAGCGGATTACACCCACAAAATCCATAAAAAGGAAATATTTGAAATACTTTTGAAAAGACTAAGTAATCTATAAGTTTTTAGGATTATCATTTTTATTCATTCTTAGACTTAGTCTTTATAAAGTAAATTGTTATACATTTTTAAGTAAGGATCAAAATTGGATTTGTGTATAGTCTTTTTCGTTACCAAAAATCATATGCATCCTTATGGATTTTTACTAGGAATTCCTTAACTTGGACTCTCATGCCTCTTTATTATTATTATATATATATATATATATATTTTTAATATGTATAACTCATCTAATTTTCTTTCGTGTAAGCATTAAGGCTTCTTGAGGCCCTCATACCTAACTAATTGACTATTAGATGTGTTAATACATATATAATATTTCTCAGTTTTCTTAGGCTTTCTAATCCACCCATGTAGCGAACTTAAAGTCGATGACTCCCAAACCGGTTGGCTTTAGGGCACCAGGTGAGAAAACACCCCGCGGACTCAAATTCGAGTGAACTAGGCCCCAAAACTAAGGTTTTTATTTATACAATCACCTTTAGGCATGAATACTTATGCTTCTTGAGGCATATGTATCCAGCTTAATTGGTGAAAATTTATTTTTTTTTAAAAATTTTTTATGAGGCACAAGGGTCTTTATCTTAGAATCCTAGATATGCATTAGGTATGCACATTTCATTAAGGTAAAAATTAAGACTAACTACTTATTCAATTTTTTTCTCTTATACCTAAAAATTCAACAATTTATTTATTTTGACCAAGTTTTTAGAGATCCTAATCATGATTTTCCTAATCCTTAAAACTAACTTAGATTTCTTTCAAAAGATAAGTCAAAATATTGTCCTTTTTATAATAATTTTTTTTTATTAGTTAGTAAATTTTTGTTAGTTTCTACCTATGTTAGTATGTTAGTAAAGCCTACCCCCACACTTATCTCATGCATTGTCCTCAATGTATGAATGAATGCATATATGCATGAAAAAGAACAAGGGAAGGCAGGAGTTACCTTAAGGTGGTGGTTCCGGTGGTGGTCTAATTGGTCCACGAAATGCGGCCCAAACAAGATAACGTGGTAGTTCACGGGACCTACCTTTATTTACCTCTTTTCTATTTACATATTTACAGTCCCCAGTATGAATAGGATCATAGAAGATCCTCTCGTTAAACTTACTTCCTTTACATGACCAGTCCTGGAAAATCATCACAGAGTCATGGTCTATACCTATGTCAATCAAAAGAATGTGACTTGATAGAATGGTTGACTTGGACTCAAGAATGATCGGTTCAGGAACTAATACCGACTCAAGAAAGAAACTCAAATCAAGTAAGGGTTCAAGAGTCGGGCTAGGTTCAAGAATTGGGTCCAAGTCAAGAAATTGAAACTCAAGTCCACAATCATTTTCCCACAATTGAATGTGACTCTATGTTGGTGATTCAAGTTCAGGAATGATAGGTGTGGGAATCAAAACTGACTCTAAAATATTACCTAAGTCGGGTAACAAAACATGAGTCTATAATGATTCGGGAATTTGAACTTGATCATAGATTTGGGAATCTAGGTCACATATCTCATTAGTTTCAATCTCATAAAAATGAGAACTTGCCAATTTGTCAATGGGACTTTCAAAAGTATGAAATTGGTCAAGTTCAATATGATGATCATCAAAAATGGGTGATTCAATTTCATGATCTATGGGTACGGGAATAAATGTTGGCTCAGAAAGTTGGTCCAAATTGGGTAAGGATACTGGAGTCAACATAGATTCGAAGATGGAAACTGAATCGCAAAGTTGGGGATCGAGTTCACATTCACAATCTAATTCAATCTCATTGAAATTAAAACTAGCCAATTTGTCCAAGGATTGAGATTGGTCCAGTTCATATTGATGTGATGAAATTGAATTTTGATCAAGGTCTTCTAGATAGGATGATTCTTGGTTCCTATCAACTTGGTTGGTAAGTTCAAGAATGTTTGAAAGTCTAGAAATTTGATCATTCATTATCTCTTGCAACCGATCCACTTTTTCTTCTAACCCATTGAATGGATCATTGGAGGATTGAAACATTGGTGATGTGGGAAAAGACGTGTACGAAGATAATGGTTGAACAGGTGGTTGACCATATGACTCAGGGGTGTTGAATCCCCATTGACTCTGTGAAGAGTAGTGATGATTATTCCAATCTTGTTCATATTATTGGGGCTGGGGCATGTAATGATTCGGATAAGACCAATCTGGCACACTAGGTTGGTTAGAGTTATGATATGCCGGGTTGGTAATATCCGAAAAAGAGGTTGGTGTATAATATGGATTCTCATTAAAATTGAAAAAATTATTGTTATAGGCCATATCACACAAAACAAACAAAAGAAAAAGAAAACAAACAAATAAACAAACAAAAAAGAAAAATTCTAACCTAAGTTAGGGTAGACCTATGACCTAGACGACTCCTAACTGGTTAGACTGTCCACGGGAGGTAGGGTGCAGACTTTGACCACAAGTTAATCAGCCAGGTCAGGGCAAGATTGGTGGGAGGTTTTCCGTCAAAGACGTTCCTTAATTAAATAACCACCAATCTTCGGGCTTTCGGCCCCAATCCCCTTCCTAGATACTGATTTGGCAAGAGTCCCCCTTAGGATAATCTCCTAATTGAGTCCGAGATGTCCTTAGGGCCAACGTCTACTAATTTTAAGTTAGGCTTGGGTTAGTGAGTGCTTGAGATATGATTTTTGGGCTAAGGAAGGGTGATGAAATCCCCACCTTATCTTGTTAATGGGTTATGCCCTTAGAATAAATTTGTGCAAGTGTACAAAATATGTAAATAAGATTCACTCAAAGCATCAACCAAGAGATGAGTCCTATTCTACATGCAATGCGAACGTACCTTGCTCCAGCACTCTTCAACAGTAAAATAAAGTAATTGAAAAGACACGTGCCTAGTATGCAAACGTCTAATCAATTTTTTATCTTTATCAACAAATATTTTACTGTTGTTTACTTAGCAGTGTACAGGTTTATCATAGAACAAATTGGAACAGAGCAGAAAACAAATATTACAATTTTTAGCAACCTGCAGAAATTGCAGTTAGTAATTCACTACTAAGGCCGCGTTTCCGCGGCTATTGCCGCGGATCCGCGGCACTATAGTAGGCTCTGATGCTCTGCCTTCGAGGGCAGAGGCACAGAGTTGCTATATATCCACTTCTGCTGTTGTTTTTCTGTTCTCCAAACCTGCAAACAGAAAAGAATAAAAGAATTAGTTAATATTTTTTTTATTATTAGAGAATAACTCACCGTCCCTCCCCGGCAACGGCGCCAAAATTTTGATTGAGATTTTTCCTGCACACAAAATAAAGTATTTTAGATTTAGAACAAGTTGTGCAAGGTTCTCAATTCGAATCCGCGGTAGCAGTGGCTATGCGGGTCGTGATCCTCAGGGAGGGACTAGCGATGGAAGCGTTTGTAAGTTATCTCTAAAATTTTATTATTATTTTAATGTTAAGTTAGGAAGAAAGAAGATGGAGAAAAAGAAGTGATATTTACAATGAAAGTAAGGAAAAGAATTTGGGAATGTGGTAGTGTGAGATCTAAACTAAAGAAATAAAAGAAAGCAAACTACACATACATACCTCTTCAGTCTGCTTACCTTTGAACCGTTGCGACGATTTACCTTTTCTTGGAAGGCGTACAAGTATGGCGTATAGGATCGTCCGCCTTCTTGATATACACTATGAAAATAAAAGACAAACTATGAAGACTTGTTCATCGCCATAGGCCATCAAGGGCTCTTTTTCGGCTAAGCAGTCTCGAAGCGATCGGTTCTCACGGTTTGCAAGTCATCAGAGAGAGAGGCAATTAAACAAGAATAGAAAAATAAAACAAGGATAAAACATGAATAAAAGAAATAAAACAAAGACAAACCTTTGAGTTGATTTCATTAACAATAGAAGAAAAGTAGGCTTACACCGCTGTCACCTCAGTACAAGCATGGACTCCTTCCTCCATGAAAGCTTCCTCCACTCTCAGTTACAAAAATTACAAAAGAAAACGAAAATAAACCTAACCTAGCCTAAAAGAAACCCTAAAATTTACACTGTATTTTCTGTTCAATTCTGTACGCCCTTTCTGTTGCGTCTGCAGGGGTATTTATAGGTGCAGAAGGAGGTAGAGTCCCAGTCGAAGTCGTCCACGAAGGCGGTTCCCTAGATATGACTGGATTGCCGCGGAAACACGGCTTGGGCCGCGTTTCCGCGGCCTTATGGTGGCGGCTGGCCACGCGCTTTGGCGCGTGGCTTCTCCTGGTCCGTCCATCTGGTCGTTTCCTTCGGGAAGCTGCATCCTGGCTCTTAATCTTTGGATTTGGATATAACTTGGGAATCAAGTTACCTAGATCCCAAATCTTTTATCCACGAATTTGTGATCTTAAATTCTCCTTCTTTGGCTTTTATCCTCATCTGCAAGTGTTTAGGGTTGAATAGAAGTCTATCCTTCCCTCTTCTTTGTATTTGCAACTTTAGCCCTTGTGTATTTGCACTTTTGACAATTGATATTTGCACTTTTGCACTTGGGCTTGAATATGGGCTTTTGGGCTTCTTTTAGGCTTTATTTATTATTAAAATAAGAACTCAAGGCCTGCACACAATAAATCACAAAATATTAATAAATGTGCAGAATTATATGAATAAATATGAAAATGTGATGGTAAATATAATGATAAAAATGCATTTTTCACTACCAATCAAACCACTACATTATCTTGATTGGGTAGTAACACTTGGCCCAATCTGACAACCACCACCTTGAGGTAACATTTTTCTTCCCTTTATTTTTTTTCATGCATTTATGCATTTATTCATACATTAAGGATAATGCATGAGATAAGTGAGGGGAGGGTTCCAACATAACATAGGTTTAGGTTTCTTTTATTTTTATTTTTAATAAAAAAAGAATTTTTTTACATCTCCTTTGCTTTTAAATTTTTTTTGAAAAGAGATACAATATTTTGACCTATTTTTCGTAAGAAATTAAGTTAATTTTAAAGAATAAGAGAATTATAATTAGGATTTCACATACTTGGTCAAAATAGATTATTTGTTTGAATTTAGGGTTAGGAAGAACAATTAAAAAAGTCATTTAGTCCTGATATTTATCTTGATGATATATGCATACTTTATACACTTGCATACATAGGATTTAAAAACAAAGATTCTTATGCCTTATAAAAAATTAATATATATAACAAAAATCTTCTAATTAAACTGGCTATTTGTACCTCATAAAGCATAAGTATTCATGCCTAAACATGGTCTATATAATAAATAAAATCCTTAGTTTTGTGGCTTTATTTGCTTGAGTCCTTAAGTCCTTGCGGTGCTTTCTCACCCGATGCCTTAAGACCATTCGGTTTGGGAGTCATCGACTAAAGGCTCGTTACATGGGCAGATTAGAAAGCATAATAGAAGTAAGAAATAATACCACCAAACATATAAAAATAAGACAATAGTTAGAGTTAAAAAATCCCGAGTCAAAATTTCACTATCACAAAGGTGCATATAATTTAAGGTAAAATAAGAGACCAGATGAGAAATACAGTTTGACTTTTTACCTTTATTAATAATAAGTTTTTAAATAGAGACTAAGTTTAGGAATGAATAGTTTAGTATTCTTATGACTTATAGATTACTTAATCCTTCCAAATATACTTCAAATATTTTCTTTTTCTTTCAAAATTGCATTTTCAAAAATACTAACATCTTAATTTTCTTACTTTATGGATTTTGTGGGTGTAATCCACTAAAAACTCTCACAAGATAAAACTCGTCCTCTAAGCGTAACATAGAGATTTAATGGCTTGTTGCACGTGCTAAGTGGAACCATGATTCCTACGAAAGTGAATTAGATTAGGTTGGTTTCATTTTTTAATTTACTCGAGGACAAGCAAAAGATAAGTGTGGGGGTGTAATCGTACACGTACATTGCATATTTAATATCACATGTGTCACCTTTCTACATTTATTTTAAAATAAAACTTTTCTATTTGATGTATTATCATGTCTAGTGGCGTGCAAAGTAATTAAGGAAGAAAAGAGAGAGATTGACAGATTTATCCAATTAAATCTCAAAAATTCAAAAGAAAGGGATCGATTCAAATTCAAAGGTTTTAAAAGTATCTTATTTGAAAACTGGATAAATCAAATAAGATAATATCATCAAATTTCAAGAAAAAATAGATTGTCTGAAGACCTTATCGATTTCGCTAAGGATAAAAAATAGATCGTCAAATCTAAAGCAGATATTCAAAATTTAAGAAGATAAAAAGATAGAGGACAAATCAATAAACGAACGATTCCCTAACCGTAGCCCTATGGCCAGGATCTTACCGCGAAAATATGATAAAAGTCAGATTTTCGTGGCCTAGTTTTTGAATCTGGGGAAGCACCAACTCCCCTATCTTCGTACATCTATATTCAGGCTTTTCCTCCTATAAATACCTGCATACCTCAAAGGCAGAGAGAAGGACTCCACAAAACAACTCCGCAGAGAGTTTTAGGGTTAGGATTCTTTTTTGTTCATTGTAGTTTTCAATTTAAGAAAGAATTATAAAGAGAAGATGGAGTGCTTGTAATTAATGGTGACAGCTCAATAAAGGTTCTGCTGTTCTTTATAATTTTATCTCTTTTTATTTTTACTTACTTTAATTGCTTTATTTACTATCATCTACTTTTTTGTCTTCTTTTTAAACATATCTTCTTTATAGTTTGGATTAGAGAGAGTTTCATGATAGAAAAGAGAGGAAGAATTATATTTAGAGTGATGACAAATATAATCTTCTTTAAAGATAATTATATTGAAAGTGATAGCCAATGGAACTATCTCACTTCTCTTCATTCGTTACTGAACTTAATTGATTGCTTGCTTTCTTTTAATTAGTCCAACGTATGTTCTTTCTTCGCTTGTTTATTTCTTTCTTTTTAACTTAATAATCAAAATACCAACACCATCTTCTTTTTCTACCTTCCACTTTCCTTCTAAGTTAGCTTAATATTTTTTTCTATTTTTTTAAAACAAAGAAGATCCTTTAACCGGCGTAGTAATCTAGGAAGAAGAATTATACAATGCTTCAATCGTTGTCCCTCCCTATGGATTACGACTTGTTAGCCCTAAGCTACATGGTAGCATTGAAGATCTAGCACTATTCTAAACTTTTATATTTTTCTTTGTGCGGATTTGGCTCGATCAAAGAGCTTGCAGCGAAGCTAAAAGATAGCTCTTTAATCGAGCTTGAGTTAGCTTCAGAAGTAAGGCCAAAAAATGAGCCCACGATGGAGCTACTATGAGCTTGCTGCTAAACTAGAGATGAGCTTACAATGAAGCTAAATGTTAGCCTCTTGGGCTTCTGCAGAAGGCAACGCTTGGTTCATTATCTGCTTCACTAGATCAGTGAAGTCCAAGATTAGTTTGTTCATCAGGGATGAACAAATTTTCAGCCTGTCTGCGGCTTATTTTCTAGAAGTGTCGGCAAGTTAGGCATCGTTCGGACCAGTTGCAGAGCTGCCTTGGAGTTTGTCTTTTCGGAGTGTCAACAAAACCCTTTTCAAAATTTTTGTGAATCCATAATTGATTGGTACAGATTTTGAAGCACTTTGAACCTGAAGCCTATGACGTAAATTTTGTCATTGCTTAGGTCAGTAGAGCCCATTGAGTTAGGTGCAAATGTGCATTGCACTAGGTAACCAGATTGGTTAACCTAGGACTCCATGTGGAGTGAGCTTCATACAAAGTTAAAATCTGAGCTCGCAGTGGAGCTAAAATAAAGCTTCATCTGAAGCTAATGATGAGCTCACAACAGAGCTAAAAATAAAGCTTCATACGAAGCTAATGATGAGGTCACAACGGAGCTAAAATAAAGCTTCACGCGAAGCTAAAGATGGCGTCTGAGCGAAGCAAATAACTTCACTGTTTTAAGGTTTTTGAACCTCCAATCATCATTTCAAATTAATTTGAAGCGACAACTTTGTACTCCTTTAAAGGAGGCGAAGCTAAAAGACATTGGTCCATAAAAAGCCAGCTTGGCTAAGCTTCAGAGAAGCTTATCTTCTCTTCAAACTCTTCATGAATTTTTCAGAGATCAAGAATCTCTTCGTTTTCTTCTTTTGAGATATCTAAGAACCTTTTATGAGTTCTAATTGCACCCTAATAATGCGCAGGGAAAGAGGTTATCACCTCTGCGATGACAGTGCCACCTCCTCCGACCATGGAATGACCCATTGCGGGTAAAAGTTTTCCCCTTTCAAAGATTTTTAGTCTCTTTTGGAAGCCCAAATTTGGCTATTTCATGGTGAATTCATCGTGATTCACTGTGATCTAATGATATTAGGGAGTCAAACTCTTTTAATTTCGATTCTATCAAATTTTAGGGGATTTATTCTCCTTTAATTTCACTGATCGAAATTTAGAAACAGAATAGTTTCTTCCTTAAGTTTCCTTGTGAAGCTAGCCCTTGGGCTTTTTTCCATTCTGCTTCTTGGTAAAATGCAAAGCTGAGCTTTAGAGCGAAGCTGATTAGATGACTTTGAGTCCTTTGAACACTTTTAGGCACAAGTGTCTTTTAAGCTTCCCAGCGAAGTTAGCCCTTGGGGCTTTTTTGCACTCTGCCTTCGTGCAGTTTGAAGCTTTATCTCAGAGCAAAGCTGGCTTTGCTCGAGAAGCGAAGTTAAGTATGGATTAGCTTCGCCTGGAAGGAGAAGTTATGACTTGGCATTTTTTCTTCTCTTTTTGCCGAAGACTAGCATGTTATTTTCTTTGTTTTGCAGTACATTACGCTCCTGGCACGTCGAGTAGTTTATTCGGGTCCGTCAGGGGGATGGATGGGAACATCCATTCCACTTCCAAGGGCAGGTCTCACTATTCAGTGAAGAGAGCACCCCTGAACTTAACACACTCATCTTAAGTGGGGATGAGCGAACACTCCGCATAATCATGATGACAACTATGTTCGAGGGAAAGAACCGTACAACTTTAGGAAACTTGATTTTCTTTTCGGAGATGCAGCACCAGACGCAGATCAGCAGTTGTTTGCCGGGGAGGGACAATGGTTATACACCTTAGACTGAGATCAGTACTATCTCTCAGGGAGCACGCGTCACTATCCCTTGGTTTTTTCTAATATGTAACTACAGAACGAAAGATGACCGGTCGATTAGCCGAAGCACGAAATCGGTGCATGTGGGGATCCTGGCCTATAATGGATTCAACAGAAATGGACCTCTGTGAAGCATCATCGGTTTGCATCCAGGCAATGTTAGTCGCGATGTGCCTGTGGGAGAGAATCCTACCCAAGTCCCAATTTTCTTGAATCAGTTCGCGAAGGTAGGGGTAACTATCCTGCTACAGATTTCCGAACACCATGGTGGGTAAGCGCCTTCAAACAATAATGATGGAGTAGTCTTACACTGTACGTGTTGGAAGCGTTCGAAATCGATCTGAAGCGGCTGGGGCTTCATGAGGCCGTCAGAGCCACCTGTTTCGGATAGGCATAAATATACCCACTTTTTATGCCATCCTCGAGATGTATTGTTCAGTGTCGGGGACATTCTTCATACTAGTTGGCTAGCTTGGGATGGCATTGCATGAGATGTGGGAAGTATCAAACCTCCCAATGGGTTCTCTACCCTATAAAGAATATTTCTCGTGCACTGAAGAGTTAGAACAGCTGAAGAAGGAACTGGCCCTTTACGAGATATATCGAGAGCTCATGTGTCACTTTTACATATGTCTCGACCTCCATCCTAGTCGTGGGACCACAAATGGTTTGAAGACTTGGGTTGATTATTTGTTCCCTGCTGTGGGCGGACCTCTTGAAGTTTTTCAAGCTCCAGTGGAGAATTGCCAGGGTCATAAAGGCAAGCGAAAATGGAGACATTGTTTTTGAGGAAGATGACGGTGAGCACGAAAAAGGAGATACTTTTCTGAGCTTCCACCGTCAAGCTAAGAGACCTCTATCCTGAAGAGCTTTGTTGGCTAGTTATTTATCATAGTTGAAAAGATGTGCGATACCTTCTCCACCCCATGACGACATCACGCTTTCGGCGATCTTTTCGGCCGTTCAACTGGTATATGTGTGATGGCTCAGGTTACTTCCCTCTATGGTCTACCGTATTCAAAGTGGCTCCAGATATTGATGGGGCAACTCCGTGCAAAGATGACTAGGAAAAAAGCGGGGAGAGAGTTGGTTTACCCGCGAGATGGGCCTTTTCTCGAGTAGAACTGCCGTATGCT
Organism: Agave tequilana; assembly: GCA_038442645.1. Taxonomy (NCBI): domain Eukaryota; kingdom Viridiplantae; phylum Streptophyta; class Magnoliopsida; order Asparagales; family Asparagaceae; genus Agave; species Agave tequilana. The sequence goes on from JAVJIF010029717.1 coordinate 1,307,137, forward strand.
TATCTGATGGCATGATTTGCTCTCCATTGTCCGGTCCTTATTCAGCCAGGAGAAAAGCTTCCAGAGTGTGAATGCCATGCCCACCTCCGCCGCTTCGAGAACTCTCAGTGGGAGGGCAAATATTTGGCAGGGTCTGAAGACTGGTTGAGCATTAAGACTCGCACATCTTTTCTAATGTTTCTCCCATATCCCAGGTACAAAATATGGTGAGAAATTTTAGGACAAGGGGGATAGCCATTCTTCTCTTGGCTTGGGCACTTTCAAGTGGCTGGTCAGCATTTGGCCTTCCCACTGATGTATAGATATGATGTTGACTGCTGTCTAGAGCCTTATCTGTTCAGCCGCTTTGTCAGACAGTTTGGTTTTGACCAACTATATGTTGGTAATCCCAACCCTCGGCTCGGGTACATGGGAAGTATGATCGATGGTGCCAGGGCTTGGAGGCACCTCATTGCTGGGTATACAAGAGCTCGATTTTGCATGCCTCACCGGATTCTCACGCTCCTTACAAGCCTCTGTTTTCCCAGTGGTGCGAGGTGTCCAATGAACGTCCATCTTCATACAACGGGTCTGTGCTATTGTTCCCTCGATACATCCATTATAACATTGGCTCAACGGGTAGAATCCACAGGGACGAGAGGCGATAGAAGTATTAACAGTTCATGTTCACGTCGGTTGTTAACAATTTCTTCTTTGTTTAAAGAATGAGAAAAGAAAAAAAGAAAAAAAATTCAGAAGTGATAGGTGAAAAGGCGATAAAAATGGCGATGTGAAAAACAAATAAGAAGTGGTTGTGAATCTGTGGAAGAAAACAAGAAAATGGAAATAAGATAAAAGAGAATGAAATAAGAAGAGGTTTTTGAAAATAGTTTTAAAAATAAAATAAAAGAAAAGAAGAAGTAGAAGAAACAGGAGATGAAAACAACATGAAATAAAAATGGTATTTTTATGTTGAAGAAAAGGTTTGAAAATAAAATAAAAAAAGAAGAAGATTCATGGCAACTAACTATTAAATGCTCTACTAATCATGCTAACCTCTTAATGATAGTTGCCTCATAAGAATCCTTAGCCATCACTAGTCCTCGACTTCAAGAGATAATACAAAGCATGGTACATAAGATGGTTCCTTACATTCAAAACTTGTATCAAGAGCAAGTTAATACAAATCTTAGATCATCAAAACCATTAGAAGCAAGCATGAAATACGAGAGAGTTAGCTTGGTTAGCAAGTTAAATGTTATAATCTATCATCATGACCCATCAATGGCTCTGCAAGAGTAAGGCCTTGTAGATGCTATTAGATTCATTTAGATTATCAAGAAGAGGTTAGATGATTAGTTGTTAGTAGTTAGACTGCCATTTAATGAAAGTTAGCTAGTCATGTTAGAGGTTAGAGAAGAAATAATTGAAGAAAGGAGAAAAATTACATAGATTATCACCATCTCTTACATCAAAGCTCCTCGTCGGTCGGGTTCACCAGACTCCTGAACGACACGTAGATGACAGACCCACGTGGCTTCGAATCCAACCACTCGATCACCTCGCTTTCTGACACACTTGACTCGTGCTTCGACCGTACCTCCTCGTCCCTGAACCGGGCCGGCAGCAGCGGGCCCACGCCCCAAACCGGCCTCCCCACCTCCCTCGCCACGTAGTCCAGAAACGGGCGCTCCAGATCGCCACACATGTTGAACAGCAGAGCGGCCAAGCCGTCTGATGCCGCCAGCCTTCTCCGTTGCGGCCCCCCGTTGGGCCTTGGCCCCGGCCCCGGCCCTGGCCCCATCGGCTGGTGGGGGCCACCCGGGGGCGGACCCATCGGCGGGCGGCGGCGGGCGGCGAGGCTGGCTGACGTCAGAGCCATCTCCTCCGACAGGCCGGGGATGGCGATGACGCTGGCTGACGCCAGCAGCTCCTCCGCCGGGATCTTGTCCATGGCGTGGCTGTGCGCGGAGGAGCAGGCGCTGGAGGTGAAGAAACTGACGACGGGTACTTCCCCTCGGGAAAAAGGTTCGGAGGGCCAGCTGATCATCTCGTCGATGATGGCGCAAATTCGGAAATTGCTGAGTTCTCGGCCGGAGAAATAGCCGGCGATGAGGTTTAACAGGGTTTGGTCGAGGACATGGCGATGGAACTGGACGGCATTGTCGAGGGGGAACTCGACGATTTTGACGAGAGGGTGGAGGGAGAGCGAGGAAGGGGAGGAGGAGGAAGGGTAGAAGACGGTGATGTTGTGGTTCTTGGCGGCGAGCTGGTTGCAGAGCTCGGTGGCGGGAAAGAGGTGGCCGGGATGTGGGAACGGGACCACGACGATCTCAGCAGACATGGTCGCAAGTTTCGAATTCTGTGATCTGCAGAGGTTTGGTTTGATGACGGGGTTCATTATATAGGAGGGAGTGAGCGCAGAGCCCACGGCAAGTTCTTGGTGCACTTGTTTGGATTCATTCGACGAGGGAAGTGAGCTTTTTATTTTTCATAAAAGGTAAGAACTAACGGTCAACTAAGAACTAATGCGAAGGTTTCTTGGGGAGCAAGAGATGCTGGAAAAGGGAATTTGATGGTTGGAGGAAGCAAAATTTGACTTCCATCAAGGGGAGTCAAAGTACGTGGTCGCACTGGCTTGGTCTTTTTGGCAGTGGAGAGTGACAGGCTATTGTATAGAGTTTTGAATTGAGAGGTAAGATGCAATGTTTAATTGTTTACGATTAGAGAAATTTGTGTGTTGCCTGCTTGGGGATTCAGAAATTAGATGGGGTTTTGGACGTCAGAAGTGAGGTAGCAAGTAAAGCAACGGGTTCGACCACGGCGAGTTGACTTGTTTGGACCACTGGTTCAATTGAGGTCGGCCGCCAGTGGAACACTTAGGGCCGCAATTCCCGGTGGTCCGGGCCGGGCCCGATTTTTTTAATTAAAAAAAAATTTGATTTTTAAATTCTAAAAAAATCACAATTTTGGATCAAAATGATGCAAGTTGTAAAAGGCAGAATTAAAGTTTTTTTATTAACAATTCAATAGATTGGATAAAATGATACACATACAAAACAAATGAATTATAATAGAGAACTTGAGAGCTAGATCATTTGAGAATTTAGGAGTTTTTTAGAGTTTTCTCTGGTGATGAAATGAAGTGGGAAATAGTGGATATTCATAGAGGGAAAGTATATTTAATTGCCTTTAATCAAGCAAGCCCTAGTCTCAACCCAATTCATTTGCAGCTTCATACTTGAGGTCACCACTAGTTACTATTTTACTAGAATTTTAGTACAATTTGGACTACTACAATATGCACGCCGTGAAGATTACCCTCCTTTTTATGCCGAGTCAATGGATATAGGGTCTATGCACAAATAGGTGTTTTCAGACTTGTAACTATATAATGGGGAACACATGGAGAAGATAATGTTTTTAGCTCTATGTGGAAAATAATTTTTTTTTAAGGAAATATGGAGTATTAAAAAATATTTACTTCTAGATGGCATATGTATATGGAGATAGACTTGGCAACTTTCAAAAGAATTTGAGCATGAATTTTTCTCACTGAAATTCAATGTTTCGGTATTCAAATACAAAATTCACTCTTTTGAAGTTAATCTACATTATTTAAAGTAATAAAAATTAAAAAAAATCAAGTATTTTATAGTTTTGTCTGTCTTCAAGTAGGCACAAAATGGACAGCCGAAAGTAACATATTAGATCTAAGGCTTTAGACATACAAATTCTCGATCTAACCATTTGATTATGATCTAAATATTTAAAAACTCTCAAACACCAATTTTTGTTAGGTTTCAAATATTTTATACCGTTAAACTAACCAACTCACTGTTTCGGTTGTTCATTTTGTGCCTACTTGATGAGTAAGAAAAAATATTCATAATATTTGATATTTTTATTTTTAAGCACTCTTAACAATGTAAATCAACTCCGATGGATCTTCAATTTGAATGATCTAACATTGAATTTGAATGGGAAGGATTCATCTCTATATCTCCACCCTCTCTCTCTCTCTCTCTCTATATATATATATATATATATATATATATATATATATATATATATATATATATATATATATATATATATATATATATATCAGCTGACACAGGAGGCAACTCCTCCTATGTCGCACTCAAAAATCATATTTTCCGAATGAATTTTCAAGATCTGACCACACATTATTATCTTCATATTCTATGATATATACATATAAAAAATCAAGTGATTTGAAGTTTGTTTACTACATTTTTTTTGGGTTCAAACATTAACGGTTTTTTACAATAGAACAAATAGAACGTTTAGATCAATGAGTAAACGAACTTCAAACCACTTGATTTTTATATGTGTATATCTTAGAATACGAAGATGATAATGTACGGTCGGATCTTGAAAATTCATTCGGGAAATATGATTTTTGAGTGCGACATAGGACGAATTTGCCTCCTGTGTCAGCTGATTTACATTTCTCTCATATATATATATATATATATATATATATATATATATATATATATATATATATTTCTGTAACCCTAGAAAAACAAAAACACTAAAATGACTCTTATTTCATAGGGAAATAGTGTAAAGGTGTGATTTTCTCAATAGGAACCTTAGAATTATGTACGGTATGTGTTGATCTACTCATCTGTATATTGGATGGGGCTTTCGAGTTTGAGACCCCGCTCTTTCCCTCAAAAGATAAGAAAAGAAAAAGTGCCGCTCTATACAATTACAGGAGTAACAATTCTTATTTTTCAAACCAGTAGCGCCATCAAGTAGATTTATTGAATAAACCACAATACTTCAATCTTATGACATATTGAAGATCCTGGGAGAATATATAAGATAGGTCTTGATGCCAATGCATCTCCCACCTCAAACATTATTACAACAACATTCGCCGTTAACCCTGCATCTCCCTCCAAGTTTAAATCCTCGGCTCAAGCAAGTCTTATTGCATGCATCATCATTGGTGCACGCGCCTATGCATTGTATGATTAGTTAGTCCGTTGGGTTCACTGCCCGCGCTGCAACTAGGAAAACAATAGATGTAAGAACACAAATGGGACATTAAATTTATATGGTTTCAATGATAATTCTGAATTCATAATTTCCAAGAATATACTTACCAGACATGAAAAGGGAGGTGAGGAGTAGGATACCAACTGAGAGATTAACAATGATACGAGTAGAACCCTTGACCACCATTTCTACCACCTGTTTTTGTTTCAAAGCTTTGATGGGTTGAATCATGGTAGAATTCTTGGTATTTATAGACCTCAAATGTTCATGATCCTAGATGTATTGGAATACATTTGTTCGGATATAGTGCATCTGAATGGGATATGCTGGTTATATGGTATGGAAAACAAACAGTAAAGTGTATATGATTTGTACATCCCCCAAAGGATTTGAAAAATGCACCTTTGGACTCAAGAATATTGTTCAAGAGGTAGTGTTTGAACCACAGTTTAAAATCTCAAAATCGGTATCAGTATCAGCCAATAATTTTTAATATCAATATCAGCAATATTGATCATATCGGCCCTGATATCTGCCATATTATAGGGTTAATATCGTATCTGTTACATCAAAACCCGATACCGCGTTGCCGATATTTGATTCTATCCATATGCAACAGGCCTCAAGTTGTTTCAATATCATGTTTTTGTATTTACATGAGTTTTGGAGAAACGGTTTTCCATTTCAAAAATTCAAGTTTTGAACAATACCGATTTTGTGTTTAAGCCAAATTTCTATATCACAAAAATGGTTCAAATAGTTTATAACATGTGTTAAATTTTAGTCACACATATTTGTATTTCAAAGATCTTATAAGAACTTATTTTTGTGGATTTTTGTGATTTTATGGGATTTAATTGGAATCAAAATACCTAAGTTTTAAATTCTAAAAACCCAGCCAGACTGACTGGCGGTCGACTGGATAGGGGTCAGTCGACCGGCACGGTCGACCGATGTGCACGAGGACGTGCACTGGCCAGCCATCTCGGCCGGTCGACCGACTAAAAGCACCCCACTCTCGGGTGGGGGGCAGTCGACCGGGCGGTCAACCGGAGGCACAACGGTCATGAAAATGACCGGTGGTCGGTCGACCGGAAGGGCATTTCTGCCCTTTCCTGACTGCCAACAGGCAGATTCTTTGGAGGGTTATAAATAACCCCTTACTTAGCTGATTTCACCAAGAATTTCAAGAGCAAAACTTTCTATCTTTCCTAGTGTTTTAGCAACAAGTTTTCAAAGAGTTTTTAGGTTATAAAGATCTATCTTTATTTATTTTAAAGTGTTGGAAAAATTAAAGAAAAATAGAGTCTTTGGGAATTGGTTTTTTGTTCTTCATTTCTATAGCCATCTAGAAGTTTTCCCAAGAGTTTTTCTTTGTGATTTGTTTTTCAAACTCTTTGTTTTCTTATACTTGAGCAATCATATCTATCCTATCTATAGGATCTTGTTTTTGTGGGAAAATTGGTTTGTAGTTGTTGAGACCACCAAGAGTTGTAACCTTTCTTGTATTTGTTGGTATCCCTCTTGTATAGAGGTGATTGTGGAGGTTGAGTCTGGCTGTGTTGGTATCCCTCTAAGTGTAGAGGTGATTGAGGTTGTTGTTTGGCTTTGAGCCTTATCCCTCTATTGTGAGGTTGATCTTGTTTTGGCTAAGTGCCCATCCCTCTAAGTGTAAAGGTGATTGTTGTTGTGCCTTACCTCTTGTGTAGAGGTTGTGTTTGTTGGAGAGAGGAGTTGTGTACTCTAAAATTGTATTACCCAAATCCTCAGTGGAGGTTCCCTGTGTGGGAAGTCCTGTGTGGACGATATAGTAGAAATCCTTCTGTATGAAGGCAGGGACGTAGAGCAGTGGCTCGAATCTCGAAACATAACTCGGTGTTTGTGATTGATCCATTATCTCTAAACTCTCTCTCTTTTATCTTGCATTGCATCATAGTCATATCATATATATGCTTGGTATTGTTTGTGTGTCTCACTAGTGTTGAATCAAGAGAGCTTCATATAGCACCTCGACTCTTATTTAGAGGAATTTAGAGGAGATAGTCCAGAGCCCTTCACGGGGAATGCGGCTACACTCTTTGGTTACACTAAGTGTGTTGCAATTAGGTTTTAATTCCGCATCATTTGTCATTAGATTAGTCATACACCTTTTCACCCCCTCTAGGTGTACTTTAAGTTCTATTATAATCAGAGATCAATATGACTAAGATCATAGTCGCATATTGAATGCCGTGAACTAACATTTTTAGATGAATTGCAAGCATGATCACAATGCGAACACAAAGTAAAACTTTAGTTCTCTATAAGAACTGCGACTTAGGTAACATTCATGCGTAAAAATATTCTGCAGATTTCATTAATCACCAATAACACTTACAAATCACAAATATTTCAACCGTATCACATTCCTACATAAATAAATTTTAATAAACTAACGTATGAAAACACTCCATTTATTCCATAATATCTGCTTCAGTCCATCCATTGTGGAATCCAAATAAAACAAAATGAATCAAAAATAATCAGCCGCTACAATTAATTAATCAAAATCAATATGATGTACGAAAAAACCAAAAAAAATTAAATATTAACTTGATCCTTAAAAATCACTGTGACGAATGATAGACGATGGCGATAAGAGAAATTCGATGAAGTCTGTGATGATTGATGAAGGAGATCTGAAACAAAGAATTTAATCAACAGAAAGTTGAATTTATTCGACTAGAGAGCAAAATTAGAAACGAGAAAATAATAGTTAGTTATACAGAAGAGGTTAATTTGAAGTGGACCACGTGGCTGATGTGGATTGAGGCTAAGACAAAAGTAAATTTTTAATTTAGATTTTCCTAAAATAAATTGGGAAGGAGGAGTCCAAGGCCAATTTTTGAAAATAGAAATGTTCTTTATTTGAAAGAGAGAGAAGTAGACAAGTAGGAGAAATATATAAGGAAAGACGAGGAGTCTATGAGCCTAAGTTGGGATAGAGCATTTAATCTTTTAAATAAGGACAGTTTAGTCATTTTAAAAAATAAGAAAGTTAATAGAATCAAACCGTAATATTCTATCTTTATTATAAAAGGGATAAACTTTTAAGATTTAAAAGATTTGAAAGGTGAATTTCTAATACCAATAATTTGGTGGTAATTTTCTAACTATCAAAGATTTGAAGGTATATATCTACATAACCCTTTTTCTTTTATATTGTTAGGAATTAATCTATATAAATTACAATTCTTCTAATTGGGGCTTGTTGTAATTTATAAGATGCGATTATGTGTCCATTAGAATTTGGGCTCACATGTAGAGGCAGAGCCAGGGGGTCATGTGACCCCCGGCCCCGTCCAAAAAATGCTAGTGCCCTACTTTGTTTACAGATAAATGAAATATACTAACTTAGATTAACAAAGAGAAGTGTTGGTCAGCTGGTGTTTGTTTGTACTCTCTTGTCCGTGAACTTAGCTTCAAATCCTACTATTCACATTTCATTTTAATTTTTTCCTACTTCCTTTCTACAATTTCTCATTAGTTTTTACTATTGTGTACAATTGAGTTTCAAATTATTTTCAAACCCGAACACATGTCTATACAGATTTAGAAGGAAAAAAAAGCTTCAAAAAGTTCAAGCACTCAGCTTTTTTCTTATTACGACTGCAATCTTCTTACTAAGGAACACATTCCAGCGAGACCATATTTTAAAATTTGAACTTGTTCAACATGATGATGCTAGAAATCGTGGACTTGAGCATCACAGTGAGATCGTCCATCACATTGTAAGTCACCACATCTCTCATGAATCCACCACTTGCTCCAGTTGTTGTAACATTCACAATCCCAGAATTGGGACTCACTATTGCATCTTGACAAATTTTACTTAGTATTATTAAAATTATAAGTCTACTACAATTCTATTATGTATACATTAAAACAAATCTAGCCACCTACCACTATCTTGATAACTTTTTCGAAAAGGATCATGATACACTTAGATTAGTGCAGAAAAGTGCCCCCCCCAGTTCAAAATCCTGGCTAGCTCACATGTCAAAGAAATTGGAAGAGTGATAAAATAAGTGATATTCTAAAGACAAGGAAATTCATTCATTTAAGGCCTAGTTGTTTCCATGAATTCCGGTGGAATCCATGAATTTGAAGTGTGACTGGGCAGATTTTAGAACCCGAATCCAAAATTCACTAATTGGCTTTCATATATTGGCTGGATTGCAAATTAGTCCGAATCACTGACACCTGGAAAAAATATTTTAATATTGTAACGAAAAGCTTAGGTTCCACCTTCAAAACAAACCATGTGATCTGTTTTGAAGTTCACAGTTGGGAACTAGGGTAGTCCTTGGGCCTTTGTGGCCCACTCTACTACATCTATCACTTGGCCACCCTTTTGCCACGTGGATCAAAGTAAACTTTGATGGGCCCTTATCTTCGGCCACCGGCTCAGGTGGCGCAAGATTTGTTATTAGTGATAAGAATATGAAAATCACCAAGTGGTAGAGGGTTGAATATGTGATGCTAATTAAATTGTGTGAAAATTAAAATCTATTTGCAGCAACACACTAGGTCTCAAAAATAAGCAATTATAACAAGTAATAGCAAACAAATTTAATCGCACTTGGTAATCAATTATAAGCATAAGCAACATATATTAAGCATAAATAAAGAATAAAGAAATAGAGTCAAGACAGAGCAAGCTCCACAAGTACGGTGATTTATTTTGAGGTACATTCCATTGATCTATATCCCCATCTCCAATTCAGTGGGTATGCACTATAACCAGTTCGCGAAACCGAAATACGCTTACAACCGTGATCCCGCAAGATCACCACTTGGAGTCTCAACTACTGCAAAACGATTCCTCTAGATTACCTTGGAGCCTTAACTCTTACTACACTATGCCTCTGTATCACCTAAGAACCTCAACTCCAACAACACTCGGATCCGCAACTCCTACAATAATGCGATCTTGCAAAATCGACTTCTCACAATCTCTCTCACTAGAGGTGCTCAACACCATATACAACAATAAGATTGTGATCTTCTTGATCACTGAAACTTCTCACAAGAACCTATAGCTATAGATTGAAATTGAAAGAACAAATTTGGTGTATGTAAGATTTTGAAAGATTGAAAGAGGGAAAGCTCTAAAACTTTTGCGGAGAAAGCACTTGAAGATTAAAACCATTTAGCACATGAATATTGTTGTAAAACTTATTAAATACCACAGGAAATGTTTAGATTATAGCAAAAAATTCAAAACAAGAATAACAAAAATAAATATTTGTTAAAATTATGCAGAGAAAGATATCTAACTGTTGAAAGCTGCTGCATGACTTTCAACAGTCAATTGTCACAAACAGCTACAATTTTAAAATTCAAAATTTGTTTTCAGAAATCTTATACTGGATGTCGTAAGCGTATCAGTATTTCATTACAAAGCTGTCGAAAATTAAAAGGAAACTATTGAAAATAGGGCTGTTCTGTAATATTTTGAACTCTCTGAAAAATGCTGACGAAAGCTTTTTTAAGACTGTCGAAAGCCCTTCAACTCAAAGATAGAAGCTCTTCAACTCAAAGATAGAAGCGTGCATACTGAGTATTCATATTCGACAGTAGTAAGCTGGGCTGTTGAAAGGAATTCAGTAAAATCTATTTCTTTAAAACTTATATAAAATCAATTTTAACTTCAAAAATCACCCAAAAGTAAGTTTCTTGAGATATTTTTGAGCTCTAATATGTATAAATAAACTTCGCTACATATTTCAAATGGTAAAAATCATTTTTGAGATTTAATCCATATTAAAATGACTTTTCATCAAAACTAAAATGTTTTGAAATTAGTTTTGATAAACATGATATTCGTGTAGAATTCACTTTTGAAAAAATCTTTAAACCATCATACAAAGCCGTGTGTGCGCCAACTTTGAACTCCCAATTCTACAAACTAAAGTTTTAACAAATTTTCTAACTTACAAAACACAAAATTTCTTTATCTTGAAACATTGAAGTCTTTAGTGTATCTCTTAAATTGAATCCGACTACCTTTAGCTCCAATCCTCAACGAGAGATATTCTGAATTGTATTGGTTGAGCTCTTTATGATATGATCTTGAATAATTTGTATCTTGATAAACAACTTATAAATACTTAAAACAATTTCAAGATCATTAGTTTCTAACTTAATGAGTTGAGAATCATCAAAACATGTGATTGGTTAAATCTTTGAGTTAATAATATCAAAACTTGGGTCAATTGAGAGAAGGGACATCTACTTTGGGCCAAGGGTTTTTAGCTTTAGATCTCTCAGTCCTATGTGCTGAGTTGGTCAGAGCTGGGCATGGACTCCATTATGTTGTTGTTATTCACAGATCCTCTGGAGTATGTCTTGAAGGAGATTCACTCACTATCATTATCATTGAATGGATTTGGAATCCGCTGAGTCATCCTGACACCATCAGAAATCAGCAAAAAAAATTTATCTCTAGAAAACATTTTTTTCAAAGAATAAAATATTCAAGTAACCACATTCTTCATCTTGCTTTTATGTGATCTTTTTCCCTATTCATCCACGTGTCATCAGAAGCGGTTAAGTCATCTCCCAAAGATGTCGGCATGCAGAGAGCTACACTACTCGCCTTCAATTTCTCTCTGGAGGACCTCTCAACTGTCATTTGAAATCCTTTTTTCTTTGTAGTTGATAGCACTCGATTCTCAAGGAACAATGATACCCATTTGATCTTGCAGAGAGTGAAGAGAAAATCAAGAGCAAATTTATTCAGGTAATCTTTATGTTTTTTAACTGTATACTTTGCATAGTGCTAGTATCCTTTCTTTTTTTTTTAAAATAACTTTTTTTATACCGGTATCCATTCCTGATGAGAATTATGTCCCTTATCTATTTGCATCTCTGTTTCACCTGTAGAACAATCAAAACATTCGATATTTGGATTATCGTAAATTTTAGCAGAAGAGGATGAACTGCCTTTTCTGCTGATTCATCAATTCCTTAAAGTATATTTAATTGCCTTTAATCAAGCAAGCCCTAGTCTCAACCCAATTCATTTGCAGCTTCATACTTGAGGTCACCACTAGTTACTATTTTACTAGAATTTTACTACAATTTGGACTACTACAATATGCACGCCGTGAAGATTACCCTCCTTTTTATGCCGGGTTAATGGATATAGGGTCTATGCACAAATAGGTGTTTTCAGACTTGTAACTATATAATGGGGAACACATGGAGAAGATAATGTTTTTTAGCTCTATGTGGAAAATAATTTTTTTTTTAAGGAAATATGGAGTATTAAAAAATATTTACTTCTAGATGGCATATGTATATGGAGATAGACTTGGCAACTTTCAAAAGAATTTGAGCATGAATTTTTCTCACTGAAATTCAATGTTTCGGTATTCAAATACAAAATTCACTCTTTTGAAGTTAATCTACATTATTTAAAGTAATAAAAATTAAAAAAATCAAGTATTTTATAGTTTTGTCTGTCTTCAAGTAGGCACAAAATGGACAGCCGAAAGTAACATATTAGATCTAAGGCTTTAGACTTACAAATTCTCGATCTAACCATTTGATTATGATCTAAATATTTAAAACTCTCAAACACCAATTTTTGTTAGGTTTCAAATATTTTATACCGTTAAACTAACCAACTCACTGTTTCGGTTGTTCATTTTGTGCCTACTTGATGAGTAAGAAAAAATATTCATAATATTTGATATTTTTATTTTTAAGCACTCTTAACAATGTAAATCAACTCCGATGGATCTTCAATTTGAATGATCTAACATTAAATTTGAATGGGAAGGATTCATCTCTATATCTCCCCCCCTCTCTCT